>CM031242.1:932679324-933279324 GCA_018340775.1 Taxus wallichiana var. yunnanensis
CTAATAACATAATTAGTAACAAAATAAATTAAAGTATGGATATCGTAATTGTTTTCCACGAATGAGAACAAGAGATACAACATAATTTAAATGTTTTCATGTAAATTATATTTTGGGTATAAATATATTTACTTGAATAAATATTTTTAAATAGAGATTATTATGCAATTTTTATCATATTATCTATATCACTTTGTAAACAACACATCGATAAGTTAAACCTCCGCATTATATATTTTTTATTGTATTAGTAAAATAATGAATGTGGCGTAAAGCCTCTTGCAATACTAACCCGCCCCGTATCGCCTCCTTCTTCCACCACCAAACACTTATGGGCTCTTTCGCACCACCATTGCCTTAACGATTATCCAAGCTTGTAATGCCCACACGGGTTGAACTTCTTCAATTAAAAGGCTCCTAACAAAAAAAAATATTACACAATATCAAAACAAATTAACCTACTTTCGACACGATCTCATTGCATGAGAATTAAGGCGGTCATGATAAAACATAGAGGAAAAACCCAACCTATAATGGTTATAAATTAAAAACTAGTCGATGACTATATAATAATTGCATTTCGACCTCCAAATAGACACCCAAATATAGGGTTTGTTTTATGAGACACACACACACATATATATATATATATATATATATATACATTTATATTTTAATTTTAATTTATTAATTTTTTGATATTTATATTTAATAAATAACAACATTTTTTTCATATACATATTTTATTCGATTATTATATTATAAAACTTTATTTTTAAAAAAATTCCTATTTGTATCAAAATATTTCACTTTAAAAACAATCACATCCTTTAAAAAAATCACATCCCTTATGTCATATTTTGCTAGTATAACATCCATCAAATGGAATTGACACTCCTTAATTTCAACAAAAATAAACCACTATGTGACACTTGTTTTAAATAAAATAAAAATACATTAAAATTTTGTAAAATTTTTGAAAAACAAATGTGAGTGGTTAACTTCCATGCAACTTAAAGGGTGTGTAAGAGCTTACACTAGAAATTCAAGCCAACTGAATATAAAGGGGCTTCAACACAATTTTATTACGAGATTGGTCTCATGATATAATATAGTCATAATAATAAAATGAATCTTTTTATGTAGAATAAGAATTCCGTATTTTTAGGAAACTTTTTTAAGAGGAAAGTTTATCCACATATAAGGTGTCATTATTTTATTATGAGATTAGTTTCATGAAATAATATAGTAGTAAAAATAAAATGAATCTTTTTAGGTAGAATAAGAATTATGTGTTTTAGGAAACATTTTAAGAGGAAAGTTTCTCCACATGTAAAGGTCATAATGAATGAAAGATCTTATGTTTTCATAGTCCATAAAATAGAAGAATATAATTCTTTTCTTCGTAAGGATGAAAATGAAGAGTTGAACATAAGGAAGAACATTTGGATGAAGTACAACCACAAGTGGACGAATAAATAGAATATGAGATTACCTAAATGCCTAAATTGTAATAAAGACCTAATAATTTATGTGAATGAAAGGTTTATAACAACAATGTAGAGGAAAGAAGCAAGTAAGAAAAGACCACTATATTTCGTGTTCACCCCGAACTATGAGCATAGTGAGAAAACACACATAAGTGTTGAAATTAAATGGAGAGAAAATCCTCATTGCTCCATCAAGACTAGCTCACATAGACTTAGATGTGAGATATAGATATGGATGATTTCTAAGACATAGACTTAGATGTTTTGTACACCACATGGGTGGTTGAAATGGAGGAACATTTCATTCTTGAATGTTCCCAATACATAGACATATGAATTCAAAGCACGTGGAAACATTAAGAGTGGGTTAAATGGTTAAACTATTCAACAAGAAAAAAAAAAAAAAGAGAGTTTGGGGCGTTGCTAATTTAAATTAGTAGAAGGTGGGGCAACCTTGTAGAGGATCGACCTCAAAAATTTTTGAGTGTGAGGAAACAAATTATGTAAGCAGTGGTCCCATATACCATTGAATCTTGTGAACGTAATTAAAACCATTTCATTCTCATTTCACAATGATTCAAAGGTTGCGATTCCAAACATAAAATCTAGATAAGTTTTTTCCCCAAAACTATTATTATATGTTTTTTTCTTCAAAACTTCAAAATTTAATTAAAATCTAAACCCCCGATTGCATTTTTAAAAACTAAAATGTCTGTACACCCACGCCCGACCCCGCAAAAATAAACATTCCCTCAGTGAACGCCTGGGAAAATAGTTTAATACTATCACTTGGCATATCATTTTGCTCTGGCTACTATAATCTGACCCAGCAGGCAAAGTATGCATGATGCATTACTGCTCTCAAATGCCTCCGGGAAATCAAATATCATACATATCTGTGTGAAAAGCCAAAACGTTTGACAAACTGGTTCACTAAATTCATCTTTTTGCTGAAAACCCTTCGCCCAGAGACATTGTGAATGTAAAACAATGTTGACGATGACTGTAAATTCTCCGCAAATTTCATTTTCTCGACTGCAAAAACGACATTCTTTATCCAATGGAATACTGGGCCGCCAGTGGTTTGGAAATGTCCGTCCTTTGATATCTCCATCACTCAATAATTTTTCATTAACTATCAAGAGAAGCTCCACCTGTATGTGTGTTGCAAATACGGACAAACTTGAGAATGCTTCTACTCTTACAGCTACAAAAATCTCATTTCCTGTCATGGTAAGTTGCTTACAATCAATTCAGTAGCAGGGTTTCTGTGTGGCGTATATGGAAAGCTATTAGTGTTTAGGCTTTGAAGCATTTCATTGCTGTATTAAGTATTTTGAAAGTTTTCAGTGTTTGTGGTCTTGGCGTTTTCTGGGTTCTTCGCTAAAACTTGTTCTAGCTATGCACAATTGCTGTATGCTATATTTTGGAAGCTGGTAGGGCTCAGGGTTTAAGCATTTTTGGGTTTTATTCAAAAGCATGTTCCAGGAATGTGAATTGCATTTTGTCGTGCTTTATGCTGAATTTGGAAAGCTGTCAGGGTTTGGAGTTTAAGACATTTCTAAAGGTTTTATTGCAGAACCCTTTTAAGTATATTGCATTTCGTTGCTTTATGCTCCATTTTGAAATCTGGTTGTAGGTAGGGTATTAATGACGTTTTTGGTTTTCATTGAAATAACGTGTCTCAGCAGCGTAATTTGCGTTTCATTTTTGTTTCCTGTATTTTTCAGTTGCTAGCGTTTAGGGTTTATGGTATTTTCCGGGGTTTCACTGCTGTATGCTGTGTTTGAAAGCTACTAGGTTTTAAGGTTTTAATTTGGTTTTGATGTAAAAATATTCTCCAGCATTTTAAATTGTGTATTACTTGTGTTTAATTTTCAAAGCAGTTAGGGTTTAGGGTTGAGGGATGTTTTTTTGGGTTTCTGCAAAATCTGCTCGAGCAATGTAAATTGCTTATTGATATATCTGGAAAGCTGTTGCGTTTCATTTTTGTTTACTGTATTTTTTCAGTTGCTAGCGTTTAGGGTTTTGGTATTTTCTGGGGTTTCACTGCTGTATGCTGTGTTTGAAAGCTACTAGGGTTTAAGGTTTTAATTTGGTTTTGATGTAAAAATATTCTCCAGCATTTTAAATTGTGTATTAGTTGTGCTGAATTTTCAAAGCAGTCAGGGTTTAGGGTTTGAGGGATGTTTTTTTGGGTTTCCTGCAAAATCTGCTCGAGCAATGTAAATTGCTTATTGATATATCTGGAAAGCTGTTAGGGTTTAAGATTCTATCTGGGTTTTGTGCAAAATCTGATCTAACATGTAAATTGGATTCATTACTGTCTGCTTCATTAAAGTTGTCAGGATTTAATGTATATATATTTTTTTTTTTGTGCAAAATATGTTATAATTGTTATGTATATTGTTATTGCTACTCAAACAATTATTCCATCTCTCCTCCCTCACACATATTATGTTGCCTTACCATCTCTTTTTCGCTCAAATTTCTGTAGAATTTCTTTTTACTTGACGGATTTAGCCATTTTGACCCTCCTCACTCTCATCATTATTTGTTCATATAACCTCTGGAAGACGATAGGTAATGCTCATAGCTAGTGTGACCTCAATTGATTATGTAGGAGGGTTCAAGTCAAAAAGGCAGTTTTACTAATACATTGGGGACCTAGAAGAGACATTTATTTCATTGTCTGCAAAGGCTCGGGTTGTCATGGGAAGATAGCCTTGGTGTTGCTAACAACTAGTTAAGTACTTTTGCTGCTACGACGAGAAGACCAGTGGTCAGGGATTTGCAGAGAAATGAGTTTCATTGTGCTGGTTTAATTTTTTTGCTCTATAAAGGTTGGGGTTGTCATGGGAAGACAAGCTTAACAACACTTTTGCTGCTATTCCGAGAAGACTGGTGGTCAGAGATTTGCAGAGAAAGGAGTTTCAGGTTGCTGGCTTGATTGAAACTCTATACTTGTGCTGAAAACTTGCTATATTTTGCTACTCAACAAAGGCTATTTCCTCTTTAGATGCTCAAGTATTTTGCTTTAGAAAATATTGACTACTGTATGTTATCTCCGTGCTATTGTATTAGAACAATATGGAATTGCTATTTTCAAGGCAAAAACTAGAAATTTATGCTAATATGAATAATGATGCAAATTGTTTAGTCATAATCAAGTCTCTGCAGAACCCTCAGCAGTCTTAAGTTTACTTCTTTGGAGAACCCTGAATTTGAGGGTAGTACAGATTGTACAACTACTATAGGTCAAAGCCTAAGATGTATGAACTGATCATGTCAAATGTCTTTTGTGAAGACTTTTCAAAACTTGATAAAAGCCACATGCATGCATGATAAGTCATACGCCCTAATATATAATATTTTGTTGCACTAGCTGTCACAGATTTATGTATTGAGCTTAGAAGCAAATAACATTGATAATCATAGACTTTATGCTTCCACAGTCCATAAGATGAAGATCCCAAAAACCATTCTTCATTTAACATTGATAATCTCAGGACAACATTCAAAAGGCTCAAAATATTTTTGTTTTTCAGTGTCAACTATGAGCTGAATTTCAAAATTTTCATGTTTTGCTTTCTAAATAAATTCGAGATGGACATCTAATTTTTCCACATCAACCATGTTATGCTGTCAATATATAGTATCACAGTTTCTTTAATAGAAAAAAGATTTAAATGAATCCTACAAGTGTTTTCACCCTGCAGTTTCTCATATAATGTACAGGCCGTGGCTATTAAGTAAACCTCAATTTTCCATCCCATTTCTCCTTATGCTAGTGGTTTACATTAGTGTCATCTAAACAAAGGGCGTTTTTGGGACGATTGCTGTGATTTCAGGAGGGGAGTAATTGAGTTAATTTTTCTAGACTATGTTTGCAGGGTTTCTAAATTGAAATCCTGATATGGTTATTGGTTCCTAAATACTTCTATTGGTATGATTTTCGGGCAGGTTAATGGCTGTGCTGGAAACATGGGCAGAGAAGTGGGAGAAGCAGCCCTCTCTGCAGGTCTTCAACTTGTTCCTTTGTCTCTCACCAGTCCTAATCTTAGACATCAAAGGGTCCACATAGGAGAAGTAGAAGTTGATGTACGTAGTGCATCAGAAAAAGATGTTGTATTTGATTCTGTCCTTCATAAGTATCTTGATGTAGTTGTAGTTGACTGCACAGTTCCTTGTGCTGTGAATGGTGACTGACATTGGATTTTACTTCTACAAATTTGCTTCAAGCATGCTGTTTAGCGTCATCTGCTTCTGGTAAGGGAATAGCTCTGCTTTAGTTCTAAGACACGCGGGCTATTCTAAGGTATCATTCTTTTGCTGTATGAAGGGTAATCTCTCTGAGTTCAGGCAATTGTAACTAGCAGCTAGTTAACACAGTAGAAATAGAGGTCATAAATGCGACTTTTATATATTCAATTAAAATGTATATGCCAGTGACCTGGACTGGGTTTCTGCCATAAAATGTGTAGAAAATGCGGAATTTTATTGTAGAATAGGTGTACCATTTGTAATGGGCACCACTGGGGGAGACCGAGAAAAACTACTGGATGTGGTACAGAAGTCAAATAACTATGCTGTCATTGCGCCGCAAATGGGAAAACAGGTGATTGCTTATTTATTCAGTTGTTTCTGAAATTAATCCTGTTCACATTAAGTCACTATTTTACATTGGGAACCAGTTGCCGCTTTCTTCGTAATGGTTTGTTGTTTCTTCAGGTGGTTGCCTTTCAGGCAGCCATGGAGATCATGGCACAGCAGTTTCCTGGGGCCTTTTCAGGCTACAAACTCGAGGTTTTTAATCACTTTACCTGATTGTCTAATTGTTTTTTCATGCTCTGATTTTTTTATATAGGAAGTAATTTGATTAGGAAATCATTTCATAAAATGATAAATTCTTTCAAATACTTATTGTGATTGAAGGGCTTATCATCTTATGAGGAAAAATGTGCTCTTTAAAAATAATTTTTAGTGTGGTGGGGTTTATCACCTTTTTGACCTTAAACATTATGGTCATTATCTTCTACACCATCTACCAGTTCATTTATCCAACAAAGCCTGCGTTCTGTTGAAGGAAAATCAACTAAGTTTAAAAATAGTTTCTTTGGAGAAATTGTTTCTATTGTTGGGCTTATGTTATCATGCAAAACTCAGATAATTTTATGCTTAAAACCACACCCATCAATTTGTCATCCGCTTTCTCTTGGCAAGCATGGTCATATTCTGCAATGAAAATATATTTACTTCGTAAGGAAAAAAATAAAATATGAATTTAACACACTCCAATTTTATGGAGATATCGTGAGCTATGCATTTTGAAGTTCTTCTGAAATGAAATATGTTTTTGGCTACTGAAACAAAGTATGAACTTGAATATAATGCTTTCAAGCTTTGTTCTGCATGTAGAGAAAATACAATTAATTTCTGGTGGAGGTCACTTAACCATGACCAATGGATTATTAATATGTGCTGTCTATGGTCAATCTCCGAAAATCCCACGACTTCTTAATCCGAGTTGGCCAGAGATTAGCAGTTTATTTTGAAGAGCCCCAAATTGCCCCATCAAATTCAGAGTGCAAGATTGTAACTTACTACTTTGTTAAGGCTGTAAATTCCTGATCTGCTTAAAACCAGACTCATATCACTTCCATTTGGGCCCATATTACTTGGTTCTTCTCTGCCCCTGGTTGGGCCATTTGTGGACTTCAATTGAATTTCTTTTATTTGGCTACAAGCTTGCCGGTAATGGATTACTGTAACATATTCTATTTTGAGCTTGGGCTGGAAAAGAGGATCTGTTAAATGGGAAAATTCAACATCACATGTATTTTGGTAAAAAGAAGCAGGACTTGGCATACTTACCACCCTATGAGAAACAAAAATGTTTTACATTTACTCAATGTTAAACACCATGCACTCCATAGTATTGGACAAACGAAAAGCACCTCCTTATACCATTGTACAAATCCAATGATATTTCCTCCTGTTCCAATATTTGCACCCCATTAAAAATTACAAGTGTAAATGCCTGCAAACCCGCAAGACACAAGAGATACATATGGACTTCCACGTTAAACGTGTAATACTCACACACCAAAGGGAAGTAAATGTGATACACTAGGCATTCATTACAGTAGGCTATTGGAGACACCAGCCATGAAGACAGATTTATATTGCCCATTACAAACCTTAGCGGTTACCCAACCTTGTGTTCAGTGCCTAGCCTTTTCTCTTTCCTAGAATCCACCCCTATACAATATGGGGACAGTCAAAACAGAATTGCCATCTCTTTTATACCTTTAGAGTCCTCAACCTGTGGTTTTATTTAAATCGGTGCTTTAGGCAATAATGCAGATTAACATTCTCTTCCAAATCAAACATGGGTCACCGTTTGCTGATGATTGAATCAGAGATCCATTGAATTAAGTCCTTCCTTGGACTCTGAGCATCATAAGTAAATATACACGTGTTCCTCTTCATGTAAGACAATGAGCCTTTTGTATTGTTGGTGGTTGAAAGTGTCCGCCCATGAAGATTGCTTCACTATCAACACAACATGGGATTGCTTCTCAAGCATGGGACTTGCAACTTGAAGCAAATCTCCAGAGAGAGCTGGTTCTTGTCTATATCTACTCCTAATGCTACCGCTAAAAAATTTAATCTAACAACTGTGGGGATAATACTAATAGAAATAAACGAAAAGCTTGGTGATGCACTAAGAGTGAAATAGGGATCTTCCTTCCTCTGTGTGTGTGAGGATAACACATTATGTTGAATGAATGCGAGTATAGTCCACTCACACAAAATCACAACATAACAATAATTAAGCAGGATCTGCGAGAGATCTGGGAAGACAAGATAAAGGAGAAGGGCAGATATAAGCCACAACAACTTTACTATTTCTGAAGTATATATAACTGCATTAGATTGTAAAATGAGGCCTTGGATGCATTGCATTCATTAACATAGAGGCTAAAACACTATACATAGAAGATGAGAATTCAAGTGGATTCTAGAGAAGGACCTTGAATACAAAGCAACTGCTCTTCATAGAAAACAGGGGGAGGAGATCGGAGAAACAAGTCAAGAATGTCATGAATGAAGAACTGTAAGAGGTCTCTTGTTGCAGAAAATCCGGAATCCAAAGTGATACAAAGGTTTAATCTTGGAAGGCAATTGAAGATTTTGACAATGATCAGTAGATCTATAGGGGACAAACAACTATTTGGATTTTTAAAGTCCTTTGAATCATAATAGCTAGTACAATTGCTCCATTGTGTGTGGCAGATCCAACCTTCAACTCTGCAATCACCTGAGGTAGGAGGGCGAGCTCCATGACCATTGTAGCATTCCTGTGACATGAGGGTAGCTCGACACATAAATGCGAACTTACAATGGTTTTTGGGGACAACCCACAACACAAAAGAAGTAAGCGAACACTTCTTGGCGCATGACGGCATGAAGAAGGTGCTATGAACGGAAGGAGATCTCTGCGGTTCCTCAATTGAGCTAAAAAATGTATAAATAGGGATATCACATCAAATGTGCAGTCAAATAGTAGAGCACGGATCGCCAAAACTATTGGGATGTCGGGAAGTGTAATTGTGGGGTGTTGAAAATGTCTTGTGGCAAGGGAAGAAGCATCGCGACATGTGGCAGAGTAGTGTGGCTTTGCATGATGGTTTGTGTCCTTTGAAGATCTTTGCATCTATAAATGGTGTTTTGCAACACTTGATAGAACATTGCGGCTTAGACAAGTTTCCATGGCTTGGGAAATATTTCGTGGTGACACGCAGGTTGACAACATGACGTGTTAAGAGGGAATGAGGGGCAACAACAGTAGATGGTCAAAAATGAAATGGGAGAAGGGGAAGCATTGTGGGAATGTCATTGTTAGCAATCCATGATTTGGATTAAACTGATGTGGCATAGCACGGGCTCGTGCGACATAGGTAGAATGCAGGGGAGGCGAGATTAGACATTTCAATGATGTGCGTTCCCCAAAGCATAGTTCATGACATTGAATGAAGACGCTGCTGCTGCTGCGGAATACACAATCCGCGTAACAAGACAAGTGTCGGAGAGTGTTGAACTTTGAGAGTACAAGCTTAACAAAATGGGTCGGGGGCACATTTTAGTTAACATTTCTGGAGACTCACGGGATGCTTTCCAAGTGTGGAGAACTAGTAGCTTCCTAGCATTCACTGGGTATGGAGTGTGCATGAGAGTGCACTGTTCTAGCTCCTCTTTGAATCTACATCTTCTTGGAAGGACCCCAAAAAAATTGTACAAAACATAAACATATACATGTTCCAAGGGGATCATGCAGGGTGTGCATGGCACTTATTTACAGAAAGCAAAACCTATTCTGACCTACTCTAACAAATGTATATAGCTAGATTATACAAAGCCATCGACTCGCTAGGAGTAGTTGCCTTTTTGATGATTTGTGGCCATGTATTGAGCTTTGAGGCAAACTGCAACTAGTGAGAGGAATAAGGACAAGTCTCCGTGTTTCTTCTTCAAAATATCAACCATGTTCACGGAATACACCCTTTCTTCATTCATGCTTTGTTCTAATGGGTGCATCAATTGACCTTCGGTACAATGGAGCTCTTCCTCATGTATGAGCACAACCAATGACAACTCTCTGTTGGTCTCCAAGAACTTGACATGACAGCCCTTTTTAGACCTTGGGGTCCTGCAATGATATCCTTCCATGGAAGCTCCTCAAGTGGAGAGAGTCTTCCCATCATACTTATCTCTGATTGCAAGCATCAGG
The DNA here is from genome assembly GCA_018340775.1 of Taxus wallichiana var. yunnanensis. Classification (NCBI taxonomy): domain Eukaryota; kingdom Viridiplantae; phylum Streptophyta; class Pinopsida; order Cupressales; family Taxaceae; genus Taxus; species Taxus wallichiana. The sequence goes on from CM031242.1 coordinate 932,689,609, forward strand.
TCATTAGTGTTACCCGCTTTAATGAGTTCCTCCCTACTGCGACTTGGAGTTATGGGCTCTACATCAACAGTGTGAGTGCAATCCTCCTCATTAGATTTTGTCCAGCCTGAGATCTCTACCTCAGACCCCGCCTCCCTTTGGCTGTGATGAAGGTCTTGAGAGTTGAGAAATCACCATCAGGTTTGTAATGCAATAAAAAATCATGCATAATGTCCTCCTCTTGTATGAATTTCTTCAAGTCGAATGGCGTGGATTCTTGTGTGCTGATTCAGAGGATGCCCTCTTCATCATGGAGATGGAAAACACCGTCATCCACCACCCTTTGCTCATACCAAGATTTGAAAATGGTTGGGAGCTGAACAAAGCAGGTTTTCAAGTGACCGTGGCCTCCTATTATTCCTTCATGAGGAGTTTGGGGGGTCACATCACTTGAGGTTGCTGTTAGGAGTTTTCTGCAAGGTTATAGGGATGATTTGGACAAGAAAGGGTTTTTGCATAGGGGCGGCTAGAAAGGGTTCTCAACATACACATGGGAAGTTGAGGGGAGGTCCCAATGCTTTGGAAGGAGGGGGAAATTGGAATGGGATTCATCACACTAGCCTGAATGAGGCTCCACTCTGCCTAGATAATATCATAGGCCTGAGGAAGAGTATTACCTCCAAGAGACTGAATTAAAACAACCAAATCAAAGTCAAAGGCTCTTAGGTAGAATAAAAATGCCATACCTGGTAGGGGACTGCATTCTCAGGGTATTCTTTCCCAAGTCTTTTTGAACCTGGTGTTGAAATTTGAGACATTCTTTGTGGGGGCCGTTTTAATGGTGCCGAGTTGTTGCATGAGTGAGATGATGTCTGTATTCTCCTTGAACCAGTTCAACTTTTCTCCCAACTGATCCCATGAAGAAATGGATTGTGCGCCCAAGCTTTTGAACCAATCTAGAGCTTTTCCTTTGAGAGAAGAGGCAAGCAATCTGAGAGCTATATTCTCCTTTGTGATATTATGCACTGCACATAAATTGGCCACATCTTGAATGTGATCAATAAGGCTCACAAAATCATTTCCATAAAAGAGGGGCAAGGATTTAAGGGCTGGTTTTGGGATATCATCCCGCTGCTGCAAATGAAGAGGGCCACTAGAGCTCCAGGAAACAAATGGGTGAGCTCCGATGAGAGCCATCAAAGTATGATAGCATCAAAACATGGAGGGGTTGGTCTGCGAATATGAGAATGGGTCTTTTAGAACAAGGAGTTGCTAAGTGATAGTTTTTGCTTCCGAAAGTAGGTAGAGTCCTGATTCTCATCAAAATTTTGATTGATTGTTTATAAATAGAGGGATTTGCACAAGATTTTAAACAAAAACAAAGCCTTCGTCCCACTTTGGGTGTGCTAGAAATGTTTTTGGTTGAAAGTGTTCTTGCCCATGAAGATTACTTCACTATCAACACAACATGGGATTGCTTCTCAAGTGTGGGACTTGCGACTTGAAGCAAACCTCCAGAGAGAGCTAGTTCTCATCTAATTCTACTCCTAATGCTATCACTAACTATCCTAATCTAACAATTGTGGGGGAAAGGGATAACAAAAAGAAATGAAAAGGTTGGTGATGCACCAAGAGTGAAATAGGGATCTTCCTTCCTCTCTATGTTTGAGGATAACACAATATATTGAATGAATGCAAGTATAGTCCACACACAAAATCACAACATAACAATAGGTAAAGACGATATGCCGAGGTGCAGGAAGACAAGAGAAAGGAGAAGGGTAAATATAAGCCCTAACAACTTAACTACTGCTCAAGTACTATGTTATCGGGGTTCGCCCCCTTCCCCCACATACCATTGATACGTATCCGTGCGGCGATGCGAATACGTGCTAGATACGTCTGGTATTTCCCGCATGCGTATCCAACACGTATCCAAGCCTAAAAGCGTCTTTTAAGGCATTTAGACATTTTTTTGACTTAGTCAATGCAATAAAACGAACCTAATTTGTATGCAAGAATATGATTTTGAGGAAAATCTAGATAATATATTCCAGATTTGTTTGTATTCATGTTGACATGATATTCCTATATCATATGTATGACAGGCACATGATCAATGATATGTAAAATCTTAAGTATATTGTATGTTTTGAAAATTTGAACATTGATCCTAGTATATTTTTCAAGTTTTGTTTGTATTCGTGTTGACATGATATTCGTATATCATATGTATGGCAGCCACATGATAAATGAAAATGTAAAGCCTCAAGTATATTGAATGTTTTGAACATTGATCCTACTATAATTTTCAAGTTTTGTATTTCTTATGGACTAAAAATGAGTAAAATGAGTATAATTTTCAAGTTTTGAACATTGATCCTACTATAATTTTCAAGTTTTGAATCTATATATATATATATATTTAAAAAATTAATATATATGTATGGACGTATCGTACCCATGGGTTTTTTTAAAATTGACGTATCTGCGTATCGAAGCTGTACTGTACCGTATCTTGGCATCATAGCTCAAGTATACACAATTGCATTAGACTGTAAAATGAGGCCCTGGATGCATTACATTCATTAACATAGAGGCTAAAACACCATACATAGAAGATGGGAATTCAAGAAAATTCCAGAGAAGAAGAATCCCAAATACAGAGCAAGATCTGCTCTTTATAGAAAACATGGGGAGGAGACTTGAGAAACATGTCAAGAATGTTGTGAAGGAAGAATGACAAGATGTCCCTTGTTGCAGAAAATTCGAATCTAAAGTCACACAAAGATTCGATCTTGGAAGGCAATTGGAGATTCTGACAATGATCACTAGATTTGGAGGGGACAAACAATCTTCTGAGTCATAAAGGCTCCAATAGTGGCTCCATTGTGTGTGGCAAATCCAACATTCAACTCAACCACCACCTGAGGTGGAAGGGTGAGCTCCATGACCATTGCAACATTCTTGTGACATGAGGGTAGCGCAGGACATAAATGCGAACTGACAACGGTTATTGGGGGTGATTTGAGGCATAAAAGAAGTGAGCAAACATTTTCAGGTGCATAATGACATGGAGAAGGCATTGCAAATCGAAGGAGATCCCTGCGGGTCCTTAATTGAGTTGAATAATGTAGAAAAGGAGATACCACATCAAATGTGGGGCCAACAACAGGTGCTAACAATGTCCCACAACAAGGGAAGAAACATCGTGGCATGTGGAAAAGTTGTGTGGCTTTGCATGATGGTTTGTGGCCTTCAGAGACCTCCGCGGGTATAGATAGTGTTTTGCGGAACTTGATAGAACGTGGCTTAGACATAGCTTCCACGGGCTTGGGGCAATACTTCATGGTGACATGTGGTTTGATACCATGATGCGACAAGAGGGAATGGGGGCAGCAATGAGAGATGGTCAGAACTGAAGTGGGAGAAGGGGAAGCATTGTGGGAATAACATTGTTAGCACTCCATGATTTGGATTGAAACAATGTGGCATAGGTAGGATGCGGGAGGTGAGCTCAAGCATTTCAATGATGCGTGGGCTGCAAAGCATAGTTCATGGCATTGAATGAAGACGCTGTGGAATACACAATCCGCGAAACGAGACAAGTGTCGAAGAGTGTTGAACTTTGAGAGTACAAGGTTAACAAAAATGGGCAGGGGGCACATTTTGGTTAACATGTACCACCCTAAAGCTTGCTGGCCTAACTCTTATATGGAGATTATATAGAGGAGTTGCATAAAAGCACACTACTAGCACTCGAGGGAATGCAAGCTATGTATTGGCTAGCGAAGAGAAAGTGCGTAATGGAATGAGGGGTGCCTCAAGCGCAAGAATCCTTAACTCTACACCTCAAAGAGAAAGAGGACAACATGGTTTTAAGACTCACAAAACCTCTAGAGAGGGTATTGCAGTCAAGAAAATTTATGGGTGTGGTTCCTCTGGCTAAGAGAAGAGCCAAAAACTTGACCAAGACGAGTGGCAGTGCAGGCCACACTCATGTGTGCACGGTAGTGATCTATACACTATGAAATAAATTGAACTTACCTAGATCTGGTCCTTTCTCTTTTCAATAAATGGAAAAGATAGGGGTACAGAATTGAATTTTATCTTTTTGAAAACCCTATGAGAAAGCAAGCATGCAACCAAGAGAGAAAAGGAAAGAGATCCAAAGATTGAAGAACCATAATGTGTGCTAGCTATTGTGTACGTGAAAACAAACAATGAGTGATTTTTTTGTTTATGAGTCAGTGACAGTCGGTGCACAACACATGCGAAAGCTTCTTAACATCCGTTGAGTTCTAACTTTGACCCTTGGGGGCTCCTATGCTGACACCATAGTTCACCATCCCTAATGTGCACTTCTGCTTGGGTCACATCCAACGTGCATATGATATTGTGAGACACGAAGGATTCTCCAACACAGGAAAGTAGGGGTCCATTGCAAAAGACTACACCTGTATGTGCCTCGGAAAGCCTGATTTTGGTCACTTCCGCATTCGCGGTAAGAGGGTTTGCCCTGCCCGACTGGATGCTGCCTAATCTGAACATGCTAGCTAATACCATGAAACAGTAAAAGGAGTGTCTTATTATTTGAGGAAGGTGAAACCTTTAAATTGAATTCGACATGCATAAATAAAGCCCTGAGAAAGTGCATCAAGTTTAGTTAGAACACCTACTTGACTTGCTTTGTTCTTGCTGAAGTGTATCCAAACCATGAATTGTCCAAGATCCGTCACCAATATCATAAGTGAAGCTAGTATACCTCTTTGACACAATAAGCAGTGTAGGGATGTGTAGAGAAATCTAGCAGTAACAAGAGAGTGGATGCCAAAAATGTAGTAGGAGAGCCGGCTGATGTAATGATTTGCATTTTAAAGAGTGAATTTGGAGCTGGGGGCTTTAGCCAAGGAGAGTCTTATCCAACATCCTGCAGAAAATAAGGTACCGATCCTAGCTGAAGGTGTGAGGGTCCACCATGGAATATGCGTAATTGCACCACAAATATGTGTAACAACATCGATTGGTCATGAAAGAAGAGCTCCAATGGATGTGAAATGAATTAAAGAGAGTGATAGGTCATGATCATGGCATCAAATTGTTAGAATGTCACTCATAGCTAAAAAGATAGAATCCCAAATAAGGTAAAATGTCTGAGATAAATAGAAATGGGAGCAGTAACGTGGTTGTGGTACAAACCATGGTAGGAAAAGTACTCCTGTGACAATCCATGTATTTGTAGTGAATAAATATGTGTCTGATCCATCTCATTTTCTTGATTGGTCTTCCTTGTAGATGGATGAGGACACATTCTGAGTCGAGCCCATGAGGATTCTTGACTGATGTTCACTTTGACTATGGCGGTGCACAATTGATCAAGGTCCAGTGGGACCAAAAGAGCCCAAGTTCTGCTCCTTGGGAAGGTGCATCAAAGATGCAATATATATACCTAGACCTTTTTATGTGAAACTTCAGGGTGAAATTTCTTGAAGTGGGGAAGTATGTAGTAGGGCACCTATTTTGTAGATCTATATGGATTTCTCTTGAACCATGATGTTATTGTTTTGTTTGCCTTTGTCAGACTTATCTTTTTGATATCACTAGGTAGTATAGTTTTTTTTTTTTTTTTAAAATTGTGCTTTGCGTATATTTAAATATTTGTATTTTGGTATTAGACATGTTAGTGGATATTGTCTGGATGCATATTGGCAAGGCATTTACTAGAAAAGTGTTATCTGATTATTCCATGTGAATCATGATTAGTTTTATTAAATGGTTGAATACGTATTGAGATTTATCATACCATAGAGGAGCTGGGATGTATTTGGTTTGTGTAGAGAATGGGGTCCATACCAATGATGAGATGTGTTAGTAAGGGGGTGCATGTTTCCATAGGGATCGCTGAGTCGACCCAACATAGAGGTGGCTCCAAAAACAAACATCCACTGCTAATGAGAGGTCGAGTAATTAACTAGTGAAAATATCTTTCCATTTATAGTAGACACTTCGTGCTTCGGGGATATTGAGTTCCGAGTTGATGATTCATTAATCCCTTTTCCAACACAATAGTGACAATGAGATACAGAACATCACTATATTCCATAGTTAAATCTCGAAGTGAAAAAAAAATGAGGGCACTGAAGACAAATAAAAAAGCTACGTCAAAATATTGAAGGGAAGGTTTAAAGGAAAACACCAATGATTGGAAGGAAGAGCCCGATACAAGGAAAGGAGGCTGGTGAGATTTAAATGAGAAAATCAGAATTCTCGTCTTTGGACCAACCAAGCCCATAAGAAAACAGAGGGTAGCCATGCTGATTGAAAACGTTGCAGAATTTTGAAAAAGGAAGAAGGATGTGGTAAAGCTCTACTTGAATTAATGGTAAAATCAGGCTTCTGGTAGGGTGGAGATTGAAGTTTGGTGAGATTTAAATGAGAAAAATCAGAATTCTCGTCTTTGGACCAACCAAGCCCACAAGAAAACAGAGGGTAGCCATGCTGATTGAAAACGTTGCAGAATTTTGAAAAAGGAAGAAGGATGTGGGAAAGCTCTACTTGAATTAATGGCAAAATCAGACTTCTGGTAGGGTGGTGATTGACAAATAAAGGAGCAGGGTATTAATGAGAGGGGTGATTGTTTTGGGTGAAAGAAGGAAGAGACTTGTGGAAAGCTGGGCCTGGATTTGGGAGATATTTGCGGAGCCCAATCATACATTATACTGCATATCTGAAGGTATTTTCTGTTTGATTTTCCATTTCACTTTCCATGTGTTGGATGTTTGCTGTGCATTTTGAATATCTGTTACTTTCTTTTCAATTGTCCTCCTCTTTGCTTGTGTGTGATCCCCTCTATGTCTAGTGGGTGGAGAGTCAGAGAGAAGTTTTCCCAGGTGAAGTGGCTGCACACTCGATGTAAGCATATATGCTTTTTAGCCAAGAGGCCTCCACCATGTGCTGAGTGAGGTGGAATAAGCTCTAGATGGTGCTCTTAGGTGTGTGTTGTGTATGATCTCGGATTCATGTAAGGTGTTAGACATGGGAGGGGAATAAGCGATGCTAACAACCTCGTGATAATTTCTTTTGCTTGTTGTGCTTATGGATGGGGAGAATTGTATGTGTTGTTTTCACATATGTGCAAAGTTTCCTTGAGTTCTTGCTTGTGCAAACTTCTTGGAATTGTTTCTATTTGTGAAAGCTTATCTGTAATTTGTAATCTTTTGAGCAAGATTGAGCAATGTTGTTGTGGGAGGACGTGGCAATTATTCCTGGTTTTCTTGCATTCTTTATTGCTTGTTTGGGTATGACATTGTTGCATATAACTCTGCTTCACACTGCCATAGAAATTGTGTTGGAGTTGAGAAGTTAAAGAATGGATGACGTGCATACATCATGGAAGGAGGGCATTGATATTGGGAACAGTTTGGAGGGGCAAGTCAGCTTGGTGTTGGCAAAATATTTTGTCGTAGGAAAAATAGGGGTTTTTACATCAATATGTGGGACAAAGTCCCTCTTCTATTATAAGGGGAGGCACCCTTTATTGAAAGCCAAAACTAACAAGAAAGAATATGTACAATATTCACACTAAACTAGCTTTGCAAGGGGGTTGGGGAATGAGTCCTTTGGAATGAGGAAGTATGGAGAAAGGGAATAGGAAAGAAATGGAGAAGGAGAAGAGGATGCACATTCAAATGAGCAGACTCAGATTTCATTCCAATGTGCAAGAAAAGGCTTATTATGTGAGGGAAAATCTGCACTTTCAAATAAGCAAACACACAACCTACTTCAGTATGCAAGACATGGATTCAATACTAATAATTTGTTGAAACTTATTTGCTTAGAGAAGTAAAGGGAAATGATCAAACATTTGACATAAGAACAAATGCAATGAAGAGAAAGATACAAGACTTAAAGTTCCAATATCTTTCTTATATTCCCTTTGGAAAATGAATACAAAGCTTCAAATTTCTTGCTCCTCTTACAAACTTACATAACAAAACCCTCTTACAATCAAGAAGCCCTAAAGCTCAAAGTTTCCAAAAGCTAAGTGTCTTGCAAAGTCCTTAAGAAGACCCGTCCAAATGAATTACAATGAATATTCATAAGGAGGAGAGGCATAACCAACTCTCAACCACCTTATAATTTACAATTGGAAAATATAATAAATAAAAGATACCTAAAATAGATGGTAACTTAAGTTACTTTCTAGTTTTGAAAATTAACACGAAATTAGAACTGGGTATTCAGTTTTGAGCCACCATGGTTCTTAGGAGCACTTTTCCGCTTATTCTTCTTGATCATCCTTGCTTTGGAATGTGTGGAACTTCTCAACAGTCTTCACTAAGATCTCATCATCGTGTATAGTTGCGTTCCCATAAGACACAACCCAACCTTCTTGTCCTCTCTTCAAATTGGCGAGGACTGTCCGGAAACCTGGAAAATTCTTACATAACTCCTAGAGTGCAACATGAATCCTACTCAAGCTATCCATTGCCATTGTGCCAAAAACCATCAGCACAAAAGAGCTTTGCTCGATCACTCATGCTTTGTAATTACTTTAAACTATCAAGATTTCTCATTGCACTTTGATTCACTTCCTTCACCCAGACGGATCTTTAATGCCCAAAACTTGGTGAAAATACTCATGATGATCTCCAATGCCTTGTTGCCACGATCAATCCTGAAATTCACTACCCTATCAACTGGAATGATTTCTTCAAACTTACTAAGGTCAACCTTATGAAAATCAAAAGATTTGTAATGAACGACATTGAGAAGGATGACCTCTTGATGACCTACATTGTTTTCAACTCTAATAACTACCTATGAAGAAAGCCAATGATTAAGCATCCTTAATCAATGAACCCTTGCACTTGTTGATGATATAAATGAACAGGAATGACATTGAATGAAACTCTCCAATCACCTTCATCTCATCGAAATTATTTCCATCAAGCTTTGCAACAAGGAACACTTGTTCAAGTGTTGGTACATCCTCTCGAAGAATGAACAAGGTCCTGGGAGTTGGGGCTTGAGAATAGAGCTCTAAAAACTGTTATAAAATTCCCCAACAAAGGTGGGAACCCAAAGGGGGAAGAAGAGAGAGCAAGATGAGCTTGAATTTCTTTGAAAAAGATGCAAAAATGGCCTAGAAAAGCTAGGCGCCTCTAAGCTGACGACCGCACTTTCCCATAGGCTCCTTGAGTTTTTGGGGGGTCAGATTTACTTTGTTTCACATGAAACTTTGGTGGAAGGATGCTTGAGACATGTTGGAGGTGAATGTGGAGTCAAATTTAGCAGGAAGTGCTTGGAAATGCCTGCATTGGGAAGCTTGTAATTTGGCAACTAGGTATTTCAAAAACTAATCACAATGTTGAAGATGGACTCAAAAGTCACAGAAGATCTTATGAGAAAACATGGTCCGAAGCTACTAATGTGAGAAAAATACATGGGCACAAAGAGGACAAAAAGTTGAGCAAGACCCAAAAAGGGTAATCGGGATTTGAAAAATGAGCTTGTGGGAAGAGGGGTCAAACTAGGAAGGTGAATGGCCAAACAAGGCAAACTCATATTTGAAGTGTTTTAAGGCACTTTTATGACTTTGGCGCACTTGGGATGCACTTTTCATACTACGAAAAGTGCACTCTAAGGGCGCTAATGCACTTAGGGACCATTTTGCCCTTTCTAGAGTGAAAAAACACACTTTCTTCACAATTTCCAAGAATACCTAGAAGGTTCATTTTGAAGAAGAGCATATTTTCTTCAAACCCATCTCAATTTTTTTGGATAAACGTCAAAAGGTGCCAAAAAGGTGAGGCGCCTCTGGAGGTATGTTTCATGGTATGAAAATGCTCGTCCCAGGGGCAATTTTGGCTTTTTGAGGCCCAAAATGACATTTTTTTGAAACGTGCCTTTGGAGAAGTTTGTTCCTCTCGTTCTCTTCACTTTGAATATAAATTTGTACACTTTTGACCACTTTGAATCTTGGCGCCCCAAAGAGGGTATGATTGGAGGCTTCTTGAGATTTTGTGGTCAAAATGACATTTTTTGCTGGGGTGCCCTTCATTAAAGTTGATCGTGTCGACCTCCTTTGCGCATTGAGCACTTGTTTGTTGAGTTTGAGCACTTTGAACATTGGTGCCCTAGAGGGGGTACGACCCTACCCCTCCTGAGGCTACTCGAGATTTGAAGCCCAAAACAATGTTTCTAGTTGACGCTCCGGTTATCAAAGTTGCTTATCTTAGTTCCATATTCGATCTCAAACTTTGTTTGACCACTTATTGACACGTTGAACATTGGTGCCTAGGAGGGCAATGCACGACCGCACCCCTCTTGAGGCTCCTCAAGGTTTGAGGCTTGAAACGACATTTTCACCAAAAGTGTCACTTACAAAACTTGATTGTCTTGAGCTCCTCTATGTTTTGAGCCCCAACTTGACCACTTTATGACACTTTGAACTTTGGTGCCCTAGGAGGGTACGACTAAACTCCTACGTAGGCTCCTCACAATGATCGGAGGTTAAAAACATGTTTTCGGAAAAAGTGCCTTTGGGAAGAAGTGATCTCTCTAGCATGCTCTTCAATTTGAATCCAACTTTAGTTGACTCTGAGCACTTTGAAAATGAGGCACCCTTAGAGGGTTACAACTGTACCCTCCCAAAGGCTCTTTGTTGTTTCGAGTTAAACTTCGTATTTACCTGAAGGATCTTTTGACGAAAGGCACTTGAATCGACAAGATACTCATTTTTATACACTTGACTATATTTGACCACTTTTGCAGATTGGCAAAAATGGGTGACAACACATGGACAAAGGTTGTGCTAAAAATTCCTTGGTGCCCTCTATGGATACCTCGCACTCGGTGTTAGGGTGGCCCAGAGGATCATACAATACTACTCTCAACACCCGATTGATTGGTGAATACAACTTTTAGCTTAATCTCTATCAATTATAATTTGCGGGTTTGATGTGAACTGTGACATAGAAGTAGTAACCCGATTATGATGCCTCCCGGACCATCACCATTACATCCCTTGTTGGATTCAAACTTGAAAAGGATAACACCATTATCAAAAGGGTGTGGGATGCTCGCTTATTCGTTTAAGCAACTTTTTTCACTCTGCAATGTAATGTCCACATGGTGAATGACGTTGCCAAGTAGGAGGCTACATATGTGGGACCCACGTAAGAAGATTTTAGTGAATCAAACTCGAAGGCAATAGCTTGTTTATTATAAAACATGAGATTCAAAATCCCACATTGCTCAATAAATGTGCTTCATAGGCATATATAGTTATTTGTTTAAACACCATTTCATTCTACAATGTAGTTTCCACATGGTGGATGACCTTGCCAAGTAGGAGGCTAAGCGTGTGGGACCGTGTAGGAAGGTTATAGAGAAATAAACTCGAAGGTGATGGCTTGTTCTTTATAACATATGTGATTTGAAATCCCATATTACTCAAGAAATGTGCTTCGTAGGCATATACATGTAAATTGACATTACATGTACAATGTCCTCGAGTGAGCGCCTTTGCTAGAAGCTTAGGTCATGGGAAATGACCACTCGGTGCTAAGTATCAACCATTTTGGGGCTTTGGAGTTAACTCGATGACCAACCAACCTCAAATTTGTTTTGGTGAGGTGAGTTGCAAAATGGCGATAAATCGCCACGTGGAAGTCCATCGACGATTCAAAGCTTGAATCTAGAATTTGCGATCTGACAATGAAATGATGATAGTTGTTGATCAAATCACGATTCATCTAGGCTATATGATGCATCGACGATTCAAAGCTTGAATCTAGAATTTACGAAACTCGACAATGAAATGATGATAGTTGATCAAATTGTGATTCATCTAGGCTGTATGATGCAATTTTTGGAGATTCGCCATGAAGGCACTAAATTGCTTAGGCTAATGGTGACATGAAAAAATACATGACTAGTTACGACATGGTGGCATCCGTTATCAAGACAAGACTTAGGGTTAAAGTGTGCTTAACTATAGTTGGGGTCAATGTTATAATGTTTGTATCCTATGTTTATTTTGGACAAGCGAATAGTCATTTCCTAGGTTTTGGACGCTTTGGAATCATTGGTAGGGTTGTTAAGGATCTAGGTGTAAGCGGGACCAAGTTGACGAACTTGGGTACTCTGTTAAGTCCATCAAACCTTGGATCGTATCTTGGTGCTTGACCAAATAAAGCATGTACCAAGTCCATATTAATCTAGGAGGATGCGTTATGGATGTGATCTTCTTTTCCTATGTTGTTTATTGATATCGGATATATGTTTGTATTTTAGTATCACGCCCGCATATTGACGTGGAGAACAAAAGTTTTTTTTTACGGTGGTATTGGGTGTGTTTTTCAATAACTAGCACCAAGAAGGGTGCTACATTGATCTCAAGAGTGGTTACCATCAAATTAGAATAAGAGAAGGAGATGAGTGGAAGATTGGGTTGAATATCAAGGAAGGATTATATGAATGGTTAGTATGCCATTTGGATTAACCCATAGTTAGCATACTCGGTGAGTACTTGCCAAAGAAAACTACAAACGAATACTGCCAAAGCTCGGCGAGTCCGAGCCTATAACTCGCCCACGTGAACTATACACGCAAACACGTCCATCACACTCAAAAACACTAAAAAAACGCGGGTTTTTCCCTTTATAAGGCCCCAAAGCACTTCATTTTCATTCACACAACCATTTGAGCTTGCATTGCATGTGTTGAACAATTTTGAGCAAATTTGGAGGTAAGTTTAAAAAAAAAAAATTCTTTCAAGTTTTTGCAAATTTGGTATATATTATTTAAGTTTTATATATTCATATTGTAATTCTAAATACATGTAATGTAAAAGCGAATGCTTTTAATTTTTAATAGTCATTTGCAAATGGAGGTATGGTTTTTTTTTTAATGCAAATTCGTTCTAAATTATTTAAATTTTATATATGCGTATTGTAATCGATTCATCGAATATGTTTTGTAATTTTAAATGTGTTCAATGTGATTGCGAATCATTTTAAATTTTTAATACTCATTTGCAACCGTAGGTATGCTATTTTATTAAATTACGGTGAAATATGGTTATAAAGGCGCGTTTTTTAAATTCAATCATTTTATTTTTTTCAAATGTGCATTGTGTTGCAGATTATAGCTTAACAATGGCATCAAGCTCGGCATCAGGTTCAACATCTGGGTCAACATCATTAACAGGAACTATTCTTGCGAATGCACGTACCCTCGTTTGGAAGTATGGTGTACGTGGAGCAGTTCATGGAACAGCTGTTTGCAATTTACGTGGCGTAACATTTTCTGAAGGCATCAATTGTCTAAAGTATCACCTTGCATGTATTGTTTGCCAGACGTTGTGGTTTGCCCCAATGTTACGGAAGAGGCAAAGCGAAAGATGAAAGCAAAGCTGGTAGAGCTAGAGAGAAGAAACTAGAGAGGGAAAAAGTGCATGCAGCCATAACACAAGTTGTTAGACCTGGGGCTGCAATGACAGAGGATTCAGAGGATGATGCGGCAACAATTGTGGGCTCTACTCATGGTCCACGCATACGAACCGGAAGAGGCACATCTTCATCGAGTTCGAGCAAAGGCATACATAACTTTTTTGTGCCAAGGAACATACCTAGAGCACAACCTTCATTGCAAGGTACAACCTGAAACAAGGATATGCACGAGGAAGCGGATAAAGCATGTGCGAATTTCTAGTACTACAACAACCTTCCATTCAATGTGGCAAAGAGCTCGTATTGGGAGTACTTGGTGACAACATTGACAGTTGGAGAAAGGGTACAAGGCACCCTCTCCAAAAGATTTGAGTGGGAAATTGCTCCAGGGTGCAGTTGCAGATGCCACTACAATTCTAGAAGATCAAAAGAAACAATGACACAAATACGGATGCACCATTCTTTCAGATGGGTGGACGGATGGAAGGAACCACACCCTCATTAATTTTTTAGTGGCTTCAAATGGTGAGATGGTGTTTTTGAAGTCTATTGATGCCTCTAACATAGTAAAAATGCTAGAGAATTTGAGTGTTATGTTGGAGAAGATTGTATTAGAGGTGGGTATACAAAATGTTGTGCAAGTTGTCACAGACAATGCAACAACATATGTGGTGGTTGGGAGACTACTACAGGAGAGACATTCATCACTTTTTTGGACTCCTTGTGCAGACTCATTGCCTTGACCTTCTTTTGGAGGACATGCAAAATTGATTGGGTGAGGCCGATTGTAGAAGATGCAAGAAACATAACAAAGTACATATATAATCACCCTTGGGTTCTTGAGGCTTGATGAGAGAACACACAAAGGGGAAAGAACTTGTTGCGAGCCGGTGTCACAAGGTTTGCAACTAACTTCTTGACGTTGTAAAGTATTTCTAGTTTGTTGACATCATTGAAGCAAATGTTTGTGAGTCAAGCATGACTAGACTCACAATATTCAAAGAAAGCTGATGGAGAGAGGATTGCAAAGATAGTTTTTGATGATATCTTTGCAAAGAGAGCTATAGAGATCATCAAGGTAATTTCAAACTTCGATTTATATTTCAAGTTGATTCCTTTATTTTAATTTGTTAAATTATAAATATATTGTTATTTATTTTTACTTTATTTGTAAGTTTGTAACCTTACATTTTAATTTATGTGTAGGTGTTAGAGCCGTTGGTGAGGGTTTTGTGTTTGGTTGATGGGGAGCAAAACCCTATGGGGTACATTTATGAGGCCATGGATAGGGCCAAAGAGTCTATCCAAAACTATTATAGGGGGATATCACCAGATATGGTCCCTTTTGGGAGATTATTGATCGGAGGTGGAACAATCAACTCCACCAACCTATTCATGTAGTGGGGTACTACCTCAACCCCAAGTATTTCTTCTTCGATGGCTTCACAGATGTGAACAGAGAGGTTATGGAGGGCCTTTCAACATGTATTGAGAGGATGATACCAAATGTTGAGACGAGGGACCTCATTATTTTAGAGCTGCAAAATTACAAACATGCTTAGGGGGAGGCTCTTTTCTTTGGTGTTAGCTATCCGAGGGAGAACCACACAAACACCAGGTAATAAAAATTAGAATGTTTACTAAGTTACTTATTAGTTACAAATTTGATTTTATTAATTACTTATAAACTTTTGATTATCTTGTTTGTAGGTTCTTGGTGGGAGGATTGGGGAGGAAATACCCCGCATCTTCAAAAGCTAGCCCTCAAAATTCTATCTCAACCTTGTAGTGCTTTTGGATGTGAATGCAACTGGAGTTTGTTTGAGGCCATTCACACGAAGAAGCGCAACAAGTTGACTCAAAAACGGCTCAACGACTTGGTTTTTGTGCAATACAATCTTCGGCTTCGCACAAGAAAAGTGGAGGCCACATCAGAGGAGCTTATTGATTTGGATGAGATAAATCCATACAGCGAGTGGACTGGTCGAGAATAGGAAATCCCTGCGTTCACAGAGAATGAGATTGCTTCTTTCAGAGAAAGCTATGGAGGGAGAAGCACTAGCAGGAGATATTGGATTGGATGACATCTTTGGAGGTGATCTCCAACATGCAGCAGAGGAGCCACCACCATCTACTACCAGGTTGGAGCCAGAGTCGCAACCTTCTAGGAGGAGCGAGGAGACGCAGCCGAGTGTGGGGACTAGTAGAGGCACTAGACCCTCTCCCCAATATTTCTCTAGAGCGGGAAGAGGAAAATGTAACTTATTGTATATTGTAACTTGCATAGATATGAAATTTATGATGATATTTTTCAATGACAATCATCATAAATTCATAGTACTTATCAACCAGCTGTTGTATTCGCATGATGATGTGATTTTGTATTGTATTTGTATTCAAATCTAATAGAAAACACTTCTCCAACATTTTATGGACTCATTTGATACATTTTGTAGCTATATTTTGCTTAAAATTTATGTTTTTTAAAGAAATTTGTGTATTTTTAAGTTCCCAGTATTCGCCGAGTCTTGCGAGTTTTTCCGAGTCAATTTTTTTGGGTCTCAGAGTATTCGCAGAATGCGAGTATGTGAACTATGGGTTAACCTATGCCTCTAGGAAATTTATGAGGCCGGTGATTGAGGTGTTGAAGCCATTTCTTGGAATATTTGTTGTAGTATACCTGGTTGACATGGTGATTTTCAATAGGACAAAAGAGGAGCATTTGATGCACCTAAAACAGGTCTTAGAGACTTGAAGCAAAAGAAGTTGGTGATAAATTTTAAGTGTTCATACATGAAAGAAGAGTTAGTATATCTAGGCTTTGTGATTTCACAAGAAGGATTGATGATGGGCGAAAAAAGGTCAAGGCAATATCGGAATGGTCTATGCCAAAGAATGCTACTTTGCGATAAGAAGTTTTCACCGGTTTAGCAAGCTTCATAGGATATTTTAAAGAAACGTATTAGAGTCCATGCATGTTGATTGTATGCTCAAGAATAGTTTTGAGCTATCAAGGTCACAAGGTTTGTGTTTGCATGCCAAATTTTGATAAATTGTTCAAAATTGATTGTGATCCAGGAAACAACAATTGGGGTAGTCTTGAGTTAGGAGGGAAGACCATTGCGTAACTCAAAGAAGTTGAATGAAGTAAAAGAGAAATATTAAGTGTATCGTCAAGAGTTTTATGCTATTGTTCAACCATTGAAGAAGTGGAGGCACTACTTTCGGCCCAGGAGCCTATATTGTATGTTGATCAACAAGCCTTGAAGCTCATTAATAACTAGACTAAGTTGAATCAACGGCAAATGAAGTGGGTTGAGTAGCTATAGAGTTACTCATTTGCGGTCAAGCATAGATCGGGTGAATCAAGCAAGATAGTTAGATCCCTCATGCAGCGTTTGTCTTACTAAACATTATGTAAGTAGAGGTGATTTGGTTGGATAACTTTGAAAGAATCAGTATGGGGAAGATGTAGACTTAGTAAAATTTTAGAGAGCTTGTAAAGAGCCGTGTGTGAGTGGTAGAAGCACACATGAAGATTATGTAATCCAAGAAGGATTTTTGTTCATGAAACAACAATTGTGCATCCCTAAAGGATCAATGAGGGAGAACCTCATCAAGAAATTACATAGTGGTGGATTAGTTCACTTTGGATGAGTCAAGATCCTAGCATTGCAAAATGAGAGATTATAATGGCTAAGAATGTAATCAAATATGTTGAAAGATGTAGAGTATGCCAATTGGCCAAAGAAACAAGTTGGAATATGGGCTTGTACAAATAATTGCCAATACTAGAAGGACCATGGGAAGAGTTGGTCATGTGGATTTTGTTCAGGATTGCCATCGTTGTGGTTGATAGATTTTCAAAGACGACAAACTTAGTTCCTTGCAAAAAGACTAATGATGCTTCTAATGTAGCCTTTTTTTTTCAAAGAAGTTAGATTGAATGGATTGTGTATGTAAGCCTAAAAGAGTCTCGTAATATAATGATCCTATAAAATAGAAAAAAGTAGAAAACCATTCTTGATCCAATGCACACACAAAATGCCGGTCCACAAAGTTGTTTTGGGTTGTAGACAAGGGCCATGAGCAAAGGAGGCCGTAATGGGTCTATAAGGGAATCTACCCACAATCATGAAGGAGATAGAAGGTGAAGGACCTTACTAGATCTGAGATGTCATTAGATGGTAAGCAAGAGCTACAACTAATTAAAATGCCATTTGCGGTAAGCATGAGCTATGTAATCTAAAGGTTGTAAAAATGCCATTAGGAGGTAAGCAAGAGCTATATATAACAAGAACGTAAAGATAGCAATAACACAACATGCATATGCTCTTCTATCTTATCTAATACAGGGAAACATAAAACGATCACCAACCAAAGGGTGTAGGGTTAGACATACTTACCTTGGGTTGATTTGTTGGCACATTAATCTCCTCTTTGGCTTGTAGGGGGCTTCGTGCGAGATTATCATAGGTGTAGTCAATATGGATAGGTTTAGCTCTTAGTAGATCAAAGCCGGGGACTCTAATGATTAAGGTAAACCTTGCTTATACAACTCCTATTCTTGATATATTCAAAGGCCTTTATGCCAACTTGTCTTCCTTGGTATATGCTCCTCTTAACCCTAAGTCCTCTTCTTCCTAAGGTGGATTTGTGAGCTCACGTTGATCTGAAATGATGTTTTTTATTTGAGAAAACATAATGTGGAGCCCTATAAATGCAATATGTACACTAAAAGCCAAAACTCAAATTTAGCCAATGTCAATGGTTGGGCAATGATGACGATGGATAAAACATGGGGTCAAGAGGATGTCATCGGTCGGGCTTATGATGTTGGTTTTGTCTTTGACAAAGTGAAAAAAGTGTCGAAGGGAGGATTAAGAACCTAGGAGGACAACATAAGCTCATGGCATTATAACATGAAGGCGATGGTAGGAAGGAATGTATGATGAATTTCTCACAAAGTGTTATGAGCCGACCCAACCTCGATCCCAATGAACTCCTTAGGACACTCAAGGAGACTTATGTGTCGCCAAGTTCTGCATATAGAGTTTTTGTAAACAAAAATATGGTGTATACATATGCCTCAATGAAGCTCATCACATGTCATAATAGTGCAACATGTGATTGATTATGCAAAATATGAAATATTATGCCTAATCTAATGCTATAGTAGCAGTAAATAAATGATGCAATGAAATATAGAAATATACCAAAGCAAACTAAGCAATAAATAATGAAACCCTAATTACAAAGAGAGGGTAAAAGGCCTTAGCTAATTCGCAGTAAAATCTGAAGCTGGATCAAGCTCGACAAGTTGAACAGGTGAGGAGGAAGCGTCGCACGAAGCCATGAAAAATGCAGATCTGGAGGTAAAGCTGGATTGGGGTGCCTGAAGAGGGACAGGGGCGCCCGCGGGCACCCTAGGCCTTTTCTCAGGCGCCTGGGTTTGCTTGAAATGCTCGAAACCCAAATTCTTAGGGTTGCAAGATGTTCGCTGATGCTCGCCTTTTGTAGCTATGAGTTTGCATGGTGATCGCGCAGTCGCTAGAAACCTGCAATGGAGAATAGACTTGCAAAAAACCCTCAAATAGACATCAAATCCTAAAAAGAAAGATGTAAAATGAGGGGTCGATGTCTCGGCCGCCACAATGATGGACTTACAACTGAGCGCTGTACTACATCTCGGACTCCAATGTAGTTACGTGTGTGGAATTGTGCCCTAGGTTGTTCTTGTGCTAGTCGCATGTGGATAAGCGAGCAAGTAGCTAGATGTAGAATGTAATAAATGTGTGCATGAAATAGAATGAACTTCCCTCCTATGAAGTGTGATGCGAAAACCAACCCTTGTGTCCCTTGTGATGGAGTTAGATGGATGCAATGGAGCTCTTAGATGCCTTGATGGATGCAACCTTAGGTGGTGATAGCTAATGCTTAGTGCTTGGTCCTTTATTATGATCACATAACTTTATATTTATATGATTCCTTTGCTTGAATTTCGTAACTAACCCCGAAAAGACCGACTACCAAAAAGATAAGATGCTCAAACGGCTAGAAAGGACCCAAAAGTTTGAGTAAAGTACAAAGAGGATGGGGGCCACGAGGGGATGAGGGTGCTCGCGCCGACGTCTGTTTGGGCGTTGGTGTCCAAGATGACAAATGCCAAAGACTAAAAAGGCGGATCCGAGCAAGTAAGGGTGTAAGACTGAAAAGAGCAACAAAAGACAAAGAAAGATGGCCAAAGACATGGGTTAATTAGTCCCGTTCTTACTTAGGAATCATATGAATAATAATATGTAATCGGGACTAGATAATTACCTAAACTGTGTGACTTTGTGTCTATAATGATGGTGCTTTCAAAAAGAACATAGTACCAAAAACCAAAGGAAATGATGGCAATGAAATAATTGAAAAGTGGAACATAAAAGTAAATATACGTACCTTGGATGACCTTTCCATTGAGATGGATGCATGCGCATACCTTAGTCTTGACTTTGGTAGACGTAAAAGTTGCTCATGTTAACCCTAATGATATGAGATTACATAGACTAAAGAAATGTAAGCATACACAAATGAGTACTAGGACACGTCAATATAGCTAGAAGGCAAAGGCTAGGCTAGGTCCAAAAGACCCAAAGAGATGGTAAATAAGGTGCTAGGACGGGTTCATATAGCCAATAAGTGAAAGCTATATGGGGGAGACATGGAATTGAGTTTTTTTTCGTCAAGGGTAGATAATGAAAGGAGGGGAAAGATGGCACCGTCAAGGCGTAAACATATTTGTTATCGAAGACAAGATACCATCAATTTGGCATGACTATATGCTTTTCACATTGAATGATGTCAAAACCTGTTTTGTAAGGCTATGGGTTGGGCAAACTATTGAAGTATAAAATATTTCCCATGAAGGTTATGCGTGAAAGTGTAAAGATGCCTTCCTTCTTATGACGTGTTCCCCAGGACCACACCTCGCCATTGATCAATCTGAGGCTTAGGTACTTGCGTGAAAAGGCGGACAACATATATGATTGATATGAGGCCTCCTATTCAAGTCTATTGACCTACCACACTCCAATGGACCCCTGACTCTACTACGAGGGCAATTATGGGGTTTGTGATTTCAACAAGGATAGGGGGCATGCTAATGAGTTAATTGCATTTTTTGTTTGTGATTGTCTTTTGAATTTTTGCCTTTTGATTTTTGAAGTTGGTCTTTTGGTTTTTGAATTTTGATTTTGGGCCTTTCCTATGTTCCTCCTCCATATGGATTCAGAAAGTTGACAATGGATATGTAAGATGACATCACTAGAGAGCTTCGACCTTTGCCCTTATAGAGGAGGACCTACAAATAAAGACGCTTATAAATTGTGCCAGCTCTTTGTATTCAACTATGAAGGAATCCAATGTGTTACATTAATTACCTTGGTCCTCTTCAAAAATTTCAAAAAAATAGATTTGTAATGCACCAAAAACCGAACCTCAATTTTTTTGTTGTATTTCTCAAAGTTTCCCAAATTCTTAATATCTAAAGTTTATGTTTATTCAAATCAGAGTTGCATCAAATCATAACGAGTCCACTTTTGTGCATGTTTCAATGACACTATATATAAATGTCTAAGTTTAGACCAATCATCATTATTGATTGTGATTTGTTCCTCCTTTCCAAGTCTAAGATCTGAATTCTTAATGTTTACTAGATGCCTTCAGCAATTTTATGTCAGTCTACCTTGAATCCAACTTCAAGTTCATTCTGACCATTGCATAATAGGCTATTATTCTGATTTAACATATTCAAGGAATCAATCTCTTTTAATTCAGATTTCCTCAAGTCTTAGCATGTTTTCTAAACTTTACTTTAGGTTCAAACAATCTTTGACTAAGTTTCATACGAATGCATCTAAGTTCATTCATGAATAAGTTCCCGTAATAGTTCAATGGTATAATTCATCTCAATTTATATCCTAGTTGAAATTCAACTACTCAATGTTTTTGATAGTGCAAGTTCATAACTTACTAGGATTCTTTAGTCTGTAAGAAAGTAATCACGAGCACCTTACAACATAACTTAATGTAATCAAGATCACTTCTTTATTATTGGTCTCAATTATAGCTTACAACTTATCTATGCTTTGCAATTTTCAATACTGTTTACATACATGAAACCCTACGTAGCCGGTACAGGGTACAGTATGGGTACGGGATCCAGTACATTGGTACGACAATTTTTTTGGGGGCTGGGTACGGCACTTGGGTACGGCCGTACAATATATATATATAAAATATTAAAAATATAGCCAAATAAGCAAAAATTCAGCCTTATACATGAATAGAGTAAACAAATTATTAATTAAGTGAAATAGCCAAATAACATATTAATAATTCAATGCATTTTGTCGTGATATTCATTGATCGAACTTCGAACAAGTACATTGTTCAAACTCCAAATGTTACAATGTCCAATTATAATCATAAATAATAACAAATCACATAACTGGACTGGAATTCTGGCTATTACCAGCTCCCTTCAAATCTGGCAGTTCAGATTCCTTTGGGGTTTCTCTTATTATTCCTGCATTGGTCTTACTTGCTAGTGGAGATGCTGCCACTGCATTTTTTGATCCTACATTACCCAAACTCATCTCAACTGTTGCAGTTTCAGCCATTGTTTTAGGTACTTCTGTGAATGCCCTTGTTTTATCACAATTGAATCATTTACGTAATCCCATCTATTGAACTTTATTGACCCCCACAAAAAAAAATTGAAAAAATAATAATAATATTTTTTTAAAATGCTGTTTTTACTGTGGGTACGGCCAGGGTACATCCAGCAGTACCTGGGTATGTCTGGGTACTTCCTGGGAAGTACCCAGATGTACCCGGGTACTGTTGGACGTACTCCCGACGTGCCATACCCATATTGTGTACCGGGTATGTACCATACCCATACCCATGCCCTACAGGGTATGTACCAGCTACCTAGATGAAACCAGTAACCAATACAACATTAGGACTTAATCTCAGTCCTAATGTCAAGTCCAAGTACAATCTCAAACAACAAAATGTCTCAAGAACGCTGAAGTCCAATCAGATACATTTGAAGTGATGAAGCCGAAGTGAGCCGCAGTCATGCTAAAGAGTGGGTCGTATGAGCCCAACCATTGACGATTGTATGTCATCCCATCTATTAGCTCAAACTCTATCAGCCTACCTCGGAGCTGAGTTAGATCAATAATTGAAACACATCTATAGAGACCACAATTCAAAACTCAACATCCATCATGCAAGCAAAAGGTACAAGTACAACATCAAGACTCGACAATCACACACATAGTAGTTTACAATAAGTTTCTTGTTAAAAGCACACAAACCTATATGAGTCTTCATAAGATGGTTCAAAGTACCCATTCATCTGTAAGAAGTATTCATACCATCAGTCATTGACGAATATATGTGGGTTCCTCCCTCGCATATCGTTGCTAGTCACTGGCTGTACATCGATTTCGTACTGAAAGGTGAGCCCCTCGCTTTGTCTTATATAGTTAATGAATGCCATAATCCGCACAAAATCCGGATGGATCCGGATTTTTCGGGCAGCTCCAATGAATTCAGTCCAGGCCAGCCCTGTTTTTTTCCCAAAGAAAGTATATTTTTAAATTTTTTCTTGCAATAAAAAGACACCCAACACCCTTTAATATTATTTAATAATAAATATAAAATGTTAATATTACATTATTAATATTTTTTTTGAATTTGTCAATTTTTTCATGACTATAAATTATGCTCATATATAATAAATGTATATTCCGCATTGAATTTTTCAGATCTTTTTCAGGAGTTCCGGATTTTTGGATATTTTCCCCCTCAGGAACGGATCTGGATTTCCGGACATGGTAACTATGGCCATAATCATTATAAAGAACATCTAATATCAAAACAACATTTAGTTCAAGCATATGATACAAGTAGTGTACACATTTGTTGTGACACACTATCAAATTACCTAACTGAACAAATAAACACTGAAAACACATACTGGATTTCTCATGTGATCAATACAATGTTTTCCTGCAACAGACACTGTTCAGATTCTACATTATATACGTATAGCAATCATATTGAAATCAATCTCAAATGAAAGAATACATAATCGCAGGCGACTGACATGGTCAAACTTCATTTATTAACCATCTAATAAATGGTTCACCTTACTGCCATAGTTTAAGAATGAATTTAAGGAACCTATAGCTGCCACAACTTGTCCTTTACTTCTACCAGAAGCGTATCAATAAACCAACACACATATCTAATGACCGTGACAGTTAGATAGATCTAAACAAAAACCCATATTAAAATCAAAACACAGAAGGGAGATATATCTACATCATCGGCTTCCACAACCATGCATATATATCTTTCAAATTGCAAGGACAAATACAACATTCAAGTTAAACAATAAATTGTCACATGATCAGTAAGACCATAACTTATCTTGGGCTGACAAGATCAATGTCACAATGAAGACCACAAGATCCAATAACATACTCAATTGAATCCTTGCTATCGAATAAAAGTGTAAGTCACAAATATAACAGTTGTCACAACTTTTTGTGAAACTAAACAAGAAAAGACTTACAGCTGTATCAAGCATGTCCAGATCAAACAAGGAATACGAGATTGAAGGCTTCCAATGGTTATTCAAAGAACAGATAACTAGTCTGTTTTCAGTCAAAAACCAATGACCATTCCTGCCAAGGATCTGATTCGAAAATGCAAGAAAGCTTAACATTATAGCCCATCAAAATATGATTTTAACAAACTGACATTGTCCCACTCCCGACCCAAAGTCTTTCACAGTAGCAACTTCCAAGTTTCAAGTGTTATCCCTATTTCTTGTAAGGCTATGACTGTGCCTATATTGATAGGTATTGGTGTACACACACACACAAATGCATCTGTATAAGCATAACCTATACGAAATATTTTTCAACTTATTCTTTTTAAAAACCCATATTCTCTAATATCCATTTTCCACTGTTATGGAAATACAATTATATCCTTTTACTTCTATACAGTCGAGAAAAGATAATAAAGCTAGGGTTAGAGTAACAGTGATAGCTGTTGTCTGGTAATAGTTTCATGCTAAAGGAATCACTGTATTTCCTTCCCTCTCAACTGGTTCAGCAACTTTTGAAAGCCTTCTTCTTTTCCCTTCTTATTCCCATGTTCACAAAAACTTCCTTATCCTTTTCCATATCTAATGTGGATGGCCTCTCATACTGGCCGCAACAACCGCAGACAGTTCTTCAGTTTGAACCCAAGAATAACTTGAACCATCAATGCGAAAATCTACATTCCAGAAGCCTTTGCATGCTTACATCTTCCTCGTGCCAAAAATGCAGAAAGACAAGACTACACTATCTGCATATTCCCCCAGGATTTCCATGCAAATGTTTTTATCCTGAATCTATTTTGGCTGTACTTCACCATGGTGGTCAGCCTCAATGAATCATGATTACAAAAACAAATAAAAATGGCTTTTATTAGACAACCTAACTCATCGCCTTAACTCCTGTTTATGCATGGTCAAAGTCAAGTTTCAAGACCCGATAGCTTCCTTGAGAAGCTTCTCGTATTTCCAAGAAAATCTTTTGTTTTTTATCTTTATTTTTATTTTGAATAGGTGCTTCACATATTAACAGATAAGTATTTATATCAAGGACTGTTCAAAAGAATCAAAGAATCCAAGCAAATCTTATCTGAATGCAAAATCTCAAACTGATCCACAGTATCCGTTGCTAAGTTTCATTAAATTAAGGCTTTAAGTAATAATAATCAAAGATATATGCTCTGGTCGGTTGGTGGCTAGTATTTATAATAGTGTCAACTTCTGCCACTACCCTTAGGGTCTTTAATAATGTTTAGACATTTAGGATTAAGTCCTTAGGTCTAGGTTCATGATGTTTAGGACTTAGGTGTTAGGTCTAACCAAGTTATTTACAATCAAGTCTAAAGTCTTTACTGATACAAATACTCCAAAAACCCAACCAGTCACCTGATACTCTAGTTAACTCTATTCACGATAGTGAAATGATCCCAAACAAAGTTAACAGGAGTCCACAGTCAAAATGCAAATCAAAACCAAGTTGTGGCATGTTGATATTCAATCAATCAAGTCTTAGACTGTAAACTAAGGAATGATCAGACCTATAGGGTTGATTAATGTGATACCATTCGGCTATCTGCATTAATAAATTCATTGTCAAGAAATGAAACAACCCAGCAAGCTGATGACAAGGACACACACCATAATATCACAGTACGATGCACATACTACTTTGGCAATTCACAAGTCAAGCCACTAAACATGTAAATAACTGAAAACATGAGCAAGCAGATACATAAGCAAAACACATCACAAAAACACTAATGGTTCGTGGATGTATACCAACTAGTGAGGTAGCTTTCTGTGAGGTGTACTTAAATAGTAGGAGTCTACTCTCATACCATCCCCATACCATGACTGAAATTCTGCCTGTATCTGCACACACATGTTTATTCCAGAAGAGATCAATAACATCTGTCAGGTTATGATAACGTAATGATTGCTAGAATTTGTGGAGAGAGAGAATAAACCAAATAAATGTGTAAAGAATGATTGAAGAGAAAACCGGAATACACACTGTACAAATGGGTTGTGTGTCCGGGTATTTATTATGCAAAGACGGTTACAAAATTAGTTAGCGGTTACAACTGCATAACCATACAAAACAATTATAAAAGGGGAAGTCTTATTCATTTATTCCTACACCCCCTCTTAAGACTTACCCTACATAACTCAAAAACAAACAATCTAACAAAACAAAACTACGCTATCTTCAAACACTTTCACTTTGAAAGCAATGCTATGATAGGATAGGGCTCCATCAAGTTGCTTCATGACCTTCGTAAAGGTGTAGCTCCCGAGCTGAATTCCCGAGTTCCCTGGATTCCACCTCCCCGAACTCCCGAATCACAAATCTCCCAAATTATTGGACAACCATCCATACTTGAGCCATCCACAAGCTCCATCAAGTTGTCTCATGACCCTCGTGAGGGTATAATTCCCAAGATCCACAGTCTCCCGAACTATCTGAGCAACCATCCATACCGAGCTTCATCTACCCTATATCCTTTCTTGCCTTCAAAGTTTAGAGCATCTTTATAGTGTGTATTCGTCACTATCCTCACTACCTTCTGCATCCGGTGGGTCTTCAACCATGGCTATATTGGCTGTATTTGATATGACTTTACCCTTGAGCACATCATTGGCTCGAACACGACAATCCCATGCTGTGTGACCTCTTTTCTTACAATAATGACATTCAATCTCCGACTTATTTGATCTTCTATGATATTTTCTGGTTCTAGAATAGAATGCACTTTCTTGCTGGGAATGACCTTCTGCATCCTCTGTAGTTCGTTTTTCCTCAGCTAGAAGAGCTGTTATCATATCATCCAGAGATTGAGATTGAATTTGACTGAGGGTAAAAATTACATTGCTATATTTTGAAGACAGACTATTTAATAGGATAGCTTTGGCATCTTCGTCCTCAATTGCAGTGTTCACTTACGCTGGTTATTACGATCAAGGACCTTAGATTATTGATGTGGCTTGACATAGAGACTCCGTCATCCATTTTGAACCTATATAATTGAAGTTTCGGGAAAATTTGGCATTGACTGCTTTCGCTCCAAATAATTTATTTAGAGTATCCCAAATTTCCTTCGATGATTTGTCTAGGTCTACATGATGAAGTTCAGAGTCAGAGAGAGCAAGGCCAATAATAGCTTTCGCTCTATCATCTCTGCTTTGCCATTCTAACAATTTCGATGCATCGGTAGGTGTTGTCTCTTTCCCGTTTACAATGCCCCACAAATTTTTATTCATAAGTTGCATTTGTATTTTCACTCTCCATGTATGAAAATTTAGACCAAAATATTTTTCTATGGGCATTTCCATTTTAATAAAATAGAATAAATACAACTGCGTATTTTGGCAATGAATAAATAAAATAAAATAAAATACTAGTTGCACAGTTCCGTGCCCTAGCGCAGTAGTCTTTTTGCTTTTGTGTCTTTCCTGCCTTATGTCTGTGAAAAATATTTGTGCCCTAGCAATTCGTGACTGTAATAATGCACCATATTAGCGCAAATCGCGACTGTAAAAATGTCTAAAATCATGATTTTTCGTGGCTATTAAAATCTGACTATTTGTGCTCGAAAATGCTGTTATTTTCCTGAAAAACATGCCATTTGCGACTGTATTTTCGTGCTCGAAAATACTGTTAATTTCCTGAAAAATGTGCCATTCGCGACTGTATTTTTGTGACTTTTTTTTTTTTTAGAAAAACGCGAGTGTATTCTTCTGATTCGCGACTGTACAGCGTGATTTTTCGTGCCCTAATGGCGTGCCCTTGATTTCCGACTGCAGCGTGCCCTAATGGGACTCATGAAAATATCTTTCTTCCTCCATCTCTTTGCTTGCCCCACACTCGATACCATTGTTAGAATTTGTGGAGAGAGAAAATAAACCAAATAAATGTGTAAAGAATGATTGAAGAGAAAACCGGAATACACACTGTACAAATGGGTTGTGTGTCCGGGTATTTATTATGCAAAGACGGTTACAAAATTAGTTAGCAGTTACAACTGCATAACCATACAAAACAATTATAAAAGGGGAAGTCTTATTCATTTATTCCTACAATGATTGGGATTCAATAATGCTGCATATAATAACTGTAACAATGATAAAAGTGAATTGTAATAGTATATCATCATAACTGAAATAAATCTTAATGACAGCTGAATAATCATAAGATGCCTCATGATATTAATCAATCAAGGACATTGTCTGAGATATTATCAGTATCTAAACATCAATGAATCAATAACAACGTTTGTAATGCCTCACATGGAAATGACATAAACATGATTTTATGCAAAAAGCATAACATAAGTAAGGTCTATGAAAAGGGGATATGAAAAGATTGCATCTGAAATTGGGCGTATAATCTTTGGCAAGATGGCCTTGGTGCTGTCTTGTGTACTGCCACATAATTTGTTGATCCTACACCTAACTGGATATAACTTTTTCTTATGTATTCATGGACTTTAGTTCTTGCACCATAACAGAATATGTTCTGTCATGTTTAGCTATGCATAGGACATATTCTGTGCATCAGTATATCCCATAATAATTCCTGACAGCCGAAATGTCCTTATAGCCAATAACGAAGTTTCTTTGTATCAATTTGTTCTTTGAAAGGCTTGCTATCTTATCTATCTTTCACCTTGACTGGATTTGTTGAAGTGTTGACCCGGCTGGGTATCTTTTGAACCTGTCTTGCTTACACTATCTTGCCACTTCAACATCATAGACGTCAACTGAGACATTGTTTGTGGAAATGATTCTACGCTTCTCTCTCTACTCAAGGAAATCTTGCTTTTGGAGAAGTCTGTCTTCTGGTCTTCTTGATCTTCCTCGATCCATTTTTTTTATTTCATTCGAGGCCCAGCTGCAATGGATCCCCTTTGAGTTGATATTGTCTGCTTTTTCAGACCATGAGGTAGTCGTTTTTCAATACTGATACCAATTTTCCTTTGGGACTTTATGTTCCAAGTATTTGAAGCTTTCGTACCAATTTCATTCAATATTCAAATTCAGTCGCAGAGTCAAAATCAGCCAGCAAATATAACTTCAGATTTTGAGAATTATAAGTAAACATGACTTTGGACTGCACATTTTCAGCTTTACTATGTCTTTTTAGTTGTCTTACTAATTTCAGCAACAGAATTTCTAGAATACAAATAACAGGGTAAACAAACAATACCACTCATATTTAAGCCTTACACAAGTTTTCCATTTGAACATGGTTTTTGTTGATTCGTTTATTTTCTCTTACATAGGATCCATTTATTTGTCTAGAAAAATTGACATGTAAACTAAGCTGAGACTGGGACTAGGACTGTGACTGATAGATTATAATCTCCTGCAGGCCATATCTTTGTCGGGAAAATGTTCAAAATGTATTGAAATTTGTTTGGGTAATTGTTTTATAAAATAAGTTGATGTTATAGACAACTGCCTGCATAACCATCTTATAACGATTCTTGCTGATACAAATCATTCTCCTAAACACTAAAGGGCCTTGAGTTCTTTACTCAGATCTGGAATCATGAATGCTCCATGATATCTTCTTTATGGGGCACAAATTCGCCTCCAGTGATTATTGAACTGGTGATGTGGCCAATGTCATGGATTAACGTGCCCTGTGAATTTATGCTGTCCTCAGTCACATCCTCCCTCATCATTCTTATAATGTTAGGGTTCATGGATGTTTTTGGCATGATTATGCTAATCTTCGCCTATCTTTGGTATATCAGATGCGCAAAATGTTTTCTTATTGCTGATCCCTATCATCCCAAATCTGACACTTCCCAATCTTTTCAAAATCTTTGAAAGTTGGTATGGTACTGCTTAGCTTTTTCATTATTTTGCTGATTTTACACGTATTTCAAACTTTGAGGCTTAAATACTTCAAACAAAGCTTTCTGCTTGCTTGTGTCTTCTCAAGAATATCTGGACCCTGGGATGAAGCCGTTTGAGTTGGTTTACGAATGCTTCAATAATCTCTTTGCTTTTTTTTGGGATTCGCTGGTTGTGGTGATAATGACAAGTGCATTATGTAAGGGGTGAAGAGTTGAAAAAGTTTCCCAACCTCAAAAGTGGAACAAGAAGTGAACTGGACTTATATGCAAAGCTTAGAAGGGGGTTGGAATCTCACTTGGAAGGTGAAGTTTGATTAAAGAATCTAAGCTTTAGATCTAAGTTGCAGGAAACTGTAGGGGAGGGTTGTTTCTAGCGTCGGAAATACTCTTGGAAGCACATAAACTTTTTCCTCTGCATTTCTTGATTTGAAAACTCTTCCAGGAATGTTTCAAGATGTTTTCCAACAAATTTCCAGCAGAATTCAAGTGTTTCTTTTTGCGGAAAGGAGGGGTGGGGTGGTTGAGACTCAAGAGTGGTGTTGGCCTTCCAACTAGGAGTACAATACTGGAGTGACTGTAAATGTCACTTTTTGTTCGAGGTTTGTAGAAGAATCACGCAGATAATGAAAAGTATCGTGCTTCCCCAAATGATAATCATGAAGCTTTGAGTAGCTGGGAAAAGTGCGACTATTGTTTTTCCGGCCTGGTATTCACAGTTTAACTTTATCCATTTTGAATAATGATCCATCCCATGGTTCTAAGTCTTTGTAGGGTTTGAAGTTGGAAGGCACATTTTTAATATTTATGATTAATCTTAATTTTGTTTTTGTCTACGGCTTTTACAATAATCAAAGCAGTTTCCCAAGCCAAATTGCCAATGCTTCAACTTCCCTCCAATTAAGAGGGGGATGTTCTACGGTTTAAAATTAAAATAACAAAAAGTAGCTTTGAAATTGATCTATGTAACATTACTTGGTAATATGGGCACTAACTTCCCTCCACTCAAGGTCACAGTACAGTATGAAATAGTAATTTGAGGGTTCAACCCTCTTTAGATGTAAGATTCAACTGATATATGAGCAATGAGGGAATAATATAATCAGTTCATGATTGATTGATTTTATAAAAAACAAAAAGGACTATGAAATTGATGTATTTACAATAATTTCTTGGCAATATCATAATATGGGGTTCCAACTTCCATCCTAGTAAATAGTAATCCAAGGGTACTGGTATATCCTCATTAGATGAAGGCTGAGACAAGCACCAAGAAATGTAACAGTAATAGAGTCAGCTCATGGTTGATCAAGGAATTCCTGAATCAGTGCCTAATTGCTCTCCTACTTTCAATCAATTTCCCTGTTCTGAGGCTTCCTTCGAAAAAATGCAATCCCTTATTTTGTAAATACTGGTTTGATAATAACTAATTGAATACTCATTGATCCACATTTATTCCATTTTCAGTACTATTTTTATATGAAATATGTTATATGTTCTGTTGATCCAGGTTATAGAATCTCATCAGTCAAGTAAGGTAGACACATCAGGCACAGCAAAAGCAATTGTTTCTTGCTTCCAGAAGCTTGGTGTTAGTTACGACCTTGATGAAGTAAGTTCTAGTGCTCTTTGTTTTATATGGCTATTTTTGTTATGGAAGTCTAGTACTTCCACATTGAAAATAATGTCATTTGGATGCTATTTCATTTACTGGATTAATTCAGTGTATAATGCTCTGTCACACGAAAGAATTTGGTTTTATTTATTTACTGGAAGAACAACCTGTGCAATTCAAAATTACACTCTCCAACTCCAGATAAAGAAAGTTCGAGATCGCTCTGAGCAAATTGAAAAGATGGGAGTTCCAGAGGATTATTTGGGAGGTCATGCATTCCATACTTATAGCCTTACATCTCCAGATAACACGTAATTTCTCTTCCCGACATTTCTTTTCCTGACCTTTTACCAACATTTTCTTTCTGATAGTTGTTTTCTGTTAAATTTCTTCCTATCATATATTTTTGTCCACCAGGCTGAAATTTGGCTAATGCATGCACAATTTGGGCTTGAGCAGGGTTTCTTTTCAATTTCAACACAATGTCTGTGGAAGGTCAATATATGCCCAGGGTACTGTTGATGCCGTCCTTTATCTGGCAAAAAGGTATTAGGCTTCTTGATGTATATAATTCAATTCTCTTTATATTTCAGCATAATGACTCCTTTGAAGAAGCATTCTTAGGAGCAATTGGGGAAGCTTGAACATGTATTGTGATAATTATTTTTCAAAACAATTCATGTATTACTCTGTTTTCAAATGCAGGTTAAGAGTAAAGCAGAGAAGAGGCTTTACAATATGATTGATGTTTTGCGAGAAGGAAACATGCGTTGATGGCCTTTCAATTGATATGGCAGAGTCTGGTTTGGATGATATATAGTTTTTATTTCTCCATGCATAATTTCAAGGTGGCTGATTCTTAGAAAAGAACATATCTGTTCAGATTTGAGGCAATCCCTATCTTGCTGCTCTAGAATCTATTTTATTGTACTTTCTTCATTTGAAGATGATGCTTATTGTTGTTTGCATTGATGATTAAAATGGAAAGATGCTTGAGCTGTATAAGGTATGCGTGATCTGACATTTCCTGGCCAATTAGGAGCTGTGATGCTTAATTCAATTTGATAAAAAAGCTATTATGTATTAAAGTTATCAAGTTTAATATGTAAACATTAACTAATTTAATAACAGTTAATATACTTTAGCTTTACAATGTACAACTACCTCACATGTTGTAACTTCTTTTATATTTAATAAATGATGCACATATGCAAGATGAAAGTGTGTTGTGTGCTGTATCCCTTGCATTTCTCTTCATTCTCTCTTTCATCAATTTGTAACATTGGTATCAGCCACTGTTCGAGTAAGCCCTAGGAGAAGGGTATGGGTGAAACCATAGTTCGCATACTCGTACTCAGCAAATAATCGACAGACCCCCAAAAAAACTTGGCAATATTTGGACAATACTCGGGAATTCTCGGCAACTTAAAAAATACTCAAATTTCTTTAAAAACATAAATTTTAAGCAACACATAGCTACAAAATGTATCAAATGAGCCCATAAAATGTTGGAGAAGTGTTTTCTATTAGATTTGAATACAAATACAATACAAAATCGCATCATCATGCGAATACAACAGCCGACTGATAAGTAATATAAATTTATGATGATTGACATTGAAAAATATCATCATAAATTTCATATCTATGCAAGTTACAATATACAATAAATTACATTTTCCTCTTCCCCAATCTAGAGAAATATTGGGGAGAGGGTCTAGTGCCTCTACTAGTCCCCACACTTGGCTGCGTCTCCTCGCTCCTCCTAGAAGGCTGCGACTTTGGCTCGATCCTGGAACTAGATGGTGGTGCTTTGGTGGCTCCTCTGCTGCATGTTGGAGATCACCTCCAAAGATGTCATCCAATCCAATATCTCCTCGAGTCCTGCTAGTGTTTCTCCCTCCATAGCTTCCCTCTCAAAAGAAGCAATCTCGTCCTCTGTGAACGTAGGGATTTCCTCTTCTTGCCCAGTCCACTCGTTGTATGGATCTATCTCATCCAAATCAATGAGCTCCTCTGATGTGGCCTCCACTTTTCTTGTGCGAAGCCGGAGATTGTATCGAACAAAAACCAATTCGTTGAGCTGTTTTGACTCAACCTGTTGCGCTTCTTCGTGTGAATGGCCACAAACTCCAGTTGCGTTCACATCTAGAAGCGCTACAAGGTTGAGATAGAATTATGAGGGCTAGCTTTTGAAGATGTGGGGTATTTCCTCCCCAATCCTCCCACTAAGAACCTACAAACAAGATAATAAAAATTTATCAGTAATTAATAAAATCAAATCTGTAACTAATAAGTAACTTGGTGAACATTCTAATGTTTATTACCTGGTGGTTGTGTGGCTCTCCCTCGAATAGCTAGCACCGAAGAAAAGAGCCTCCCCTAACATGTTTGTAACTCTGCAGCTCTAAAATGACGAGGCCCCTCGTCTCAACATCTGGTATCATCCTCTCAATACATGTTGAAAGGCCCTCCATAACCTCTCCGTTCACATTTGTGAAGTTGTCGGAGTAGAAATACTTGGGGTTGAGGTAGTACCCCACTGTATGAATAGGTTGGTGGAGTTGATTGTTCCACCTCCTATCGATAATGTCCCAAAGGGACCATATCCGACGATATCTCCCATGTAATAGTTTTGGATAGACTCTTTGGCCCTATTCATGGCCTCATAAATAAACCCCATGGGGTTTTTCTCCCCATCAACCAATCACAAAACCCTCACCAACGACTCTGACACCTACACACAAATTAGAATGTAAGGTTACAAACTTACAATACAAATAAAGTAAAAAAATGAAAACAATATATTTATAATTTAACAAATTAAAATAAAAGAATGAAATATAAATCAAAGTTTGAAATTACCTTGATGATCTCTATAGCTCTCTTTGCAAAGATATCATCAAAAACTATATGTCAACCCTCTCTTCGTCAACTTTCTTTGAATATTGTGAGTCTAGCCATGTTTGACTCAAAACATTTGTTTCAAAGGTGTCAACAAACTAGAAATACTTTGCAACGTCAAGAAGTTAGTTGCAAACCTTGTGACACCGACTCGAACAAACTCTTTCCCTTTGTGTGTTCTCTCATCAAGCTCGAACCCAAGGGTGATTGTATATGTACTTTGTTATGGTTCTTGCATCTTCTACAACCGGCCTCACCTAATCAATTTTGCCTATATCCTCCAAAAGAAGGTCAAGGCAATGAGCGGCACAAGGAGTCCAAAAGAGTGATGAATGTCTCTCCTGCAGTAGTCTCCCAACCGCCACATATGTTGTTGCATTATCTATGACAACTTGCATAACATTTTGTACACCAACCTCTAATACAACCTTCTCTAACATAACACTCAAATTTTTGCATTTTTATTATGTTAGAGGCATCAATGGACTTCAAAAACACCATTTCACCGTTTGAAGCCGCTAAAAAAATAACGAGGGTTCCGTTCCTTCCACCTGTCCACCCATCTAAAAGAATGGTGCATCCGTATTTTTGCCATTGTTTCTTTTGCTCATCTAGAATGGTAGTGGCATCTGCTGCGCACCTCAAGCAATTTCCTTTCAAATATTTTGGAGAGGGTGCCTTGTACCCTTTCCCCGCAAATCACAACGCTGCACCAAGTACTCCCAAGTATGGGCTCTTTTACCACATTGAATGGCAAGTTGTAGTACACAAAATTTGCACAAGCTTTATCCGCTTCCTTGTGCACATCTTTGTTCCAGGTTGTACCTTACAATGAAGGGTGTGCTCTAGGTGTGTTCCTTGCCACAGAAAGCTTTGTATGCCTTTGCTCGAACTCGATGAAGATGCACCTCTTCCGACTCTTCCGCTTTGTATGCGTGGACCACGAGTAGAGCCCACAAGTGTTGTTGCATCATCCTCTAAATCCTCTGTCATTGCAGTCCCAGGTCTAATAGCTTGTGCTATGGCTGCTTGCACCCTTTCCCTCTCCAGTTTCTTCTCCTCCAGTCTCCACTCTCGCTCTCATCTCTTGCTTTACCTCTTCCGTCACTTTGGTGCAAACCACAACATCTCGGCGAACAATAGATGCAAGGTGATATTTCAACCGATTGATGCCTCCAGACATTTTTTTGCCACAAAAATTGCAAAAAACTTCATTTTCAGTTGCTCCACGTACACCATACTTCCATGCTTTGGTATGGGCATTGGAGGAATGGTTCCTGCGAGTGATGATGGCTCAGATGCCCCAGATGCCGAACCTGATGCCGAGCTTGATGCCATTGTTAACCTCTAATCTGCAACACAATGCACATTTAAAAAATTAGAAAACGTAAGCTTAATTAAATTTATAAAAAAAAACGTTTCTGGACTTTGAATAACAAATTTGTGTAAAAAAATTAAAAAAATACATACCTCTAGCTGCAAATGACTATAAAAAATTAACAAGCATTCGATTTTACATTACATGTATTTAGAATTACAAAACGAAGCGATTACAATACACAATGAACGTTTAACTAGTTTACAATGAATTTGCTTAAAAAAAAAATACATACCTTTGGCTGGAAATGAGTGTAAAAAGATAACAAGCATTCGATTTTACATTGCATGTATTTAGAATTACAAAATGAAGCGATTACAATATACAATGAACATTTAACTAGTTTACAATGAATTTGCCTAAAAAAATACATACCTCTGGCTGCAAATGAGTGTAAAAAAATTAGAAGCATTCGATTTTACATTACATGTATTTAGAATTACAATAGGAATCTATAATACATAAATAATATACACAAACTTTGAAAAAATTTGAAAGAATTAAAAAAACAAAAACCTACCTCCAAATGCAATTCTCCAAATTCTCTCTTCGAATTCGCTCCAAACTCCACTCAACACAAGCCATGCAAGCTCAAATGGTTGTGTGAGTGAAAATGATTGAGTGCAGGGCCTTAAAAAGACAGAAAACCGTGTTTTTTCAGTATATTTTGCGTGTATTTCCGCATACACAGCGAGTGGCAAGTTTTTGCTTCGAACTTGCCGAGTTGTGGCAAGTACTCGCCACAACTTGGCGAGTTAATTTCTGCGAGTATTATGGGCGAATATTCGTTTTTGCCACGAATGGCGAGTACTCGCCGAGTTTTCAAACTATGGGTAAAATTGTGCCATCTCCTAGGGCACACATGAATTAGGAGAAAGAAGATGTTTTCAAATCAAAAGTGAAGATACAGTCACGCGGTGTGTTTTTCGTGAAGGATAATAGACCAGAAAATCACATTTTCCTGTTTCCTGGAGCAAAGAGAAAGGCACAATTTGAAGGAAGGAGGACATGCAGGACCTTTGACCTGATTTATAGTGTAGGTACTAGGATAAAAGACGTTCCTATGTATTTTGTGGACCTGGAGGTTTGTGTACTCTCTTTGTGAAGACCTTTTTAATTTAGACCTAAATGTGAAAACATAACATCATTACATGTGAATTTAAACTCCAAATGCAAGAAGACAGCGAAAGACGTGGTTTGCAGGTTGCAGATGGAGAAGTTGTGATTTTGCAAAGATTAGGGTACAATTTCTGTGGAGGCAGATTCATGTGGACTAGATCAAGGGCACAGACCAGTAAACAAGTCACATTTTTACTGTTTAGTGAATAGACCAGGAAAGACAGTTTTTCACGCTAGGGAACATATATACAGCCCAAACCAGTCAAAGAAAATGTGAAGATCTATGAAAATCGCGAGTTATGAAGACCAGGATGAAAATGAGGAAAAAAAAGTCAACAAACCAAGAGGAGAATGTGGGCAGTCCAGGAGGAGAAACATAGTCCAGATTGTCGGATTTTCTAGTCTTTCAAAACAGAGTGTATTGACAACTGTGTCAAAAGGGGAAGTGGAAATGTCTGGTGAATCTTCTAGATACCAAGAGAAATGCCATTACTATCATAAGTTTGGGCATATCAAAAAGATTGCTGGAAGTGACAGTATGATCTTTCCCAACACAACAAAAAGCCACAGGATGATGCAAAAGTGGAAACAATTGTAGATGAATGGGATTCTGAATAAGAGTATGTTCTCATGGCATCATGCTCAATTGACAGTGCTACCAATTGTTGGTTCATTGATTCCTGTGCAGCCATAATTTTTTTATGTCGTAGGGATTGGTATGTAACTTAAACTGCAATTTCAGATTCAATTTTATTAGCAGATGTAGAGTCACTTGCAATTGAGGAGATAGGGGATATTCATATTGAAACGAGTAATGTGAACTTCATCGTAATGAATGCTAGGTATGTTCTTAGCATGCCAAAAATTTCCTATCTATTCATTAGTTAACAATAAATCCAAATATTGCTATAAATTTCTCTGGGAATACTATATTGTGTCAGATGTGAAATAGGAATTGGTAATTGCCCTAGGCATTGGGCAAGGTGGCCAGTATACTTTTGTTGACTTTTCCACAGTCAACTTAAAGCCATGCGTGGAGGAGACTCCACCATACAAAATGTGCTGGAAGATGACATTCGTCATAAGCTTGTCGACCCTACTCCAATCAACATACATGCACTACTTGTGGAAGGAATATCCACTATACAGGATGTGTAGGAGGCTGAAATGCCTCATGTGCAGGCAGTTGAAATGCACTAATTACAGGATGCACAAGTGGTGCATGTTGAGTTGGCAGGAAAAACTTCTCAAAGAATTGTGGAGGGTGACTCCACTATCCAAGATGTGTAGGAGGTGCATGGTAAAGATAGTAGGAAAATCCGTTCATGGTGAGATGTCAAAAAAACCCATTCAAAGAAAGGCACTTGCTTGGAGGACTGGGAATAAGGTGGTTATTTCAGCAGGGAATGGTCATTTTGCTCCTGCTTCTGATAGTTTATGGTACTTGAATCAACAGCTATACAACCCATTGGATACAAATGTTGGAAAAAGTCACAGGCACAACTAACAGTACTTTGGATGAGTACAAAGGCTCATTTTGTTGTGAAAGGGATTTCACAACAAGGGGGAATAGATGAGAGAGTTTTTCCCCAATGTGGACATGGTTGTTTCTGTTACTGTAAAATTGGTTTTTACTCCTATTGCAAATATTGCAAAGATGGTCACATTTCAGTCACCTCTTTTCGGAGATTTGTATGAGGAGGTTTACTTGGTGCAGTCTAAAGGTTTTGGATACCTAGTCGTGATTATCTGGTTTGTAAATTGATTGAGTCCCTATACAAACTTGAGCAGCCTCCACCAGCCCAGTACATTCTATTTGATCAACATCTCCAAGATTTTGGTTTCAGAACTATGGAGGTCGGGCTGAAGTTATCAGCCAATGATGATTTATCACTAGTCGAAGAATCACCCTACAAACAATTGGTGGACAACCTAGTATATCGTATGCCTAAACCATAGTTACCAGGTTCGGCCGGATTTGTATGAAA
Source organism: Taxus wallichiana var. yunnanensis (assembly GCA_018340775.1). Lineage (NCBI taxonomy): Eukaryota > Viridiplantae > Streptophyta > Pinopsida > Cupressales > Taxaceae > Taxus > Taxus wallichiana. The sequence continues at coordinate 932,728,579 of CM031242.1, forward strand.
TCCGGTTCGAACCGTATTTTTTGAAGCAACCGAATAAATGCGGTTCGGTTCGGCCAATTTTTTTGCAGAAATTTTTTTTTTCCTTTTTTGGCAAATTTTTTTTTTGGATTTTTTCACAAGGAGAGAAAAAAAATTTGCCATTTTTGGAAAGGGTCCGGGAAGATGTAGCAGCAAAAACTTGCATGTGCCATAACTTTCATTCTGTGGCTCCGTTTCAGGTGTCGTCTTCTCTAAAAGTGTATATTTTCTCGAGCTCTACGCATTGATGGCAATATTTTTCTTATTTTCATAAAATCCATTTTTGCACCTTTTTGGACCAAGCAACTTCTTGCAATCTTTTGAAAGAATCATTATGATGATGATGATTATGGTAGATGGATGCTTTTTTGTATGATTTGTCTATATATAATGATATAAGTATACAATAATATAAATTTATAATAATATAAGTATATATATTCCGAACCGGATTTTTCCGTATTTTTTCGAATTTTTTCGAGAACTCCGAATTTTCGGATTTTTTTGCCCTTCCGAATTTAATCGGATTTCCGAACCTGGTAACTATGGCCTAAACAACCGAATCTGTGTTGTTGTTAGTGATCTTTCTTGGTTTTGTCTCAACCAAAGCTCATACATTGGACAGTAGCAAAGCATCGAGAGAACTGTAGATTTCAAATTAGCATCGAAACCTGCTGATTTAATGACTAAATCCTTTGGTCCCATTGTGTTTGTAAAATTTTGGTACAAACTTGAAGTAGTTTTTGGATTAGTCATTAAGGGAGGCGTTAAAGTTATTAAGTTTAATATGTAAACATTAACTAATTGAATATTAGTTAATGTACTCTAGTTATACAATGTTCATCTACCTCAGCTGATGTAACTTCTTTTATGTTTAATAAATGACTGACACATAAGATGGACGTGTGCCGTGTGCCTTCCATCTCTCTTTCATCATTTTTGACAACATCAATGAAACATAAAATGAATTTTCACAATGACCGGTTTCCTTTAAGAACCATTTTTGAGTGGATCCAGTAAAATGTTCTTTTCCTGAATGTGTTTTTTTTTGAGCGATTACTACGTAGTATATACAGGCTTATTGAAACTGGTATATTGTTGACCACATATCTTGATCAGTGATTAAACTAGATTGCTTTTTTTGTTCAGTTTGTTATGAAATTTCTGTTTTATGCGAGCTTGCAATTATTATATCTTAGTTATGGCAGGGTAGTCGAGCTGTTTAAAACAAAACTGCTATTTTAGTTGACTCATCTTCCCTTTGTTGGGTGATACTAATTTACTAGTATCAAGTATCCGCACATTCTCTATTCCATTCACTTCTTGAGAAGATGAATTGATGGGTAAATCTGTTTTAAGCATAGTTACCATATTCGCCCGAACATGGGCAAAATTCGGTTCGCAGCGAATTTTTGAGGAAAACCGAACTTGTTCGGTTGGTGCGTTTTGCAAAACACGTGGAAAAACGCAGGTAAATCGTGGAAAATTGCAGGTAAATTCGTGACTTGGTTTTAAATGCAAAAAAACCCTAAATTGACTCGTATTTTCTCCTATTTTCTCTTGCGCTGCTCGGTTTTGCTCCTGCAACTCGTATTTTATCCATTCGAGGGCATTCATGTCTGGATTCAAGGGCATTCGTGGTGGTTTCACCAAGCATTCGTGGCGGTTTACCAGGTCGTGGCCCCAACCCAGTTCGTGGCATTCGTATTGGCTTACGGTATAGTTTTTACCCTAATACTAATTACTATATGATATAAATTTACGGTAATACAAATATTTAAAATAACGGTATCACATATATTTACTTGTCTTGTGAATATATATTTTTGGATTAGGGGTAAATTGAGGGTTTTTGAAAGGACCCACATCCTTGTACAATTGAGGATTTTTTGAGAGGATCCACAACCTAGGTTACAATGAAGGGGACCACCATTAGGAACCCAATTGAAGCAACCATGAAACCATAGTGAAGATGCAGCGACCAACGACAACGACCGCAGCGAGTGGGACAACAATCAGTGACGAAAGCGAGAGGAGCAGCCACCGGTGTCAACGGCGTGAGGAGCGATCACCAACGTTAGCGGTGAGAGGAGCAGCCACCAACGTCAGTAGCGAGAGGAGCAGCCATGTCAGCAGCAAGCGGAGTAGCCACCAGAGACAGCAGCGAGAGGAGCATCAATAGTGAGCGGAGCAACCACCAGTGTCAGCAGCGAGAGGAGAAGCGAGAAGAGGATCCACCGGCGTCGAACAACGAGAGGAGCAACCACCAATGATCAACACGAGTAGAGATGCCGCATCTAGCAAAACCACCTCCGAGGAGGATCGTGCCTCGGGGGATTTGAACATGGGTGGGCAAGCACACAACCGTGTGACTTGACCGCACCACTCCCAACCCATCGGCTCTTTCTTGTGAATATATTAAGAGTATAGTATATAATATATTTCATTGTATAGATTAACGATAAATCGTATTAGGTAAAATCGTATATATTACCGTATTAGGTAAAATTGTATATATTACAGTATTAGCCTATTAGGTAAAATGATAATAGAATACAATATAGTATACATAATAACTATGCTATATTTATTATTAACAATGTTATATATTATATATTACTATTATAATTTATATATTACTGTTATATTATATAACAAAATATTATTGTTATTATATATTACTGTTATAATTTATAATTTATTAGTAGCAATGCCAGTAATATAATTCGTGACAATAATAGTAATATATTCATTGTTAACAGTGAATACAATGATATTTTTTATATAAATATATTTTTTAAGTTTATTTGATGAATTTAAATGTTTTTAAACATTATATAGTTGTGCATTCATGGATATATTATGATTATATAATTTTATATTTTTTGAAAAATTATATTTTTTTGAACCATACCGAACCGAACCGAATTTTTGCAAATTTCCGAACTTCTGAACTTTTTCCATGTCCGAACAACCCGAACTTTTCGAACATGGTAACTATGGTTTTAAGTATCTCACCTTATTACCAATTTTAAATAACTTTTGGTTGAAGATTGAACAATGAACATACTTCATTTCTGCCAGTATTGCACTGAGAAATGAACCAAATTTCTAAATATCAAAGTTTGAAATGGTGAATATTCCTCGGCTCAACAATCACGCCGTATATCTTCATGAATTATTTTTGTTTTTTAGTTTTTATTCTTGGGACTTTATTTATATATCATTCTGCACATTTTTAATGAATTTGTATTCACTGTATGTGCTCTTGGCTCTTTAGAAAGGACGCTTTTATTAGATGTGGATGTTGCCAAAAGGATGTGTATGGATATGTATTTGCTACAGCCACAGTTTCTTGAATTCGCTGGTGCTAATGTGACATTGACTAAGGATCGATGCTGCTAACATTATAACATAACAGAATAATACCTTAAATGCATTTTCAATCCTCAAGGAGCTTTCTAGAAGTTGAAAATTTAAAGAATATTTTAAATAAGAGTAACTACTGAAACTTTTCCATTTTTAAAGTCTGTATTTTGTTTGCTGCACATATTTTCATGTTATGTACTTTTTATAGAATTCCAGATTTCATGTAGGATTCGTTGTTTAGCAAGTCTACAGATGGTTTTAAGCATGACAGCGTTGGCACTGGGTAGATGCCCAGGATTTGTAAAAGATAACAAAGAGAAGGGTAATCCTGATTATTATGACCATAGAGGCGCGTTACTAACAAAAGTTGCAATCATGATTTTTAATACAATGGTTGTGTTGTGATTAAGCTTGGATAAAACACAAATGCAAATGTTTTGTAAAATAGTTGATATTGTTACAGTAAAAGCAATCTTAGTTGCATATGGTCCAAAATGTCAATTGCAACCTAATTGCAATGTGATTGGATTAAGTAGTTAAAGTCTCCTGATGTTTTAAAGCATGTCAATGTTGGCAGACAGCCCAGGAAAGATAACAAAGAGAAGGGTAATCCCAGTTATTATGACCATAGAGGCACATTGCCAACAAAAGTTGCAACCATGATAAATAGTACAATGGTTTTTTTGTGATTCATCTTGGATAAATAGACGCAATTCTATAAAATAGTCAATACAGTTAAAAAGTAAAAGTTAGCTTAGTTGCAAATGGTCCGGATGTCAATTGCAACCTAATTACGGTATGATTGGATTTTCATAGTTAGACACTACTTCTATATCTATAACAGGCGTATGAAAGAAAAAGCATTTTACTTGGGATGTATATAGGTGTGTGTCAGGAAAAAAGCATGGAAAGCTAATATTCGATGATGGTGAGAATGTATATAGGTGTGTCTTAGGAAATAGCATGGAGAGGTAATAGTATTTAATGGTGGTGTTTACATCTTAGACAAATGAGGCACTAAAGTGCTTTATCTCCTCAAAAAAGTAAATATACTTTATTTTATTCAAATAAAGCCACCATAGAATGCTTGATCTATGTCGGTTTTTAGAGTTCTTAGAATTCTCAATCTGCAGGACTTTCAAAAGCATTATGCTGTTTCAAAGTTAAGCTTATTGCAGATCCAGAGAACATGCAAAAGCCCTTGACAAGGCTATTAAATCCATCAAAACTTATAAAATATAGAAACACGTACCGATAATAACACTAGACCATTCTACAATTATTATAAGCACTAAAAGTAATAAAAACTAGAAAATAAGAAAAGGGAAAAAATGGAACTGGATTCTAGAAGAAATCCGGGGCACAACACCTTAAATTACAAAGATGTGAAGACTTAAATAATTGTTTTGGAAATCAAAATGGTTGAACTTTTAGGTGACTCTTCGTCTTTTGACGGTTGAGCTGAACGGTGTCAAAAATTGACAGTCGAAAACTCTAGGAAGCAACACGATGCAATCAACATAATAATATGACAATGTAGTAGAGAAACTACAACTGCTTTCATTTTCATTTTGCCCAACTCCACCGATTTCAAACTAAAAAAGTTGTGCCCCACTATCATGGGAACACTTGGAATAGGTTCCATTTTCAATTGAATCCAGGATATGCGAGAAGTCTCCAATTCATATATTTCTGGAATAATCCCATTGAAGACAATTGACCCTAGAAGTACTAAATCTAAAATCCTTAGTGCAAAGAAAATCAATTTGAAGTGGAAAATGCTCAGGGTTTTCCCCTTCATTTGGCCAAAAGTAATTACATGGAGCTCAGATGGAGCATATACAATCAATATTCCTTTTGCTACACCCATTCAACTGCGCTCTGCATCAGCAAATTCTGCTCAAACAACCAATTATAACTCACCAACTCTTTCTTTCACACTCATGTTCCTTTAGGCGTATGCCTTCTACAGATATGATTCATTAAAAGTTTCCTTTTGTGCACTAAAGAAATATTTTTTTACCGCTACTCTGCTTCTCTGTCTGAAATGAGCAAAGTCATCACAAGTAGCAGGAAACCGCCATGACACATCCGCAACCACCACTGTGGCATGCGAAAGTTCCCTGACAATAACACAACTGCCACTCTTGAGTTTTTGTTGCTGAACAAAATGCTCTTTATTTTAACTCTATTTCTGATTGAATTCTTAGTTGTTTAATGAAGTAATCTGTTTTCTATATTCTCATGGATTGGAATGTAACAACTTCAGAGGGTAGAAATTTTAGACTAAAATGAAAGTAACAAAATGCACCTGCGAATTCTCATGTTTTCCCCTACCCCATTTATGAGTAATGAGAAGTAATTAGAAATGAACATGTTCATTAGGAAGGAACTTGTCTAAATTTCATGATCAATAGTTTCTATAATTGTGATTCTTACCCCGGTATGGGAGCATATTTGTAAACAGTTGTCTATGCAATCCAGAAATTCTACTATGCCGGCTTTTCGGAAAACAGAGATTCCCAAGGAAGGAAAATTGACTGCCCCTCCGCTGGGGTATGAGAAATTGAATACGGATGGAGCTTTCAGGGGTAATCTGGGACGTGCAACAATGGGAGGTATTGGTAGAACCTCAGATGGATCGGTGGTGTTTTTCTTTGCTGAAAATTTGGGTACTATTACTAATAATTGTGCGTATAATCACAATCATAATCTTCTATGCTATGGTCTGCCACCTTTATGGTGGTCCCATAAGATCCAGGAAGACACGAGGAAAATTTAAATGATTTTGTAGAATGAATGCTTCTAAAGTGCCTTTCTTGTATATTGCTCAGGCTTGGACAAATAGTTTTCAGGCCTGGCATAGTAGAATTTGTAGTTTTGATTCATGACTAATATAAAGGTGGTCCGGTGTTTTTTCTCTTTAAATAAATAAATAGAAAATGGTCAGGTTCATTTATATTTAACATCATGAATTACTCATTAACATCAGTAAGGAAGATGGTAGATTTTAAAGTAAATTTTTTAAAATGACAATGGAAATATATTGCAGCTAGAATGTAGAGCATAAATTGGTCTTTGTTGCTGTTGACAACGTATTGCAAATCTACTGACCTACCCGCAAGACATTTTTATAAAAACAAGGATGTCTCTTGTACAATTTTCTCAATTTGGTACGAGCACACGATGCATTTTATTGGATTTTTATCCTGAACAATGGACATTTGCTTCCCTAAAAAAACCAAAACTTCAATTCTTTTTACATTGAGAGGAGTAATCTTCTATTTTAGAGGACTTGCTCGGCAAGAGTATAGCAGCAATGCTATGAAGTGCAGAGAGTGCAATCGCCATTTTCACCTGCCCCCTTTTGGGCAGATTCCTCCTCCTCCTTCCCCACTTGCGTTTGACATAAAAATGGCTGTTATTCATATTTTGATATGCAGTTGCCATGTTCAATGCTGCTGAAGCTCTGTAAGTACTCTGAGACTCTTTAGCAGAGGAGTCAAAATACCAAGCTATCAGAACTGAGAGTGGTCGTTTTGAATGTGTTTAGAGGCAAGTCTGTCTGTATATATATAAAATTTTCAGGCGAGCTGAATCCATGACAATTCACCTGCCAACATAAACATGAATTGCACATGGCGAGCAGCGAGGAATATGATTCCTCGACAGCTCTGCTAAAATGGCAATAAAAATGAAGTTATTTAAAACTATGGTGTTGCTCTTTAATTAAGAGCTGACATGACAGGGTGGCGCTGTTGAGAAATGGAATGACATGCCAGTTGGGCAAAGATTATTTCTTAAATACTTCGTACAAATTCAATCCACTACGGCGTACAACAACATTGTCTATAGCGGAAATCCGGAGAGAAATGTGCACAGGTCAAGCAAGGATCACCTTTTTTAAAAATTATTAATAACCATTACTAATCACGAAGGTCAAGGTGACTTTAAAGAAAGTTTTAATAAAATTTTAAGGTTTTCTTAAGTAAATAAACTAAAAAAATTCGAGTTGCACGAGTGCTACTTAAGGAAGGGAATCACAATATGTATATGTATAATACGAATGGTACGATTCGTACGTCGAGACCAAGAGCTTGTGACTTACGTGAATGTAGACAATTTTGCCTTCAAATGATTGGGAGCTTTGCTAGTGTTTAATGTCTCCTTTGTTTTGGTTTATTTTGTTTTTCATTTGGAATTAGATGGAGGTGTAATATTAAGTTGTTAATAAAATATGAGGGTTTGTAGAGTTGTTGAGGCGATTTTAAAATGTATGGAAGAGATATGTTTGATCTAGGTAGGAAGGTACATTAGATTTGTAGAGTCGTGAAACAATTTTAAGATGTATTAAAGAGGTATATCCAACTTGGATAGTAAGGCAACCAACATATAAATCTCACAATCAATTGACCATTATGTTAGTGAGAGGGCCACCTCGAGTGCGGCTTTGGGTCTATTGACATAAGGCTTTGTCCCTATTAGCATAAAGATCGTAATATATTACTCTAGATCACACCAACCAATTAAAGTGAGATTGATTTTTTGACCGAATACAAATTTTTAGAGTTGTATAAGCAATTCCAAGATGCGGTGATCTCACATCATCAAGTATGTTCGCCTCTATCGGTGACGCCACCAACATCACCCAAGCTAAAGACATAGGAAGTGGGGATTGTATTAAATCTAACTCTTGCTCTTGTGTGCTCATTATATCTATGGAAAACATAAAACAATAATAATATTTTACAAACATTTTTTTAACAATTCATAAGCTAAATTATTTTGATTATTTTATGGAAGGATTATTATTTAACTAACTAAAATTTTGAAGTTATAAAATTATTTATAATATTATAACTTTGTATCATATAAAATTATTTTTAAGTTCTAAACAATTTTTTGAACTCTCACATATGATAAGTTGACATAGAAACACAATTTAATGATTTATATAAATAGTATTTTAGTTTATACCTTAAATAGCTAATTACAAGTTGTATGTACTAAATACATGGAACCTAATTTTTCCCAACTCAAAATGAATTTAATACTAACATATACTCATTGAACAATTTGGTTTTATGTGTAATGTAATTGTAACATTTCAAATTCAAGAAAATTGATATGATGAATTGAATTTTACAAAGTCTTTAGAGAATTAAATATAAATAATTAACAAGTTTTTAAATGTTAATAATTATGTTGAAGGTGTTTTTAAATTTATATTGGACTAAGGTTGTCAATTTTGACACTACTCAATTTTGTCATATCAACAATATCAATATAATCTCTTTTTTGTTATTAGGTTATTGTGTGTTGTAGAATTTTTCTACCTCCTACTTTTTAATATCGTTATTGTATTTTCCTTGATATTGTTTTTCTCTATCGCCTCTTTATGGGGTGTGTTTAGATTCAACATGCTTGAAGTTTAAAACTTTTGATTTATATATGGATGTTACTTCTTTTTTCACCAATTCCACTTTATATTTGGCAAGAGATCAATGGCTTCAACCTAAAGTAAGTACATCACATTTTAAATTAAGAAAACAAGGAATCTCTTTCGAGAATCGAACATTACACTGTGCGCTTTGATGCTTTTATTAGTAAAAAACCCTTTTTGTAAATCAACGAGTAATTTGCACTCAACAACGCTTAAAATTTTCGTCTGAGATAAAATCTATTCATAGCTCATATTACCAACCACCGGATGGGCTCAATTATCGATGATCGTTCATGCATTCCTGTTTTCTTGCAACTACTAAATCTTAAAACAAAAAATGAGGGCTCTGAAAGTGCGACAAGTTGGGTTTCAAAATCAAAACCTATTGGATTTTCCCCAATTTTTATTTTGGCCCCTTTACGTGAAAGTTACACTCACGTGAATACGTGAGCGAGTTCAAGATTATAAAATGGAGCATGTATAGCAAGTATTATTTGGCTAGGAATAATTTGCGCTATGGAATAGGTGTGGAACATGCTTGTATTTAATTCCCACCTTTTTCTTTCCAACTTTCCATTCATGTCTTCATCTTATCTAACAAATTAAACATCATCCAATTGAAAACCTTGATGTTGTAAAAAAATAAAAAATAAGAAATCCCATTTTATAGTAGTCACCGTGTTGTTGTTGTTGGACAACCCCAACCACATGTTATGGACAATTGCCCTTCATGGCAAACAAAATATAGACAACTCCCATGGATGCTATTTCTTCCTTGGTTGTGAGGAAAAAGTTATGTTTTATTTGGGTTCGTGGGACAAAACTATCAAACTGTGGAGGATATCGATTTCAAATGTATGGAGTCCATTCAATTCACCATGACGCCATTGATTCCATGGTCGTTGTGCCTTTTGATTTACTTTTCATTGTTTCCATCGACTATACAATTAAAGTATTGAGGATGCTCAAGACCACCCAATACCATGATCTCACATCAAACATGTGTAAGTTTTAATAAAAAATCATTATTCTACTTCATGTTGGATTTTCTTGTATTAAACAAATTACATCTCGTCCATGTTGAGGGTGATGATTATGCGCTTTCTTTCGTCCTCCATATTTAACACATGAAGACTGTGAGGAAGTTTTAATTCTTCGATTTGTTTATCAAGAAGCTAGGTATCTTGACCCCATTGAAATATAATTTGTTGTTGAATAAGATATGACTGTTGGAAAAAAATCACTTTCTCTTTTCTTTTAATATTTAAATATTACATCTTTTAATATGTATGTCGTGGAAATTTATCTTCCTTTGACGCCTTTTTATTTGATTTGTTTATTGTCATCACTAAGGGTGTATTTTCTCGGTCGAAGTCGAACGTGGCACTGTGTGTATGTTTTCAGCGATTAGGAGGCTCGACACTATGTTGGGTGGCAATAAATTGTCATCTGCATGCCCGTAGCATATCCATGTTGATTTTGCCCCTACATAAATGATTAACACAATTTGACATGTGCAAGCCCAAAAAATAATAATTATTGTTCTTGAATTTGTAGTGACTCTTACAATGCGTCGAAATATATTCTTACTATACCATGATTTTTCTATTTTGAACTATTTTTTATTTTCAATCTACGTGTTATTATAACATGTGTAATAATTTAAGATTTTTTTGCCTATATTGGCTCAATGCAAACATTATTGAAACACATAATAATGTAATTGTAGTAATCCCAAAAGGTTATAAAGACATTAAGAAAACAAGTTTTCTAGGTTGGCAACATTTAAGACATATTTAGTACCCAACAAACATTCTATAATAAGTCCTTATGTTTGGCTTCACATTTTAGACATATTTGCAATAATTTTTTGATTGCAAAATGAAATCGTTTTTTGTGATTATTGCCGCCATGAATGATATAGTGATGAATAATATACACAAATGATTTTTCCTTCTTAATCTTAGAGCAACACTAAAGATTCATTTTTGTTCTAGCATTTTTACTTTATTAACATGTAGAACATTTGTTTTGATTGGTTGTGTTTGGGGATTTAATGTGGAGTTAATGTCCCCAACAGGTTTGATGTATGTGACCTATATTTATTAATAATATTTAAACTTTTCGAGTTTCTTGCATGACCCTTACGATATGTGTCGAAATGTATTCTTAATGTACCATGTTTTATTGGTTTGGAAGTAAGTTTTTCTTGGTTCTATTAATTCAATACCAATGCTATTGAAACACATAATAATGTAATTTTAGCGATCTCAAAAGTTCCAAATCCATTAAAAATGTTGGCTTTCTAATCGAAGGTGCAAAGATGACTCTCGTAGCTTCTTGTGTTCTTGCGTAAGAAGTTGACTAAACATTCTTGTTATCAAAATTCTGGGAAAACAATACTTGTGTGAAATACCCCATCATATAGTTGGAGATCGCACATTGAAATGTCAATCCCATACAGTTTCAAGTCCCTTATCGAAAATATCTCCACACAATTTCAAGTCGTAATTAGAGTATGGTTTGGACATACATGATTCTGCATACCACAAATTTTGAAGAGGAAACTTGAGTAGGGTAGGATAATTTGTTGTTGATGATGATGAGCCTCTCAATGTCACATTTTTTTACCATTCCCACTCAGACATGAGATGACTACTCTAGCGTTTAGATTTTCATTTCAAATTGGTGGTGGATATGATGACATAACATCTCTCCTTCCCGATTTCACAACCCATGCCACCACGACTAGACTAATAATTCTAAAACAAGTATAACTATTCCCTCAAGTTTAACTTCTTCATATCCACTGGGTAAATGTGGAGGGTTTTAGAAGGTCCACATACCTTATTCAAACATTTGTAGCCCATCAGGCCAGATTTAACATTGATAGAAGCAGAGTCAAAATACCCGAGCAGATTCCAAAAAAAGGAGGACGAAAAAACAACAAAGAAAAGAAGAAATACATCAAAAGAGCTTTTTCAGCTCAGAAACTGCGTTCTTTGCTCTAGGAGAGCAAACATGAGTCATTTTGTTAAGAAGTTCAGCCCGACTTGATAAGCTCCTTTACATCATCCATGATAGCCGAGTCTGGTGGAACTATCCGTGAAAGCCTCCCAAGCTTTTATTTTTTGAGCCTTGAAAAGGAGGGTTTTAGAGCTTGCTCGAATAGAAAAACCATGTCAGCTCTGCTATTGTCTCTTTTAGCGTCGGCAAAAAAACTCGAAAGAATCAAAAGAGCGATTCGACTCCATCGAGGAGGGAATGAAGAGAGTCGGCACTTGAAATTTTTCATCGAAGAGAGCCTTGGATCCAGTGGGCCTCCCAGAGATGGGCTCCACAGAATAGAGGAAACCATGTCGGTTGATTGATATCAAGCGTGCTCCTCGGATCAGGATTCGACTCCATCAAAGGAGGGGAATGAAGAGAGTCAGCCAGGCCCCGAGGCCGGGAGATGGGCTCCGCAACCGGTTGATTGATATCAAGCTGCTCCGGAGAAATCCCAAGGGGCTGGAAACAGGGGAAGAAGCGCGACCACTGGCTTCAGTGCCTTCCAAGTAAAAGCAAGAGAGGGGCGTAGGGAAAGACAGGGTGGCGGGGGGATGGAGGTGGCGCGGGGGACTCAGAATAGCCACATCGAGTCGAACCGGAGAGGAGAGAATCGGCGCGCGCCGAGGAGAGGGGGAGGAGGAGGAGGAGGGTCGAGGAGAAGTAGGGGAACGGCGGCGACGACCCAACTTGGGGGAAGCGAAGGAGGTCGGCGTGAGAAGCAGCGACAGAGAAAAGCAGGTAAAGCAACCCCTGGTGAAGAATGACGCCCTCGCCCTCCCGAGCTAGCTGCACCGAATGTTCAAGAGACTGAAACAAGAAGGCCGCCAGATTGATTTTCTTCCCCCATCGAAGATGAGATAGGATGAAAAGATGAGGACCAAAAACCAGATCGGTATCTACCGTCGATAGTGAAATATCGCATAATGACTTCCGCCACTCTGTCCCAGGGAGAAGGCAGGGAATTCGGGTATAACCAGAAAGATATTTTACCGGTCTGTCACCAGGGGCGTTGAAATCCTGTATTTCCGCATGCAGCGAACGTTTGTAGTAGATGTCACCTGCAGCAGGAAGGCCGGTGGCGTCAGCAATGGCATTCGTGGAGATGGTGAAGCGAGTGTTGCCGATTTGGACCCGACCCTTCGTCCAGGAAGCCGTGACCGCATAAGAAACCAGCGCCGAATGACCCGCCATTTTTTCCAGGAAGGTGGCTATACCATTTTCCAACAAAATGTTCCACACCTCTCCATCATTCTTAATCGACTCACAGTTGTCGGGCTCAAGGCGCTTCAATTGACCCCCCATGGGAAGAAAGCTTGAAAAGTTTCAGAAGTGAGAGTGTAGAGGACAAAACCCGCTTAAACAGGTCAGGGAAGCTGCCGGCCAAGTTATCATTGCCCTTTCGCCACCTCCTCAGATGATTAATGTGGCGATAATGCTCATTCGTGCGGAGATTCCTCGCATCAATACAAGGCACCTTAATCAATTGCCCCTCGTTAAGTGTCAAATCCATAAACTTCGTCATAATTGCCGCCGCCGAAAGAGAAGGCCATAGCGAGATAGCCGAAACCCGAGTCAGCCCTTTTTTCCACCAGTTAGCAATGGGGAATATCATTTTGAGCGATTTGGCAGAGATCCTTCGGGAAGTTATCAGTCCAGCTTTGCTGATTGTCAATGATGACACCAATATTAGCAAGGAGGTCGGCCGCTTTATTTCCCTCCCGAAGAACATGCTGGACTTGTGGAAAGATCTTTGCATGATTCTGATATCAGCAATGATGTTTCTAATCGACCAATGACCAAGATCATTAGACTGTAGGAGTTTGATGATGTTGAGGGAGTCACTTTCAACTTGAAGGGGATCATCACCCAATTTGATGGCCATCTCAAGGCCTTTGAGGATCGCCAAAGCTTCCGCTCGATGGTTGGAGCCAAAATTGAAATTGTGAGCAGGCGGCTGATATATCCTGAAGAGCAACGAAGAATGGCCCCTCCTCCAGATTTACCAGGATTGCCCTTCGAGGCTCCATCAGTGTTGAGTTTTTTCCAGCCCCTTGGAGGGGGAGTCCAGCGGACTAAATCCCGATCAGTGTGTGTGCTCTTACATTGAATGGATAATAACTTCTGCCACTCCAGGGAGTTACAGATTTGAATTTTTTGCTGATATTTGGTCCACGTGGTCAGGTTGATATTTTCTTGGAGAGCCAGAGCAATCTGAATAGCCACCTGACAAGGATCAAGACTTTTTTCTTTGAAGATTCTTCTGTTTCTTTCTTTCCAGATGCCCCATAATCCGTGCGGTAGGAGGAGTTTCCAAGCCAAATTAAGAATCGGATGAGTAAAAGGAGAGCTCCATTGAGATAGGGTGTCCTGAATGGAATCCGGAAAGATCCAATAAACTCCCAACCTTGATAAAAGCCACTGCCAAATAACTTGCGAGAAAGAGCAATGGATCAAAAGATGTGCAGAGGACTCCGCTTCATTAGCACATAACACACATTTAGAGGAGAGAGAAACCCCTTCTTTTCAAATTCTCGCCAGAGAGGAAAGCATTCTTGGAGGAGAGCCAAGAGAAAAAGCCAACTTTGGGGTGATCTCATTAGGCCAAACTTTGGAAAGGGGGGGCCATGGTCAGCACTATGCAACGAGAGATAAGCTGCCTTAACAGAGAATGAGCCCGACGGGGAGAGGGGCCAAATAATCTCGTCCTCATTTTGGGTGAAAGGGATGTAGATGGAAGAGAGAACCGCTTTGAGAGAAGACAACAGGTTTCTCTGCAGATCGCTGATATCATCCCATTCCTTAATATCCCATGAGGGAATGGAGTTCACAACCTTCCAGTAGCCCGAAGCTAATCTTCCATGTTTATTGATGATACTTCTCTTAATAGGGTCCCAAGTAGGATTGAGATCAAGGGGTTCTTCCCGATCCATAAATCCCTCCAGAAATCTATAAGTCGACCATTCCCAAATCTCCATTTGGTGCCAGCACGAATGATGGGAAGAGAGCTACTAATAGAGTTCCATATGGCTGAGCCTCTAATAGGAATGGAAGTAAGCAGATCTTCATTATTAGCTAAATATTTAGCTCTGAGCAGATGGGCCCAACAGGAGTCACCTTTAGCCACTTCCCAAGCAAGTTTGGCGAAGGGCCCCATTCATTTCATTCATTTTTCGAAGTCCGAGCCCACCATGAGGAGTTGGCTTACACACCTCTTTCCAAGCCACAAGATGGATCCTTTTCTTATCTTCAGGACCACGAGAAGTTCCTTTGAATTTTTTCCACAACCTCCCTCACAGAACTGGGAATCTTGAGCAGGGACATGAAGTAAGTAGGGAGGTTTTGAAGAGTGGCTTTCACCAGCTGGAGCTTGCCAGCCTGACTGAGCAGCGCACCTTTCCATGCGGCCAGCTTTTTTTGATACCTTTCAATGACAGGATTCCATAGATTTTTTGATTGCTTTCCATGGAAGAGGGGGATGCCAAGATAAGAGGCGGGAAGATCCATAATAATACAACCAAAAATATCAGCAATTTTCTCTGAATCCTAGGGCGTATTGATGAAGGAAATGCTGCTCTTGTTGAAGTTGACAGTTTGCTGAGAAGCAGATTGATATAGAGAGAGGATCTCCATAATAGCCCGGGCTTCAATAACAGAGGCTAAACTCAGCAGTAAGGTGTCGTCAGCAAACTGGCTATGAGTGGCCGAAGGACAATTAGAGGTGATTTTCATACCAGAAATGATGGATTGATTTTTTGCCGCTTCCAAAGCTCTGCTGAGGGAGTCCGCCATAAGAACAAACAGAAAAGGTGACAGGGGATCACCTTGCCTGATACCTCTGCTGCTTTTGAAAAACCCGCAGGAATGCCATTGATAAGAATAGAGAAGCAAGGGGTCGAGATACATGAGAAAACCCAGCTACACCACTTGTTGTCGAAACCAAACTTTTCCATGACCTTGATTAAGAAAGGCCAGCTGACTCTGTCAAAGGCTTTTTGCATATCCAATTTTAAGATCATTCCTGGGGACTTCGCAAGAAAGGCCGAGTGAATGGCCTCATGAACAGTAATTATACCCCCTTGGATAAGACGACCTTTAATGAAACCGTTCTGATTGTGAGAGATGAGGTCCGGCATTAGAGGTTTAAGTCTGGAAGCCAACATCTTAGTGATTATCTTGTAAGACGTATTACAAAGACTGATCGGTCGAAAATTGGACACATCTTTAGAGTTATGCACTTTTGGGGCGAGAGCCACAAAAGTGGTATTCCATTCTTTAAGCAGATTGTTGTTCATCTGAAATTCATTAACTGCTTGGAAGAGGTCCTGCTTGATGATTTCCCAAAAAACTTGGAAGAAGGCGGCAGGAAAGCCATCCGGACCCGGAGCTTTGTCTCTCTTCATAGCAAAAACTGCTTTATGAATTTCCTCCATGGAAAAAGGCTTGGTCAGATTGTTATTCATCTCAGGAGACACCAGACGCGGAATATGCTGGAGCATTTCATTCATTGATTGTTCGGAGGGGCCAGATCAGCATGGAGAAGATTGGAATAGAAGGATATAAGCTCATTGGAAATATCACTCTCAGCAGTTAGCAAGTTCCCTTCAGACGTCACCAACTCACGGATCTTGTCCCTGGCTTTATGCTTACAAGCAGTGATGTGGAAGAATTTGGTATTACGATCACCTTGCTCGAGCCAAAGGGCTCGAGAACGTTGCCTCCAATAGGTCTCTTCTTCTTTAAGAGTGTTGTGATAATCACTGAGGAGAGAGATTTCCTGTTGGTGAAGATGATCCAATCTTCCAACCGCCTCAATTTGTTCAGAAATTTTTGCCAAGCTCTGAGTTAGCTCCCGCTTGCGAAGCTTGATGTTACCGAAGACCTTCGACTTCCATATCTTGAGTTGTTTTTTAACTTCTTTGAGTTTGCTGGAAAATCTGAACATACTAGAGCCCTCAATATTGATATTCCACCAGTTTGCAACAAGGGGAAACAGGTGGTTATTTTCAAGCCAGGCTAGCTCAAACCTGAAGGGAGGATTCTTGGCATTTATTTTGTGGTTGGCGCTTAACAAAAGAGGGCTGTGAGTCCGAGGCAGCCCTATGGAGGGAATTGAGGTAGAAGTCAGGAAAGAGAGAGATCCAGTCCAGAGAGCCTAGAGATCTGTCCAGTCTGCATTGGATGTGGTTCCTGCCCAATCTGCGGTTTGACCAAGTGTAAGATGAGCCATGTAAATCCATATCCAGAAGGGAGTTCTCCCTTATGAAGTCGGCCAAAGCCTCCATGCTAACTTGGCATGGCAGGCATACCTCCCTATTTTTCCGAAGGATAAAGAGGGCAGTTAAAATCACCCATAATTAGAGTGGGGATTTTACCACAAGTGATGATGAAGTTAGTGATGTCTTTCCAAAGTTTTCCACGATGAGTCTCCAAATTTGGGGCATATACATTAATAGCAATCCAGGAGGAATCCGCTCCACCTCTTGGAAGAGAATACATAAAAAGTTGGGGTGCTTGAACAGACATTCTCCTTTGAGACTTCTGGGATCCCACAAAGTACAAAGCCCCCCTGAGTTCCCTGTATGAAGGTTGAGATTCAAAAGAAGCTGCTGGCCAGAGTTTAAGGAGGCGATCCTCCTTTTTAGTTTTGTTTCCTGCAACATTATGATATCAGGAGAGTGCTGGAATTTGATATCTTTGATAACTCTTTGCTTTTGAAGAGAGTTGAGCCCTCTTATATTCCAAGAAATGATCTTCATTTCTTTGGTTTGTGTTTACTCCCCACCACCATGGGGATTGTACTTTGAGTTCCTTGCGCAACATTTGTGGCTGCTTCTTGTTGAAGCTTGATACTGCTCGGAATTCTGCCCCGAGCTTTTTCCAAGCCTATATCGGGTTTCTTGTTGCTGCTTCTAGTAAAGCGATGATTGAAACTGTCATCAGAGGAGAGACCCGTGGGGGAGGGGACAGAGTCCAAAACAGGCGGGCAAAGGGGAGGCAGGGTGGGGGGATCCAGGGAAGAGGGGATCGATAGAAGGGGAGGGAAGGGAAGAGGAGCAGACAGAGGCGAAAGGGGAGGGGAGGAGGCAGCCAGGAGCAAGTCCTCTCCAAGAGAGGAAGGGGTGATGAGAGCCGAAGAAGGCGGAGGGGAGATGAGGGGTTGGAAAGCCAAGGAGGAGGGAGCGATCTCAGAAGCTGGATCAAAAGATGTGTTGATTTCTCCATCCTCAAGGAGAGCGAAGGAATTAGAAGTGGGGATGATCGGGATCTCAATTGAAGATGATTTGGGAATAAATTTATTTTTGATTTTTGGGGATAGGGTTTGGGACTTGGGTTTTGGTTGAGGTTTAGATGGGCAGCCAGAGGCCCGATGACCAGTTTTTGCAGAAGGAGCAAGCTTGAGGAATATATTCGTAGTCAATGGGTTGTTTCCAGTTCCCTAAGTCCGAAATAAGCTCAATATCTTTTGGTAAGGGGCAACTAATATCAACATTAACACAGAAACGAGCATGAATGAATCTAGTTTTTGCTTTTGTTGCTTGATCTATAGCAATTAAAGAACCTATTGAGAGAGCAATACCTTCAATAACCGCCGGATGCCAGAACTCCAGAGGGAGCCCCGGGAGGTGAACCCAAATTGGGGCTTGGGTCATGGACTCCGTGTGTGGGTTGAAACCAGGAGACCATTTCCTGAGATAGAAACCCCGCCTGCCAAAAAACCACGGACCACCTAGCAGAGCTCTAGCGAAGTCTTCTTTCAAGCTGAAGGAAAATAAAATGAAACCATTAGGCATAGCCGCTATTTCTAGCGCTCCACATGGTTGCCATTTTAAACGAGCCCATTTTTTTATATCCTCCAATGGGGGTCTAGGGCCCATCAGTCCCACGGGGTACCCACGATGGGAGGATCACGTGAAGCGTGCAGCCTTTTCCTATGATGATGGGAGGATGCGCGGGAAAAGGACCCATCGGACGGTGAAGGAGAAAGCTTTTCGAGCTATGAGCCGATGTGGTAGGGATGTACCCCGTCCGGACCGAGTGACATCGAAATCCCCACTCCACACGCCACGGATAAATCGGGATATCAATCATCCAGGGCTTAGGCCTTGAACTTGGGTTGGAATTGGAGATTTATTTTATTACATAAAATTTAGACTAGGGATGTACCCCCTAGGTGACATGCAAATACCCCACTCCACATGCCACG
This sequence comes from Taxus wallichiana var. yunnanensis, assembly GCA_018340775.1. Classification (NCBI taxonomy): domain Eukaryota; kingdom Viridiplantae; phylum Streptophyta; class Pinopsida; order Cupressales; family Taxaceae; genus Taxus; species Taxus wallichiana. The sequence continues at coordinate 932,747,664 of CM031242.1, forward strand.
GGTAAATCAGGATATGAAATCCTGGGGGCTAGGTTTGAACTTGGGTTGTTGGCTCTACAGGCTAAGGGCCCCACCAGTTCACCACAGGGTCATCCCTGCCAATTGACTAATTATTATTATTTATTAGTTATTTATTTAATTAAATTTTTTTAATTATAATTTATTATTTATTTATTTAACTATTTTGTAGTAAATGATATAGATTTGTTTTTGTGTTTATTGTTTGTTATTTTGATTCTTTCTTGTCCCTTAAAATTTGTCCATTCCCTTATATAATGGCGTCTTGCATCAATCAACATGATCGTTAATAGTGTGTCTAGATTGTGAAACTATTGGAAATAACCCTTACAGTCAAGAAGCCCCATACGTTTTTTCCTAGAGGTCTTCTTTAAGGTAATAATTATAAATTTTCGATTGATATTGTATTGTATATTATACATGCATAATGTTGTTTACTTTAATAGAGTATTTTTTTCCCTAGAGATTTCCGTATGAAAGTATGCTATAAGATGAGGTGTAAATTTTTTGGACCCCGTATGGTATCAAGTTAGAGAATCAAAAACATTACAAATTTTTTCTTTTTAAATTTTGTTTTTCTCGGCTTTGAACGTGCCTTTGCATATTATGGATGCAATAAAGTCGCTTTACTTTGATAGAGTATTTTCCTAGAAAATTCCCTCTGGAAGTATGATTTAAGACGAGGTGTAAATTATTTAAACCCTTTATGGTATCAAGATAGAGCCAATCTAAAACATCACACACACACACACACACACACACACACACACACACACACACACACACACACACGCACACACACGCGCACACGCACGCACGCACGCGCGCGCGCACGCACGCGCGCACGCCGCACGCGCGCTGCGCACACGCAGCGCGCGCGCTGCGCGTGCGCGCGCCAGCAGCGCCGCGCGCGCACGCACACGCACGCACGCACACGCGCACGCACGCACACGCACGCGCGCGCGCACGCACGCGCGCAGCGAGGCACACACACACGCACGCACGCACGCACACACGCACACACACGCACACACGCACACGCACGCACATGCACGCGCACACGCACACGCACGCACGCACGCACGCACACACGCACACACACGCACACGCACACACACACACACACGCACGCGCACACATGCGCGCGCACGCACGCAAGCACGCACACGCCGCCGCGCACGCACGCACACGCACACGCGCTGCACACACGCGCACGCTGCGCGCACGCGCGCGCACGCGCACGCACGCGCACGCACGCACGCGCACGCACGCGCCGCGCACACGCACGCGCCGCGCCGCGCCGCGCCGCGCGCATACGCGCGCCTTGCGCACGCGCACGCGCGCGCGCGCGCGCGCAGCCTTGCACGCACACGCCGCACACGCGCACGCACGCACGCGCGCACGCACGCGCACACGCGCACGCACGCACGCACGCACGCACGCACACGCACGCACACGCACGCACGCACACGCACGCACGCACACACACACGCACGCACGCACGCACGCACGCGCGCACATACGCACACATTCGCGCACACACGCGCACACACACGCGCACACACGCACGCACACACACGCGCACACGCGCACGCACTTGCGCACGCACGCACGCGCGCGCACACGCACGCACACACACACACGCACACACGCGCACACACACACACACACACACGCACGCACACACGCCCACACACACACACGCACACACGCACACACACACACACGCACACACACGCGCACACACACACACACACTACGCACACACGCGCCCACACACACACACACATATTTCATTTTATTGACCCTCAACATGCCTCTACGATTTCTTAAAAAGAGTACTTTAGAATATACATAGCTCTTTGCTTGTTTTATCCCCATAGATGAGGGATTTTGTTTTCTTGAGCAAACAACCCTTAAAGTCTAGTTTGGGTATGATTCCCAAGTTTCCCCTTGCCTTATCGGTACTTCATGGACCATCTAGATGTGTCCTTGCGATGCACTGTGTATTCCATAACTTGAATAAATGTCACTCTACCCGTCCCTAAAAAGGGTCTATATTGAAGATGAACTCTTTTGCTACCTTAAGGAAGCCATTAATATTCAAATAGATAGTTCTTGACATATTCAACACGTATTGTATATTAATTTACCCAACACTTATTTTCGATACCAATCCTTTGAATACAAAGTGAGAGATCACCCTTGTTGGTGTTTGATTGTAATAGATCAACCACAAAACCAATGCTTGAGACTGCTCAAATTAATGGAAACAACGATTGGAAAATTTGGGTGATAGTAGAGTTGGTTGAAAAAGGTCGTGATTACAAACCCTAATGTGAGGACATCAATTGCCAAAACTCTTGTTTCAAACCCCAATTTAGGAACTCGTGCGCGTGATTCATATAAGTCAACGATAAAAAAACTCAAACCTCTTGGGAGCCTTCTCATAACACACTCATAACTTAGTTAAGTTAACCAAAGAGGCAAGTATGTCGAGGTAAACTAGTTTGCCTTTAGATACAAATATTCTTAGCATTTCACAAGTAACTAGTCAAGATTCTCATGGTGTTTCTCCTTGCTAGATGCTCTCGAGTCTAACTCCTCGATTGGATGGAGAATATGTGCCAAATAAACAATGATATTTCAACTTAGCTCTATGTACAAACTAATCAACATCATTTTTTGCAAAATAATTTTGGGTCCCTTGAGGGTTTAAGATATGAGGATATGTCCCTAGATCGTCGTAACATGTGATTTTTCATGGAACATAGGGGTCTCATGACAACTCTCATAAGTATGTTGTGTGTGATTTTTACCGAGATATCTAGATTTGGTGTGCTTTTCGCAAGAAATTAAGGTTGTTAGCTTTTTGCTTATAGTTTTTAGTAAAATGATATAGGAGGATAGTCTTTTTAATCATAAGTTGGGGCGGAGGATTAATTACCTTTATTTATCCTAAAAAATGCTACATTACGTTGATCTTGGGTGTGATCCCTCTAATATTTTTATTAAATTTAAAAAAGAAAAAGAAAAGAAACATCAATATTTACAATTCAAAGGGTTGTATTTTGGTGTTGTCTTGTTGTTGACTTACCCGATACATATTGAATTCTATGTGGTGAACTTAATATGGTCAAGATGAGATTTGACAAGCTTGATCACCTCTCACCGTGTAAGACAATCAATGAGAGAGGCATGATATTATATGAGCAATAAATTTGGATCTTATTATCCGAATTGTTTATATCATTCCACCTCTTTAGTTTTGTATACATATTTAAATCTCAACCTTGGAGTTGAGTGAATGTTAAAGCATCTTTTAGGCCCATGACTTCAACTCAATGGTATTTCTTCTTCGCTAATTTTTACTATTGGTGAAAGTGTTACGGATATTGTCCCTTTCAAATGGTCAATGATATGTTTCCATATTGATTGACATTTTAAAAGGTCAAAAGTTCAAAAGACAAATTTTCTCAACACTACTTTACTTTATCACCACCCCACTCTTGCTCACATCAAACATGTTTGAAACCTTGTGCTACATGTATTAGGAAATTCTAGCTAGATAGATTGATGGTCTTACTGACATATCTCACATGGTTGAATTCCTTCATATATATGGTCGCCAATTGGTGTACATTTTCCACACATCCTATTACATGATCACATCTAGTTTGAGTAATGTGATGGTTGCCTTGAACATGAAACTTTCCATGAAGCCTTCTAACTACAAGTTGTGATTTGAAAATGATTACAAAGCTACTCCAAATTCTTTGCGAATTAAAAATGCCTCCATCTTCATCTTTGATAGATATTTCTAGCACCTTGACAATCTCAATGACTCGAAGTCTTCCTAAGATACATGTAAACACACCAAATCTATTTTTTCATTTTCTTGGTCATTATTTATATGTTTAAAAATTGTGGGAGAAATAGTTGCTTCATATAGTTTGGTATTTCGACATTGTTGCAGTGGTTTTGTCAAGGCGGTTGCACACTTGCTAGTTAATTCAAATTGATGGTTGCCACGACCATCATATGCATAAACTAACAATTTCATCTATTGTTAAAAGGATCCTTGCGAATGGGAGAAATGGGTGAAACCAATTGAACATGCGTTTTGAGGCAAAGGACTTATGGGGATGCGATTGATGATGCTTGATCACCTCTAACATGTAATGAATTTGTAAGACACCAATTCGCCATCAAAACACACGAGAAGTGCACAATGTTTCCGGGTGATGCAAGATTGCTCATGTGCTGAATTCTTCAATATCACATATGTTAGTTAAGGAATTGATATAGGAAACAATTGATTAGTTAATTCCTTGCCATAGTTCTTAACACCTTGGTTAATGTATATCAATCATTTAGACATCTTCTAGATGGTATTCGTCATTGAAGGCTTCACAAAGGCTTGCAATAATGTTTCCTAGGTTCGCTACGAGCTTCTCATTACATAATATCTCTTGTAGATGTTGGGTTGCCACCATGTTTTGATGGGTAAAGAAAATTTCAGCAAGGTGATATTGATTTTCTCTTTGTTAGAAACGTCATTCATACAAAAATATGAATCTAACTGATCTAACCTATCATATTTAATGTGTGTCTTGATTTTTCCTCAAACTCGGGAACATGTAGATTTAATTGAAATGTAGGGGCCCTCTACAACCAAAAGCTTTACTTATGAGTGATATGATGGATCCATCAATTCAATGAATTCTATAAATTGGTTGAAAAAATATCTTTTTTCTCGAAGAGCCTTTGAAAATTATTTCTTGATCACCACAAGGATTGCATCTTGTGCTTTATTGTCTCTCACAACATGAAACTTGGTGAAACAAAATAATATATAATTTGAGGGATCTCGTAGTTTGAAATCGATCTTCGAGATACTCTAATCTTTCTTGATCAGTGTACACAATGTAATGCTTTGATACTAATGAGCTATATCCGATGAGGTATGGGGCATGCCACTCTAGATGAGGATCTAGATGTGTTGTGTGCATTTGTGGAAGTGATAATATTGAGTGAAACAAGATGGAGTAAATAATAGAAGTAGAACATAAATTTAATTAATCTATGTTATATATTGCATATTATCAATGGAGATGTATGGCTGCTTATATTCTACATATCTACTTGATATATAATGCTAAATAAATGTACACATATATTCTAAAGTTGTAAAGGCATAAAGAACTATTATGGAAGTTGAATTGTGTGGGATTCCATATCTTACTCTTCACCTTCCAAGGATTATGTGGATTGGTTGCCAAGTACATAGTATCTTGTCGGATGGTTTGACATAATGCAAGTAATATAAGTGTCGCTTCACATGACATAACATGCAACATACTTTCCACATGGTGTCCTATGAGTTATCAAGGTTCTTTATAGGGGTTAGGATGTGCGGTTGTAAATCATTTCAAAGTTATACAAGATGTTGAGATTTTCCATACGTGTTGTAAGGTGGAATGAGAAATTTGCAATCTTTGTAAGATGGTGAAAGATTCTTAAAAATTTAGTTGAAAGCATTTTCATGTGAAAGTGAGTCCTACCCCCAACCCCGCAAGGGCTAAGAATTCAAAATTACGTGTTCCATGCTTAGTGGGAGGAGTGTGTGATGGTCTCTTTTTCAAGCTATAACCCATGTTCTATGGTACTACGTAGGAGGTGAAGATGTAAGGGGTTACAAGGTGATGCTCAAGTTGTTTACCAAGTTTCTCGTTCTTAATGAGGGGTTAATGCACTAGCTACTAAAGAAACTAGAAAACTCAAAAATGTTGGAGGGTTTATGTTACCTCGGATACGATGTGATACGGGCGCAAGATGATGATGGATTTCGCTGCATAACGAGATCAAACTATAAATAAGATCCATTTTTTTTGGCGGTGGTTGCACGACAAAGTGGACCCGAGAAGTATTTAACTTCCTCGGTGGATGTCAACCCTTGTTAAACAAAATTGATACAAAGTAAAGGTAAACTGAAAGTATGTAGAAACTGAAAGATTTACAGAATCTAAAAGTAATTATGATTGATTTAAAGATGATCTGATTGAAATGAAATACAAATTAAGTGTACATGGTCAGGTTGACGATGACCCAAATCAGTAGAGCGGTCAACGACGACCTAAGGTAGAAGATTGGAATAACAACCGTAAATGCGGACTAGGAAGCTCGAGTGCATATCGAAAGAACATGAGCTTGCGAGACACTAGAAACAATCTACGAGAGGAGGTATGACATAAGGAAATGAAAGGAATACAAGGTAATAAGGATCATGGTGGATTTGGGATGAAAACCAGACAGGTTCGAGAGGAGCAGGATGGAGATTCGGGGTCCGGAAATAGTGCAAGAGCTGGAATAAACACCGAAAGGACTCTAAAGAAAAAAAAAGGATGAGGATAGAGGATCGGGTTGACGAGGAATTTGGAAGATTGACGGCGATTTGAGCAAGTCTTGGACAAAGTGAGAGAAACAAGCCAAATCAAAGAACCAACAAGTAGAAAAACCTGATGAAATGGGTTAATAATGGAATTCCAACCGTTTTGAACCTAGAAAAGGTTAGATGCAAGAAATACTAAGATAAAATGATAAAAGTTGATTAAAGAAATACAAAATGATAACAATCTCACAAAGGCCGATCACGATTGATGTAAACACGTTCGAGGAGGTCTCGAGATGTCTTTAGTTTCTTCTAGGAGGCTTAGGCATAGGATATTGTTCGCAGGTCACAAGGAAGCTTGGGAATTCATGTGCATTCGATGATGAATAGAAAGAAAACATGCATCTTTATAGGGTTGATGACGATTGGGTTGGGTCGTCACACCGATTGAGGGGAAAGTTTCCCAATGAGAGGTTTTTTACGCCTTTGGTGTGATTTATTTTTTTAGAGAGTTGGCCGAATGCTTTAAAGCATTAGGTGGGAAGAGGTTGTTTTAGGATGAGGTGTAGGTGAGTTGGTAGTGGAGATAGGTTAGAAAAAGCGTAGGGTTACTAAATAGGAAGTATATTAAGGGAAAGTGATGGGTATTGGCATTAATTAATTAAATGTTAATTAATTAATTAATTTTAGTAAAGATTGATATGGAAGAGATAAATGGGCATTTAAATTAAACTAAGGGAGATGAATTAAATATGCGCATGCGATCAAATGCGAGCATAGATACCGACTTTAGGTGTCTACATAAGCACAAATGTTGTGTGACATGTTCTCTTGTGAAGCACATGAAGCATATGATAAAAGGGGTGACGAGGTGATGCACAAGTGACCAAGCCACTCAAGTGAGAGTATAGGGTTGCATGGTGTGCATAGATTAAAATTGTTTTATGGAAGAGTGGTTTTACATCAATAATACAATACATAGATATACATAAACGCGTTACGATGAACTATAATTAGATGTAAAACAATAAATTAAGGCTTAATTACACAAATAAATATTATTTATGTAGTAATGAATAAGAATAGAAAATTTTAGATAAATATCTAATTCTTTGTGAATCTAGAGGCATTCATCGAGAAATAGATGGTGTAGAGAAAGCTTAGGCAAGCGGTGGAACAAGACCAAAATAATTAGTAATGGAAAGAGATGATTGACCAAAACCATTAGTGTATGGGTATGGTAACTATCACACATGTAAAATATAATTCAATGATCATGTCTATGAGCTTCAAGGCTCTAGAAAATTAAGTCATTTTTTCTAAATTTTTGGGTGGATCCCTAGATAACTAATCTTCTTTAGAACAACTAACAAGAACATAGGAAAATATGGGGTATGTATTCGGGCGTAGACACAAAATCACGCACTTGGGTATTTGTAGGTCCTAACAACATACTTGCATTCATATGATTCCTAAGCGAGAAAACTAGTAATTGATTGCTACATTTGTCCTCTTTTCTATCTTTCTTGCTTTCTCTTTGGTCTTACACACCCAACAACCCATTCTGATCTTCATTGATTCATCTTTCTTGACTCTAAACACCAGTGCTCAGGCGCCCTCGTCCCCTCTGGGTGCCCCCGACCTCTTTGTGTCTTACTCGCCTCTTTTGGGCATCTTGTCTTCTTATGGGTTGGCCTTCCAATTGTCAATTATGAAATTCAACCAAGGGAATCATATAAATACAATGCTATGTGACCAAAATAAGGGACCAAACTCTAAGCATCTATTATCATCACCTAAGGTTGCATCCAAAGGCATCTAAGAGTATCAAAGGCATCCATCTAACTTCATTACAAGGGACAAGGGATTGCATTTTCTGCATACACTCGTAGAAGGGGAAGTTTATTTATTCCATTCACACATCTATCTACATTTCTACATCTAGCTATCGCTTTGTTATCAAGTGCACGATCAAGGTCTTCCTAAGGTACGATTACACACACTTCACAAGAAGTACATGGAGCCATAGATGTAGTGCAACACTTGGTTGTAAGTTAACTCGGTCAGTGACCAGGGGTCGATTCGACTCCCCTTTAGCGTATTTTATTTTTAGGATTTGATGTGTTTTGGGGTTTTGCAGGAAATCATCTATTTTGTAGGTTATAAGTGAATCCCGTGATCTTCCAACGACATACATGTGACGAACAAGGTGAAGGTTAGCGACCACCTTGTGACACTAGAAAAATAAGATTTCGAGCTCTTGCAGCGATCAGAGGTCCCTAACGCCTGGTGCCCTAGCCCTGTTCCATGCGCCCTGGTCCATCCTATTCCGATAGCTCCAAGATTTTACAAAGGCAATGCGATATCAAGCTCTTCCCGTTCATCAATTATGCGATCTAGATCACCTTCTTGAAAGCGTTAATCAACTAAGTCTTATATTCCCTCTCTTACACTTAGGGTTTCAATTCTTTAGCTTATTGCTTGCGTTGAATATGTAATTTATCATTTATTTATCATACGCGACTCTGCAATATCTAGGGTTTTACAAATTCAATATTTATTAAATCAAGGGGGCCTATGTTATCCCTCCTATATTATTAGGGCCCTTAGGGTGTACGATATTTGTAAACAACACATAATGTATAATGCAATGCTTAACCAAGGAGTATAATGTGATGTACGTGTCCTCTCAATATGAATTTTCACTAGAATAAATAAATGATAAAAGATAAATGCTTTAGCCATGATTTTACTCTAAATGCTTTGAATATACACGAGACATACTTGAGTTGCTTTTGTTAAATGATTCCTAAATGCACTAATGCATCTATTTATTCAAAAAATTATTGGTTTCAAATTAGGACCGTAGTGGCTCACATCTTGACACACACAATGAGCGGAAAAATTGACAAAAAGATGTAAAAACCAAAGGGGACTTAAATAAGGGTTGCAACAACCCACACAAAGGAAATCCCGAGAACTATATACTTATGATTATGGGAATCTAGTATTGTACATATGTGGTTATGGGGGATCAAAAATTGTAATTTTATAAAAATTAGGGACCTAATATTATAACCGTACAATTATGGGGGACCTAAACTTATAACTTCAAATTAGGATCGTAGTGGCACATATGCTAACACACACTAGACAAAAAAACCAACAAAGAATATACACAAATACAAGGAGAGTTAAAGAAGGATTGCAACAATCCACACAAAGAAAATTGCCAAAACCATATGATTATGATTATGGGAAATTAACTTTGTATATATAATTGTGGGGGAGCTAAAATTATAAATGTACAAGAATAAGGAACTTGAAATTGTAAGTGTACAAGCGTAAGAAAAGTGTAGAATAAATAGAAAAATATTAAAAAAAAGAAAATGGAGGAGAAGATATTAAAAATGACTAAATGACATAAAAACACACCCATAAAAACTAATAACTAATAGGCGAGTGTAAATTTACAAAATATATACATGAATTATGGAGGCTTTAAAATAGATGTCAATTTTCCTATTCCTTCAATTGTATCATGGAATAAATCAACATAAAATTACAATTTACTAATTTAATGTAAATTTTTAACGAACTTAACATTAAACATGCTACCTATTTATAAGAAACATCAAATGGAGTGCTCAAAATTGAACCCTTAAAAACAATCTTATTTTATTAATTGACATAATTTTTTTAATGGATATGAATGTCAAAAAGATCCTTAAAAATTTGTTTCCTGATACATATTTTAAAAACATAATTCATCACCCAAACAAAAAAAAACATTTTGGCTTTTTGTGTTATGAAAATGTCTCAATTGATCTCATTCGAAGTTTTAAATGAATGCACTTTCCTATGACATATATTCATATCGGTGATTTGTCTCCGAAGACAGCCAAAACTATTATTAAAAATCTTTTATGGTTTCCAAATATTTTATTGGAGTGACAGGTCGTACGCCTGCATACGGAAGAAATTTCAGCGAGGAAGGCTTTTGTCTGCTTCTCTTGTACGTAAGTACCTCGAAACGCCCTGGCTTAGCAAAAGATTATCCTCTTTTGAATCTGTACTGAGTGCATGAGGAGAAATCTCTGGCTCCATTGTACCAGGCTGTTTTGAATCTTTTTGAATCTGAAATTTCAACGGATCTCTCAACAACGCCACCCTGTTCATAATGTATTCAGATCTGGACTGAAAACCAGACATGTTTAGAGGAGCAGGAAGGAGATTCAGGGTCTGGAAACAGTGCAAGAGTTGGAACAGACACTGAAAGGACTTTGGAGCAAAAAGGATGAGGATAGAGGATCAGGTCAATGACGACTTGGGAAAATTGATGGCGATCTGAGCAGTGCTAGACAAGGCCGAGAGAAACAAGCTAAATCAAAGAACCTGCAAGCAGAAAAACTGACAGAAATGGGCTGATAATGGAATTCCGACCATTTCTGGACCTGCAAAAGGTTAGATGCAAGAAATACCGAGATAAAATGATAAAAGCTGATTAAAGCAATTACAAAATGATAACAATCTCACAAAGGCCGATTGCGATTGACGCGAGTACGTTCCAAGGAGGTCTGGGATGTCTGTAATTGCGAGCACGTTCCAAGGAGGTTTGGGATGTCTGTAATTGCTTCTAGGAGGCTCAGGCACATGAGATTGTTTGCAGGTCACAAGGAAGCTTGGGAATTCACATGCATTCGATGATGAATAGAAAGAAAGCATTCAACTTTATAGGGTCGATTTACGACTCAGGGTTGGGTCGCCACCGATTGCGGGGAAAATTTTCCCAATGAGAGGATTTTTCTACCTTTGGCATGATTTCTATTTTTAGAGAGTTGGTCGAATGCTTTAAAGCATTAGGCAGGAAGAGGTTGTTTTAGGATGAGGTGTAGGTGAGTTGGTAGTGGAGATAGGTTAGAAAACGTAGGGTTGCTAAATAGGAAGTATATTAAGGGAAAGTGATGGGTATTGACATTAATTAATTAATTAATTTTAGTAAAGATTGATATGAAAGAGAGAAATGTGCATTTAAATTAAACTAAGGGAGATGAATTAAATATGTGCATGTAGGCGACAAGCATAGATACCGAATTTAGGTGTCTACACAAGCGCAAATGTTGTGCGACATGTTCTCTTGTGAAGCACATGAAGCATATGATACAAGAGGTGGCGAAGTGATGCACAAGTGATCAAGCCACTCAAGTGAGAGTGTAGGGTTGCATGGTTGTGCATAGATTAAAATTGTTTTATGGAAGAGTGGTTTTACATCAATAATACAATACATAGATATACATAAAAATTGCAATGAACTATAATTAGATGTAAAACAAGAAATTAAGGCTTAGTTACACAAATAAATATTATTTATGTAGTAATAAATAATAATAGACAATTTTAGATAAATATCTAATTCATTGTGAATCTAGAGGCATTCATCGAAAATAGATGGTGTAGAGAAAGCTTACGCAAGTAGTGAAACAAGACCAAAATAATTAGTAACGGAAAGAGATGATTGACCAAAACCATTAGTGTATGGTTATGGTAACTATCACACATGTAAATTATGATTCAATGATCATGTCTATTAGCTTCAAGGCTCTAGAAAATTAAGTCATTTTTTTTTATTTTTTGGGTGGATCCCTAGAAAAGTGATCTTCTTTAGAACAACTAACAAGAACATAAGAAAATATGGGGGATGTATTTGGGCGTAGACAAAAAATCACACACTTAGGTACATTTCTAGGTCCTGACAACATACTTGCATTCATATGTTTCCTAAGCGAGAAAACTAGTAATTGACTGTTGTCTTTGGCCTCTTTTCTATATTTCTTACTTTCTCTTTGGTATTACACACCTAACAACCTATTCTGATCTTCATTGATTTTGAACACCAGTGCTCGGGCGCCCTTGTCCCCTCTAGATGCCCCCATCTCTTTGTGTCTTAAGTGCCTCTTTTGGGCCTCTTTTATCTTTTGGGCATCTTGTCTTCTTATGGGCAGGCCTTCCAATTGTCAATTACGAAATTCAACCAAGGGAATCATATAAATACATTGCTATGTGACCAAAATAAGGGACCAATCTTTAAGCATATATTATCATCACCTAAGGTTGCATCCAAAGGCATTTAAGAGCACCAAAGACATCCATCTAGCTTCATTACAAGGGACAATGGATTGCATTTTTGAATACACGCATAGGAAGGGAAGTTTATTTATTCCATTCACACATCTATCTACATTTCTACATCTAGCTATCACCCGCTATCAAGTGCAATCGGCACAAGGGCTTCTAGGGCACGATTCCACACACTTCACAAGAACTACATGGAGTCCTAGATGTAGTGCACCTTGATTGGTTGTAAGTTCACTCGGTTAGGTGACTATCGGGGTTAGTACGACTCCCCTTTAGTGTATTTTATTTTCGGGATTTGATGTGTTTTGGGGTTTTGCAGAAATAATCTATTTTGTAGGTTATAGGCAATCCTATGATCTTCCAACGACATACATGTGACCAATAGTGAAGGTTAGCGACACTAGAAAAATAAGATTTCAAGCTCTTGCGCAATCAGAGGCACTTACAAGAGGTCCCCGGGGCTAGGTGCCCTATGCCTCTTCCATGCGCCCTGGTCCAACCTATTTCGATAGCTCCGAGGATTTTACGAGAGGCCATTGTGACAATATGCTCTTCATGTTCATCAATTGTGCTAGTCCGCATCACCTTCGGAAAGCGTTAATCAACTGTCTTCTATTCCCTCTCTTACACTTAGGGTTTTACAATTCTTTAGCTTATTGCTTACGTCGAATATGTACTTTATCATTTATTTATCATACGTGACTCTGCTGCAATATCTAGGTTTTACAAATTCAATATTTATTAAATCAAAGGGGCCTATGTTATCCCTCTTATATTATTAGGGCCCCTAGGGTGTACGATCATTTTAAACAACACATAATGTATAATGCGATGCTTAACCAGGAGTATAATGTGATGTAATGTCCTCTCAATATGAATTTTCACTAGAATAAATAAATGATAAAAGATAAATGCTTCAACCATGCTTTTCTTGTAAATGCTTTGTGTATACACGAGACATACTTGAGTTGTTTTTGTTAAATGATTCCTAAATGCACTAATGCAACTATTTATTAAAAAATTCTTGGTTTCAAATTAGGACCATATTGGCTCACATACGACACACAATGAGCATAAAAATTGACAAAAAGATGTAGAAACCAAAGGGGACTTAAATAAGGGTTGCAAAACAACCCACACAAAGGAAATCCCCATAACTATATACTTATGATTATGGGAATCTAGTATTGTACATATGTGGTTATGGGGATCAAAAATTGTATTTTTTTAAAATTAGGGACCTACTACTTTAGTTGTACAATTATGGGGGACCTAAAATTCTAACTTCAAATTAGGATCGTAGTGGCACATATGCTAACACACACTAGACAAGAAAACTGGTAAAGAATATACACAAACACAAGGAGAGTTAAAGAAGGATCAGCAACAATCCACAAAAAGAAAATTGCCAAAACCATATGATTATGGGAAATTAGATTTGCATATATAATTGTGGGGAGCTAAAATTGTAAATATACAAGAATAAGGAACTTGAAATTGTAATCACAATTGTAATAAAAGTGTAGAATAAATAGAAAAATATTGAAAAAATAAACGGAGAAGAAGATAATAAAAAATGACTAAATAACATAAAAACACACCCATAAAAACTAATAACTAATAGGCCAATGTAAATTTACAAAATATATACATGAATTATGGAGGCTTTAAAATAGATGTCAATTTTCCTATTCCTTCAATTTTATCATGGAATAAATCAACATCAAATTACAATTTACTAATTTAATGCAATTTTTTTAATGAACTTAACACCAAACATGCTACCTATTTATAAGAAACATCAAATCGAGTGCTCAAAATTGAACCCTTAAAAACAATCTTATTTTTCTAGCAATCGCATGTGTACAATGCAATGTGAACGCTGAACGGTATATGTTATTTGATTTAGAAGCATAGTTATTACTTTTGTAGTTGATGTTGATAAGGGGTGTGATTGATTTTGTAAGTGTAATAATATAGATGAAGCATTACATTTAATGGTTCTATCTCTACATCTCAAATTTGTTACCAATTCGTACATATACATTTGCAAAGCTTATATCATGGGTGGTAGCGTTTTGCGGACTATTTTATTTGAACTAAACATGAATACATTACATAGAATCCTGATCAAAGTTGAAACTGTATAATTTTATCCAAAGACTTTGTTTAACTATAAGGAAGAGATTCTCATTTTCTCAATCTGGGCACTGGGAGAGTCTTGAGTTTAAATTTGATGAATAATGTAATGACTTACTACACTACAACCAGGATTATCAACAAATGTAGGATATACAGACAATAAGATGATCTCAAAGGTAAACAAATTCTCTACTAAATTTTGTCACGGTTAAATTGCATTTGTGGGAGATGCCCTGTACACCTGAAGAATTACTTTTTGTAATTGTTTTATTACATGGACTTATTTAAGTTTAAAGCATTCTAAACAATAATCTATAATTATGTTATGCTCTTGTAAAACAAAAATACTTGGTGAGTGTTTAATAAGAAATAAAATTTGAGTATTATCCACACCCACTTGTGGCAAAAAAGGAGGAAATCATTCAGAACACTTGTTATTGAATAATCATTAAAATTATTATGTTATTGTGAAATAAAATGACCTAAAATACCAGGTAAGAATTATGTTATGTTAGGGTGGCTTCTTGTCTTCTTGCTTATCCAATTATGGGTCTTCCAACAGAAATACAAGATTATAAGATCATACACAAATGGGCGAAGAATGTGGGTATTCTGGAAGCTAAAATACAATTAATAGGCTAACATTGCCTTGTGGCATAAAAAAGAGGAAATAATTAGTACTCCAACTATTTCTCAAACAGGGCAGAACATATTCTAGAAACTGATATACAGACAATAAGATGATCTCAAAGGTAAACAAATTCTCTACTAAATTTTGTCACTATTAAATTGCATTTGTGGGAGTTGCCTTGTAGACCTGAAGAATTACTTTTTGTAATTGTTTGTATTACATGGACTTATTTAAGTTTTAAACAATCAAAACATTAATCTATAAACATGTTATGCTCTTGTAAAACAAAAATACTTGGTGAGTGTTTAATAAGAAATAAAATTTGAGTATTATCCACATCCACTTGTGGTAAAAAAAGAGGAAATCATTCAGTAATCATTAAAATTATTGTGTTATTGTGAAATAAAAATACCTAAAATACCAGGTAAGAATTATGTTATGTTAGGGTGGCTTCTTGTCTTCTTGCTTATCCAATTGTGGGTCTTCCAGCAAAAAATACAAGATAGGATCATACACAAATGGGTGAAGAATGTGGGTATTCTGGAAGCTGAAATACAATTAATAAGCTAACACTACCTTGTGTGCATTGTACGTTAAATGTACGATGTGAACGCCAAAAGGGATATAGTGAAGATGAACCTGAGAAAGATGTAAAAATGCTATCTGATATGTGTGACAACAAAATGATATGGGATAATGCTCTTGAATGGGAAACTTTGTATAATTAGGAATAATATGAGTATCACAGTAGTTGATGTGACAAAATCTGATGATATGACAAAGAATGGTCAGCTTTGGGAAACTATTGCAGGAAAAGGGCACTTCAAAACATTTGTGACTTTTTTTGGTTAAATATTGTTGGAAGAAATTGGCTCAAGAGCCACATTGTTCACTGTCAAGTACTTCAAGCATAGTAGCTAATACCCCAAAGTTATGTACTTCACAGTCATAACATCTATAAGGTCTTCTAACCTTTCTAACAAATGCAATTAGGAGTAGATGGTAGTGAGAAGTTGTTTACATAGTTTTGAAGCCATATAGTGAATATGGTTCAAGTTGTATATGGAAGTTATGGGTGTTGTCTACTATGATTGTTGTTACATCTATTTAGAGGATTATTAATGTAGTCTAGAGTTGATGGAAATGTAAGGGAGAATTTTAAAATGTTTTTGTAGCAAATTGCAAGCCTTTTGAGCTAATGCATTTGAAAAATAAGTCTCTATAGTTTATAAAATGCATCTTTAGAGTACTATGATTTATGAAAACATTTAAAACAATTACAAGGAAAATGACACAAATTTTAAATTTATGATATTCCTAGGAACCTTCTTCCTATCTCATGAGATATGATAATACGCTTGTACATATGTACCCCTTGACAATTACTTCCATGTCTCCTTTGAACAATGCACAAATGACAGTCCAACTTTTTATAAACAACATGTAACCATATTGGGACATATTTCCATGATGATTGTTTGTCATATAGGTCTGGTCTATACAGTTGGCTTGATGTACATTTTATAAAATAATATCATGATTGAGATTCTTCAAAAAAATTGGAGAAGAATCTTTTTAACAAAAAAGAAAACATATAGTAAGAAGATCACAAGCTGATAAAAAAATCTTCTTTATTTCAGTTAGTTAATATTGGTATTATACAGGGGACTTGCGTCAGGAAGAGGAATGAACCAAAAAATATATATTTAGACACCCATAAATTCATAACATAATGCATGATATAAGTTATAATCATGGCCAAAGAAGGTTTCATGACACTAGATATAGAAAGAATTTTTATAATAGGTAAATGGGGTTTGGGGATCTCTCACCCATGCTATTGAAAACAAAAAAATCATTTCATGAAACCCCACTTCAGTTTTGATTTTAGGCCTTGCATATATAGAGGAATTGATGCATGTCAGAGCTATTCTTGGCACTGAATCCATCCAATTCCATACTTGAAAGGAAGAGTTGTTGATCTTTGGATAAATAAGATGACCATGTTTCAATGAAGACACTTGTTCTTCCCCTGTTCTATGCTCTTGCTTAAACTACTTCTATTTGAATTACATATAAGGAAATAACTTATGTACTATTACAGATATGGCTATTCTTCAATGCCTTCCTCAATTAGATTCTATGTCATGTATGCATAAAATTCTAATTTCAGGGCCGATCCTTATCTGTTGTCTTGTATGCATAAAATTTGAAAGCCAGTTATTTCATTTTCAAGTCATAAGATTCTTTTGAGTCTGTGTAAATATGAATATAAGAAAACTGCAAATATGTTGATTTTCAATTCATCTCCTGTGGAAAGAACTGGAATTAACTGGTATTGCACCCATATATGGCAATGAATTCCTTCTTCCTTAGTAGACTTTGTAACATTTTTCTCTTTGCGGTCTAACAAGCCTTCTGGTATTGCACCCATATATGGCAATGAATTCCTTCTTCCTCGGTAGACTCTGGGTCTAACAATCCTTCTGGTATTACACCCATACATGGCAATGAATTCCTTCTTCCTCAGTAGACTTTGTAACAATTTTCTCTCTGGGGTCTAACAAGCCTTCTGGTATAACACCCATATATATGGTAATGAATTCCTTCTTCCTCAGTAGATTTTGTAACAATTTTCCCTCTTTCCCGAGTTAGAAGCAAATAGGTAATGTGGGTATTATTTATATCTAAAATTGGAGCAGCGGTAGAAGAAAATAGTTGAGATTTTGTGTAAAATTGTGTGTTGACTTGGATATTATCTATACCCACTTTCTATATTCCACGGGATATACACATACAATCTTCCTATCAGTTGGGTTGTTCGTGTGTTAGAGACATGTCTGGGTTGGGTTGTTTTGTTTGTTTGAGACATGTCTAGGATATAATTCACTACAGAGATCAATCAATTGATAGAATGAACCTCACAAATAGGGTGTAAAATTCTACAGTCTAATTATATCTCAGAAGGGGGACTGAATTAGTGGATATTCTCTGAATCAAGACAAAAAGGCCCAAGCACCTATAATAACACTTAATGGGGGAACAAGTATTATTGTCTATTGATATTGCAACACTGAGAAAGGAGGTGTAGGTGTTTCTGCTTGTGTATTTTGGTAAACAATGAAATGAAGGATGTGTTCACATATCATGCATTTGTAAACAATGAGAACCTTTAAAGTTTGTTTCCTTATTCATTTATATTTTTCAAAAAGTGCAAACATGAAGTCTAATGCTTAAAACAATTCAATATGCAAAAATATAATATAATTTCCTGTAGGCATCCACCTTTGAAGATTTATTTCTTTGTAAAGTGTCAAATTCCTGCAGCTCCAATATTTACAGGTTACCAGATTTTAGATATTTTTGTACAATCTTAGATATTTACTATCCTAGATTTTTAGGCCTTTGTAGAGTCCCTAAGCCAACAATTACTTTCCATGTTGCAAGAGGTTAAATTTAGATCCCTCCATAGATTTTCTTTGTCTCATGGAGCCATCTAATAACAACTTCTTCGTCACGGATCCCCACTACTTTTCCCTCAATCTGTTGTTGTGTTTCTTCAAGCACAACAACTTCTCCAACTTCATTAGACAGTTCAATACATATGTGAGTATGGATTTCGCTACATTTGCTTTCATGTTTTCACATTCCCTTTTTTTCTCTTTTAAAAGTTTGAATGGTGTTTTCATGGCAACAAGGTTTTCGTTAAGTGGATCCTGACAGGTGGGAGTTTTCCCATGGGAGCTTTTTGCATGGGAAAAAACATTTATTGAGCAACATTCTTTGAAGGAGGAGCTCTCTTCATAAAATAATTACATGGATGTCTTGTGATGGGTTGGATATAAAATATGAATTTGAAGGGGACTTGGAGAAACTAAAGAAAGAGGAGGACACCATTGTTAGAGAGGTTGTTGAGCTGAAGGAGGAGAAAAAAGTATATAGATAGAGAGATTCATGATATGAAGAGGCGGTTGCAGGCGACAGAAGACAAACACCAGCAGACGATCTCATTCCTTGCTGTAGTAATTGACAACCACCCTTTGATTACTCAGATTATGCAAAATAGGGCAAGCCTCAACGATGGTCAAAAGAGGAGGAAAATGCTTAAATTACAGTCAGATGGGATAACCAATACAAAAGAAGGGTTGATTAACGTTGATGATGTGAATTTTCCCCGTTGGATATGCCTCACATCGAATTTGGCCCTATACCTGGACTGCTCTTGAAACAACTCATTGCGACTTCTTCACTTATTAATTAGACCTCAAAGAATTGCATTGAAAGTTCTGAGTTTGAGATCGATGTGGGCTGGGAATATGATGATATGGGTGTGAGCAATTTTGAGGACATATTATGGAGTAACATGCTCATTTAGCAAGCCCAATCCACCAATTACAAATCAGAATTAATTGATCTACCGTGGAATCAGAATTCCAAAACTCCACTCTCTAAGTGAAGATTATCTCATGGATTTTATTGATAAAACAATGAATTTGTTAGCTTGTACTATGGTAGTGGGCCTAATATGATGTTGTTTTATGCTTTGATGAGGCCATAAAATGACCATAAATTACCATTATTTTGTCCTTCCAAGTTACCTTTGAAATTGGATTTACATGTAACGCAAATTATAGTTTTCTTAAGATAGAATAATGGATATATATCTTGTTCATTCTTTAGAAATATTTTTATTTTATTTTGTTGACTAATCCTATTGATTATTTGGGAAAAGATGCAAGTCTTGTGTATGTAGGACATAAAGGAAAGATAATGCTAGTATTGGTAAAAGTGGAATTGATCATGAATAGTAAATTTTTAATTAAATACTATTTCATATTTAGATTCCTCTCAAAAATTTATGTAAGTTCAAAACAAGAATCATCTCAATCCGAGGTCGCATGCAAAAGTTATAGTTGTTTTAAGTTATCTCCGGAACTCGTAGAGTTAGTTCCGAAACTTGTATCAGTTGAATGAAAGTTATTTCTGGAATTTGAAATTCGTGAAAAAATCATATTTAGTTCCATAACTTGTAGATTTAGTTCCGGAACTTGCATAAAAGGAATGACAATTTTAGTTCCGGAACTTGCATCAACGAAATGCCATTTTTGAGGGATTGTGAAAAATCAGATAATCCAATGGGAAATATGAGAGAGTTTTTGTTCTAACAATGTGTTTAACAAAAATTCATTCATATTTGCTACTTGTTTACCAATGAATAGAGATCTAACTTTTAGTGAGTTGCAGTCTGAGGAAAAGTGTATCAAATGAGCATTAAAAGTTCCATAAATAGAAACAAAAAAATCAAATGGAAAATCTGAGAGAGGTTTTTGTTCATAGTAATGTTTTTAACAAAAAAATCATTTTGATTTGCTACGGGTTTTACCCATGAAGAGAGAGATATAACTTTTAGTGAGTTGCAGTCCGAGGAAAAGTGTATCAAACGAGCACTAAAAGTTTCATAAACAAAAACAGAAAAGTCAAATAAAAAATCTAAGAGAGGTTCTTGTTCATATCAATGTGTTTAACAAAAACCTCATTCAGATTTTCTACAGGTTATACCAATGAAGAAATATCTAACTTTTAGTGAGTTGCAGTCCGAGGAAAAAGCATATTAGACAAGCGTCAAAAGTTCCAGTAAAAAACAATAAAGTCAAATGGAAAATATGGGAAAGGTATTTATTTAAAATAATATTTTGAGGAAAAAACTCCTTCCAATAATGTAGGAGAATAAAATCATTGTGATTCTTGTTACCAAAAAGCAAGGAAAAGATTTGGGAGCAAATCTTCCTAAAATAACCAAGATAAGATTTGACTTCAATAATATATATATATATATATATATATATATATATATATATCTCCATATTTTGTGGATATGGAGATCTTAGTTGTTAGGATTGGAATAAAGATAAGATTAGATTTTATTTCTTAAAATAAGGAGTTGGTTGGATGCATGAATTATAAATGCAACCTTCCACACTTTGAGATATGTAATTATTTTCCCCAAATAATCAAGACATGTTCTTTCTTTCCAATCTTTGGAAGTAAAATTTTTCTACAAGTTATGAATTAAATCCTCTTTCAAGGAATGAGCTGGCTACTCATTCCAAGGAAGATGGATCAATGTGTTAATGTTTATTTATTTATTTTTGTAGTTTTCCTTTTGTTGTAAATTTCTATTTTTTTATGTTATGTAATTTCTTTTGTGAACCTGCAGGTGTCTTTTCCTCTTTCCTTTATTTTCAATTCAACAATTTCAATTTATGCAAGTGTGTTTTATTCCTGCAAGTGTGATTTCAATTTATGCAAGTGTGTTTTATTCCTGCAAGTGTGATTTCATTTATGCAAGTGTGTTTCATTTTCTGCAAGTGTGCATTAAATTTCCGCATGTGTGCTTTCAATTTATGCAAGTTTGGATTGTGTTTAAGGGAGCTGCTTTCCAAGATCTTCTTCTCTTAATGCATATAGCCTTCGGACACCAACCTGGATTGACATTATTAATGGTGAGGATTGATGACCCTCATCATTTTGGCGCCGTTGCCGGGGACATGGTGTTATTAGGAGATTCAAAGTTCTCTAAAAGAATATTCTAGTGACAGTAGAATACCTTTTAATAATTCTGTGATAGGAAGAATTTGGTAAGTAGTTTCTTTAGACTTTTATTTCTTGCAAGTAGATTAAAATTTTATTTTTACAATTAGGAAGATTAGATTGTAAATATTTATCTCCCCACAAACTAACTCTGTGTATAAGAAAATGACTGTGATGTTTGATCAAGAGGTATAATGGTATGAACAAATAATTCAGATCTGGAAATGGTATAATATGATATTGAATCTAGAAGTAGATCCAGTTGATGAAATATCATATGTCATTTTGATAACCACCACCATTTCCCCTTGTATCAACTAACAACTCAGTGATCTTATTACACATAACCTTAGTAAAAAACTGGCTTATCCAGTTTGTAATAATGAAGTGGTAGCATTTCTAATTAACTTCATCCATATTCAGGGATTTCATTAGAGCCAAAATAAAAACCCACTCATAATAAATCCATCCATCCAAATCAGTTTTTCATCCCATAATAAAATTCAATCCCTGAACCAAATCCATTAGAAAAAATTGTTTTCATGTCTTTCAATTTCTTCATTTTTGTATATGTTTATATAACGTTAAGAAGTAATTATTGTGAATATAAAGGAATTTTTTTTGCGTACTAACATCTGAGGACTAGATCTATAGGAATTTTTAGAGTTGTTCTTGATATCAACATGCATATTTTGGAGCACCAATAGTATCAACCAAGGAGCATGCAAATTTTGGAGGGACCCACGGATACCTTCACTTTCTCTTTTAACAACTCTCCATCTCTTGAGATCACTAGTCTAGGATTTGAATATTACTATGGTGATTCTGATATTGCACAATTCAAGTTGGGCTTTGAAGACCTAAAAATTGTCTACACAATTTTGGAATCTTCTTGGAGTTACCAAGTATGCAAAAAGGTTTTTATGAGATCTCAGACATTGCTTCCTATTTTACACAAGTTGTACTTTGATGAATATAGTTTGATGATGGATCAATTTTTTCTCTAATCCTTCTCATGCTATCATTTCAAAAAAAAAAGCTTTGATTGGAAAACCAACTTGCTGGCCAATCAAAAGCAAAAGAAAAAGAAAAAGAATCAAAAAGTTTTGATTGGAAAACCAACTTGCTGGCCAATCAAAGGCAAAAGGAGGAGGCTCTTCTTCAAAGGAAATCAATTGTTACCTGGTGGCTTTCTTCTCGACACTATTTAACCATGTTAATAATATGATGATAAAAACAACTAGAGGTATGATAAGGTTATTTTGTTCTACTATTTTATTTTAAAGCTTTCTTGTAAGTTTTTTTACTATAGTTAAATCCACTTTTAAAGATTTCTAAGGCAAGATAAAATTCATATCTCCCCTACTTATATGAAAAATATGTGCACCTCTTTGCAATCAAACTTTTTGAGTCTAATTTATGGGCAACCATAAATAAACAACATGCATGAGGACATGCATGAGTTTAGGTGTGGGAGAGAAGGAGAAGCATGAGCTATGCATTTTGATTTTAAATATGAGACACAATAGAAGGAGATCCACACAAGAACCTGTTGTAAAAGAAAAAAAGATCAAAAGTAATAGAAGGAGATCCACACAAGAACCTACGTGTAAAAGAAAGAATATCAAAAGAAACAAAAAAAAAAGATCCACACAAGAACCTATTGTAAAAGAAAGAAATCAAAAGTAGCAGAAGGAGATCCAAACAAGAACTTGTTGTAAAAGAAAAAAATCAAAAGAAGCGAAGGAGATAAGAAATCAAAAGTAGAAGAAGGAGATCCACACAAGAACTTGTTGTAAAAGAAAATAAATCAAAAGAAGTAGAAGGAGATCCACACAAGAACCTGTTGTAAAAGAAAAAATAAAAAACAACAGAAAGATATCCACACAAAAATTTGTTGTAAAAGAAAGACATCAGAAGTAGCGAAGGAGATCCACACAAAAACTTGTTGTAAAAGAAAAGAAATCAAAAGAAGCATAAGGAGATCCACACAAGAACCTGTTGTAAAAGAAAAAAATCAATAGTAGCAGAAAGATATCCACACAAGAACCTGTTGTACAAGAAATAAATTAAAAACAACGAAGGAGATCCACACAAGAACACATTGTAAAAGAAAGAAATTAAAAACAACGAAGGAGATCCACACAAGAACTTGTTGTAAAAGAAAAGAAATAAAAAATAGCAGAAGGAAATCCATAAGAACGTGTCCTCAATATGGAGAAGAATCAAAGAAGAGGAGATAATAATGTAATGCATGAGGACATGCATAAGATTAAGTGTGGGGCAATGATGAGGCCATAAAATGACCATAAATTACCATTATTTTGTCCTTCCAAGTTACCTTTGAAAGTGGATTTAAATGTAATCTAGGAACTTATAGTTTTCTTAAGATAGAATATAGGATATATATCTTGTTCATTCTTTAGAAATATTTTTTTATCTATTTTGTTGACTAATCCTATTGATTATTTGGGAAAAGATGCAAGTCTTGTGTATGCAGGACATAAAGGAAAGATAATGCTAGTATTGGGAAAAGTGGAATTGATCATGAATAATACATTTTAAATTAAATAATATTTCATATTTAGATTCCTCTCAAAAATTATGTAAGTTCAAAAAAAGAATCATCTCAATCTGAGGTCACATGCAAAAGTTATAGTTGTTTTAAGTTAGCTCCGGAACTGCAAAGTTAGTTCCGAAACTCACATAGTTAGTTTCGGATTTCACAGATTTAGTTCCAGAACTTGTATCAATTGAATGAAATTTAGTTCTGGAACTTTTAATTCATGAAAAAATTAGATTTATTTTCAGAACTTGCAGATTTAGTTCTAGAATTTGCATAAAAAGAATGACAACTTTAGTTCCGGAACTTGCATAAACAAAATGACAATTTTTGAGGGATTGTGAAAAATCAGAGAATCCAATGGGAAATATGAGAGAGGTTTTGTTCATAACAATGTGTTTAACAAAAACCTCATTCATATTTTCTACATGTTTTACCAATGAAGAGAGATCTAACTTTTAGTGAGCTGCAGTCCGAGGAAAAGTGTATCAAATGAGCACTAAAAGTTTCATAAACACAAACAAAAAAATCAAATGAAAAATCTGAGAGAGGTTTTGTTCATAGAAATGTTTTTAACAAAAAAATCATTCAGATTTGCTACATGTTTTACCAATGAAGATAGATCTAACTTTTAGTGAGCTGGAGTTCGAGGAAAAGTGTATCAAACGAGCACTAAAAGTTCCATAAACAGAAACATAAAAAGTCAAATGGAAAATCTGAGAGAGGATTTTGTTCATATCAATGTTTTAACAAAAACCTCATTCAGATTTGCTACAGATTATACCAATGAAGAAATATCTAACTTTTAGTGAGCCATGATCCGAGGAAAAAACATATTAAACAAGAGTGAAAAGTTCCACAATAAAAAAACAACAAAGTCAAATGGAAAATCTGGGAAAGGTATTTGGTCAAAATCATATTTTTAGGAAAAACCTCCTTCTAATAATGTAGGAGAATAAAATCATTGTGATTCTTGTTACAAAAAGCAAGGAGAAGATTTGGGAGTAAATCTTCCTAAAATAAGCAAGATAAAATTTGACTTGATAATATATATATATATCTCCATATTTTGTGGATATGAAGATCTTAGTTGTTAGGATTGGAATAAAGATAAGATTAAATTTTATTTCTTAAAATAAGGAGTTAGATGGATGCATGAATTATAAATGCAACCTTCCACGTTGAGATATGTAATTCTTTTCCCCAAGTAATCAAGACATGTTCTTTCTTTCCAATCTTTGGAAGTAAAGTTTTTCTGCAAGTTCTGAATTAAAAGTATGAATTAAATCCTCTTCTAAGGAATGAGCTGGCCACTCATTCCAAGGAAGATGGATCAATGTGTTAATGTTTATTTCTTTATTTCTGTAGTTTTCTTTTTGTTGTAAATTTTTGTTTTTTATGTTATGTAATTTCTTTTGTGAACCTGTAGGTGTCTTTTCCTCTTTCCTTTATTTTCAATTCAACAATTTCAATTTATGCAAGTGTGTTTTATTCCTGCAAGTGTGATTTCATTTATGCAAGTGTGTTTCAATTTCTACAAGTGTGCATTAAATTTCTGCATGTGTGCTTTCAATTTATGCAAGTTTGGATTGTGTTTAAGGGAGCTGCTTTCCAAGATCTTATCCTCTTTATGCATCTGACCTTGGACACCAACCCAGTTGACATTATTAATGGTGAGGATTGATGACCCTCATCACTTGTTATTCTTCAACATTGCTGTTATGATTTTCATGGCCTCCTTTGTAATTTTATTTGTTTTTTCTTTTGACATTTTCTTTGGGATACTAATTTGTATTGAGAATTATGCATTACTTTATTCTCCAGTAGTTGTCCACCTTTGAAGATACCCCTATTGGAAAGAGTCAAATTCCAACGGCTCCAATATTTACAGGTTACTGGATTTTAAATATTTTTCTACAATCCTAGATATTTACTATCCTATATTTTTTGGATACTCTAGAATCCCTAAGCCAACAATTACTGGCCATGTCGCAGTGGTTAAATTTAGAGCCCTTACATCTAATCCCTTGGAGAGCTACCATCATACACAGTGGAGCACAAACTTTTGTCTACTAAAATTTCCAGATTCATATTCAATCCAAGCATTGCTCCATAAAATAAGGCTAGATCAAGATGGGGAAATCCAAATTTCATGTAAGTTATACTAATTTTGTTCCACCTCTGTTTTCAATTAAATTATCCCATTTCAAATTTACAACTGCCTAAGCATTATTATTCTTATTATCCATTGCAGTGAAATGATTAGACAATATACATTCTACCCTGTCCGATCTCATACAAATGATTGGTAAAATCATTCTTAGCGTCGGTTTGGACATCAAGACTTTCTACCACTCTTATATGGAAAAATGCACAAAAGAATTGCATATATACCACCACTATTGTGATGGAAAAATATCTATGGAAGAGGCGGCTATAATTTCCCACAATGATCATGGTTGTATAACAATCATTTATGAAGCCATCAAAGGGGGCCTCCAGATCTAATCACAGGAAAAGGATGGGGAGTGGCTGAACATCAAGCATCTCCCTCACACATTTGTTGTCATTATAGGCAACTGCTTGAAGGTTTAAATGTCTTGACACCAAGTTCATCAAGTTTTTATTTGATTGTACTTTTGGTGCTATTCAAATTGGTTATTGACATCCACAATGAGGGTTGAGTGCAGACATGGAGTATACAAAATGTGGAACCTTACATAAAGGCACATGAACTGTTTAGCAGAATGCAACTTATGGTCTTCGCTCAAACATCTATCATAGATCATAGAATATATTTTACAACAAATTACACCTCCAACAAACTTAATAACATTATCCTCACCGACGTAAGTTGCAACTCATGTGCAATTGCTAGTGTACAAAGTTTTGGATGAAAACAACTAAAAATTGCAGCATGACAATAATCAAGCCTTACTGAAATAAGACATGTTCATATAGAAACAATCTTGTAAACAAATAGTAAATTATATTTGATGGGTTCTCCATACCATTTCGTTCATAAGGAAATAGACTCTCATCTCTAGTAGGAATTGGGATGAAACTGGTGGAATTTACTTTAAACAAAATACCCATGAAAACAATCTTCAAGACCATCAAGTGGCTGAAGGGAAGGTAAAAGTGATTTCATTCTCATATGGGAGCAGATAGTTGTTTTGGATGTTCACAACTTATTAGAGTTAGCTGGCACACCTTGTTGTCATTGCTAGATGAAACTCTGCATGGATGCACCCAATTTAAACATCAAAATCATGCATTGTCAAAACACCTCTGCCTCCTATTGGCACCATAAGGGATATCATGAAAAAATGTTGTGGTACATGCAGGATAAGACTCCCTCAACATTTCTTAATTTTCAGATATATGCGGATCAGTTTTTGCTCTTCTGCACATCAAGTTTTTCTTTGAAAATGATCTTTGAATAGATACAACCTGAGAATTTGTCATATGATAATCAGAATTTTCACAGGTAACTCCAGTGCTAACAAACATATCAATGTGCTTTGACATTCCCTGAAACCCAAGAGAACGAAGGTTTTCTTCTGCATCTTGTCGCACAGTTGTGTTCGTGGATAACAACTCTTGAACATTTGGAACTTCAAAATCTAAATTCGGAGCTTGTGGATGCAATTCTCTAGAAACCGTTTTAGGTTTAGGATTTGGTACATGAATTTTTGCTTCAGTAGAGATATCATCTTTGTCAGATACCTTAATTTCAAACACTGGATGAGATCTCCGAGCATTTCGTGGGGATGAACTCCTTACAGGGCCCAAGGGTTTTGAGGGGATTGAAAGTGACGACCTTCGATGTGCCGTAGAAGAGAGTGGAGGACGTAGCTTTGTGTTTCCAACAATTCTGCGACAAAAATATCCTGCACAAATAAACCATTTTCATATAATCCCCGAGCAAATGTAGTTTACTAAAAATGAAAAGGGAATGAAGAAACCGCATGCGTCAGCATCACACAGAAAAATACAGGCAAACGAACATCAAATTTAATAGCGATGAAAAATGTCCTAACAACCATCAAATTTAACACATTTGTAGAAACATCTGGAAGGACCTTTCCCATAGGGGAACATCGGCGTAATTAGTTGACAAATTTTTTTAATGGATATGAATGTCTAAAAATATCCTTAAAAATTGTTTCCACTGATACATATTTTTAAAAACATAATTCATCCCCCAAACAAAACTAACAAAAAAACATTTTGGCTTTGTGTTATGAAAATGTCTCAATTGATCTCCTTGAAGTTTCAAATGAATGCACTTTCCTATGACATATTTTCATATCGGCGATTTGTCTCAGAAGACAGCCAAAACTATTATTAACAATATTTTATGGTTTCCAAATATTTTATTGGAGTGACAGTCGTATGCTGTATAGGGAAGAATTTTTCTCAATCTAAAAAGAATTTAGTTTTTTTTTGTTTTGTTTTGGGAAACAAGTGTACATTGTTGAAGATCACAAAGGAATCAGGGATAGATTTCTGATTTATGGAGGCCATACTGGATTGAAAGGCATCCTCTGGGCTTAAAGTAGGTCAGTAGGTGTTGTAATGCCTTATGAACAGAAGTGAAGACAAATTTATGGATTGAAATTCATTCCAATAAATTTTTGCAATGTCATTGAAAGTTACCTAAAATCGGTTTGGTTGTAGTTGGTTGGTTCTTTTTATTTATTTTTTCCCCCTAAACCTTTCTTTACCCATTTTGGGCATTTTAGGGAGCATGATGCCATGTCAAAAAATAGTCTGTTCTATTTGAATAAATATAGCTATTTGAAAAAAACAAATCTACCAACTCCCAGTATGATTTTAGTGAGCAATTCATGAAAATGACTCTTTGGTAAGTGCTAATTTGTTTTTTCATTGAAACTAATATTGGTTCGAAAATATCTCTCTGATAAGCAAGTCTGTTTATAGCTTCTCGGTGCCCATAAATTTTCTAAACTATATATGAAAGCAAAGAAAACATTTTGGCCAAGAAGAATGAACTCTAAAAAGTTTTTCAAAATAAAAAATATCGACTAACATGAGAAAAGAATGAAAATGATTCTTGAAATAATGATATCACGCCATGGTGTTGCGGGATACACATTATTATGAACAATTATAGTGTCTCGATACTTGGCCACATCTATTTTAATATTCTACGATATATTTGGGTTCTTAAGATTTCTTTGACACTTTATTACACTTTCCTCCATTTTAATTAGTTATACATGGTCTTAATCACCTATATTTTTATGAAGGGAAACGAAACGAGGATCTATGGAAACTGTAGATTCTATGGAATCTACTGAGAATCTTCCAAACAACAATAGGAAATAAAACGCATTGGATTTAAATGATCCAAAACAAGGGAAAAGGAAAGGGAAGCTACATAAAATTATAACAACAAAATAGATAAAATACTTGGCTAAATAACACAAATCTAGGATTGAAATTGCTTGAGCAATACAAATATATTTGTCGATAATGAACAACTACAGCTGCACACAAAACATTCATTCATACATTAACAACATGAAAATGAAGGAATTCTATCAACAAAAACCAGTCCAGGACTTGAGTAGAGAGCACTTTTCTCCTTCTTCTTCTCCTTCTTCCTTTTGCTTCTTTTCTCTTCTTTTTCTTCTTACTACTTCTCCCAATAAAAAAATGCAATAATAATAAAAACTTACACAACAAACTTTCCTTGCAAGTCAACACAAAATCTTTGACAAGAGATAATCAGGGAGAATAATCAACCAAAAATAAATGTACAAAGCGATCGTAATTAATTACAAATCGATAGCTAAATATGGGAAAGTCAAATAGTAGTTGCACAATAAATTCTGATTTGAATTTCCAACACTCCCCCTTAATTATGAACTATTGCAGATCATGGAAATATGAATCAAGTTTGTTCAAAAACTATTGTAGCATTTCCGTAGCTAACTAACAGTTTTCCGGAGCTACTAACTTGTGCAAAGTCACAAACTCCTAAGCCACTTCATAAATACTCAAATGTCTCTTTTGCCAGTGCTTTAGTCAATATGTCGCATGCGGTGATCTTCGACCTGCAAAAATCAAGACAAATTTCCTTGTTGCTTATAAGCTCTCGATAAAATGATACCTCGTATCAATATGCTTAGTTCTTTTGTGAAACACATGATTTTTAGATAATGCTATGGCTGAATCTGTTATCACTGAGAATCTTGTAGTGGCTTCCTTTTGATCATGCATCAAATATTTCAACATCCTTCGCATCCATACAGCTTGACACACAACACTAGTGGCTGCCACATACTTAGCTTCAGCTGAAGAAAGGGTCACAATGGGTTGTTTCTTCGATGCCCATGACACAACACCTGTACCAAAGTGAAAAGTATACCCAAAAGTACTTTTCCTATCATTTATGCTGCCTCCATAGTCACTATCAATGTACCCAATAAGACTGAAATCATCTGAAGTGGAATAAAAATACCAAAATCCTTTGTACCACTTACATACCTCAATATCCTCTTACCGGCCTGCCAATGTGAGTCTTTTGGAGACTCCATAAACCTTAAAATCAGACTTACACCATACATGATATCCGGCCTTATGGCATTAGGTACATAAGGCTTCCAACCAAACCTCTTGAACAATGTAGAATCCACACATGTTCCATCATCTTCCTTGCTTAACTTCATCCCTATCATAAGCGGTGTTGGGGATATCTTGCACCTTGCCATATTAAATCTCTTCAAGGCTTCATTTGCATATTTAGATTGAGAAATAAATATACCATCATTGGATTGATGGACTTCAATCCCCAAGAAATACCTCATAAGACTCAAATCAGTCATTTCAAATTCATTCTTCATTACTGATTTGAAGGAATCTATGTTTAGATCACCGGTAAAGATTAGATCATCGACATACAAGCAAACAATCAAAATACTACCTTGCTTGTTGACCTTGATGTACAATGTCGGTTCACAACCGCTCCTTTGGAAACCATTTTGAATGAGATAGGAGTCAATACGGCTGTACCAAGCTCTTGGAGCTTGCTTCAATCCATATAGTGCCTTCTTCAACCGATACACCTTGTCTTCATGACCCGGTATCTCATAGCCTTGTGGCTGTTCCACATACACTTCCTCCTCTAAATAGCCATTTAAAAATGTAGACTTTACATCCATTTGATATACAGGCCACTTGTTGTGGGCAGCAATAGCTAAAACAGTCCTAATTGTATCCAACCGAGAAACCGAGCAAATGTCTCATTGAAGTCTATACCGGGCTGTTGTGTAAAGCCCCTTGCAACTAGCCTTGCTTTATGCTTTTGCACTTTCCCATCAGCATCTTGTTTAGTCTTATAAATCCATTTGACACTAATTACATTTTTGCCTTCCGGCAAATCAACCAACTCCCATGTTTGGTTCTTTTCAATGGATTCAATCTCCTCATCCATGGCTTCTACCCATATATCACTACTCATAACCTCTTCAAATGTTAATGGATCATCAATATGAGAAAATAAAGCAAAAGCTGAAAATGAATTTGTAGTGTCAACATTATACAACTCACTCAAACTCCTTGTTTTTCGTGGCATCATGCTTGCTAGAGTTGGGTCCGGAGATGAAGAGCTACTGGGAGTGCTAGATGGTGTTGCTCCAAGGATACCGATTGATGTAGATGCCGGTGTAGATGCTTGTGAAGTTTGCTGTCCTGTTGGTGTGGAAAGCAGCCTTGAAGATCTCCTTGGTGTGAATGAAGTGTAGCTTGAGCTGCGACTTGTGGTACCATCCGGGATTGGAAGGAGCTGCTTTGTTGGAGCTATATTTGGTGTTGTAAACACTTCATCCACCATGTTAACATTTGGGACAGCAGCTGTAATTCGACAGTCCTCTCTATGCTTCCATCCCATGCTTCATCCTCCACAAACTAAACATCACATGGCTGATTATAACTTTCCTATTGATAGGATCAAACAACTTATATGCTTTTTTTCCTCTAAATAACCAAAAATATACATTTTGTCCTTTATTATCTAACTTCCTTCTCAACTCATCTGGAACATGCACATATGCTATGCAACCAAATACCTTCATATGTGAAACACTATGTTTCCTTCTTGTCCAAGCCTCTTGAGGGACTTTGTTTCTTACACTCTTTGTTGGGCACCTATTCATGATGTAAATAGCAGTTGCCACTACCTCAGCCCAATATTCATTTGGTAGATGTTTGGTTGCCATCATACTATGAGCCATCTCCATAATGGTTCGGTTCTTCCTCTCCGCCACACCATTTTGCTAAGGTGTATAGCGGGCTGTAAATTGCTTGTGTATGCCATGAGATCTGCAAAAATTTATAAATTCATTAGATATAAATTCACCGCCTCTATCCGTCCTTAGAACCTTGATGTAGTGGCCACTTTGCTTCTCCACAAGTGCCTTGAACTACTGGAAATAAGCAAATGCATTAGATTTGTGTTTTAAGAAATAAACCCACGTTTTTCTTGTGAAATCATCAAAAAAAGTAAGAAAATAAGTGCAACATCCTATAGACGGTGTTTGCATTTGGCCACAAATATCTGAATGCACAATCTCAAGTGGAGCTGTAGCTCTATTTTCCTTTCCAATCGGAAATGACTCTCTATGTTGTTTGCCCATAATACATCCTTCACAAACTCTTTCCGGTTTCTCAATTAATGGCAATCCTTTTACCATATTCTTCATATGAAGTAGTTTCAGCGCTCTAAAATATAAATGCCCAAATCTGAAATGCCAAAGCCAAGAATCATCCTTTACTACTGTTTGAAATGCTGCTGTAGTTTCTATAGAAACATCATTTTCCTCTTTGGAGCTGTTCTGGCCGTTTCCGTAGCTATCTTGGAAATTTCAAGATTTATTGAAAATTTCCGTAGAAATTTTGAACCTTTTTGTGACTGTTTTGAACATTTCCGTAGTTGTCTTGGACATTTCCGTAGTATCTCTGGCTACTGCTGATTTTGTATCTTCTACCTTAAAAGCTGCTCCAGAATTTACAGTATGTGTCTCATGAACAACTTGAGTTGTTTTTCCTTTCATGGCTGCCCTTATTTTTAATGGAAACATGCGGTTTACAGTTATTTGTACCTTAGCAATAAGCATATTGCTTGGAAGCTTGTCCAAAATAACACATTCATTATTTTCCATGTACACTCTATATCCCTTTTGTATCAGCTGTCCAATGCTCATCAAGTTGTGTTTTAGACCAGCAACATAATATACATCAGGCATAAATTTCGGCTCCCCCTTTTTGGTTAGAATATTAACCGTACCTTTACCCAAAACAATGACTTTGTTGTTGTTACAAGCATAACATCAGTTTGAACTGATTGTTCCAAAATAGAAAACAAATCTTTATTACTTGTCATGTGATTACTGGAGCCGAATCTAAATACCATATGTCACATGGGCTTTCTTGAACAACATTACACTCAACTGGAGAGTTTGTAGGATCGCTTGAAGCAATCTTCGTGCATGCAATGAACATCTTTGCTGAGGGAGTGCTACTTGATTGATTTTGACCTTGCTTACGCTAGTCATACTATTTTTCTTGCATTCATGAGCATATTGCCCAATCTTCTTACAATAGTGACATTGAATGTGTGATTTGTCAAATCTTTGGCCACTTGGGTGACTGAAATTCTGATTTTGACCTCTACCACCAACATTTGCATAACTACTACGTCCACTTCTAGGAGAACTTCTCCCTCTTCCTCTAGGACTGAAACTCCTCCTTCCTCTTCCACGATTTACAGAAATCTAAGATGAAAATACATTTTCTACTGAACTATTTGATCTATTCAGTCTATATTCATGATTGATAAGAGAGGCATGTAGTTCATCAACACTAAACTGGCTCAAATCTTTGGTTTCCTCTAGAGCCACAACTACAACATCAAATTTAGAAGGGAGACTTCTAAGTACCTTTTCAACAACCTTCCTATCCTCTATGGCCTCTCCATGGGACTTCATTTGATTTATCAAACCAACAACATGAGTAAAGAAAGATTCTACTGAATTTGAGTTTCTCATTGATAAATTTTCAAATTCTCTTCTAAGGAGCTGTAATTTAGCAATTTTAACTTTGTCCATACCTTGATATGCAATCAAGTGTGTCCCATGCTTCCTTGGCTTGCTTTGCTACTGCAACTCTTGGGAGTATGCTCTCATGCATTTCTTGATGGATATAAAATAATGCTTTCCCATCCTTCTTCCGTTGTTCCTTCAAGACATCCTTTTGAGCTTGTGTAAGAGAATTGTATGCTACATGGTCTGCTGGTTCTTGGTAACCATTTTCAACCATTTCCCAAATGTCTTGAGACCGAAACAAAGCTTTCATGGTCAAGGACCAATACTCATAGTTCTTTCCTGTGAAAATCAGAGTTTGCACACTGACCAGCGATGCACCGGATGTAGAAGCCATTAATGGATGCCAAATGAAAAACTAAAAAAAATAGAAATGAAATAGAAGAAGGGTTTAGCCAAGCTTTGATACCAGATGAAGGGAAATGAAACGAGGATCTATGGAAACTACAGAATCTATAGAATCTTCTAAACAACAATAGGAAATAAAACACAGCGGATTTAAATGATCCAGAATAGGGGAAAAGGAAAGGGAAGCTACATAAAATTTTAACAACAAAATAGATAAATACTTGGCTGCAAATAACACAGATCTGGAATTGAAATTGCTTGAGCAATACAAATATATTTGTCAATAATGAATAGTAGCTACAGCTGCACACAAAACATTCATTCATACATTAACATCATGAAAATGAAGGAATTCTATCAACAAAAACCAATCCAGACTTGAGATGGAACAGAGCACTTTCTCCTTCTCCCAAATCTGATTTTTCTCCTTCTTCTTCTCCTTCTTCCTTCTACTTCTTTTCTCTTCTTTTCTTCTTACTACTTCTCCCAATAAAAAAATGCAATAATAATAAAAACTTACACAACAAACTTGCCTTGCAAGTCAACACAAAATCTCTAACAAGAGATAATCAGGAAGAATAATCAACCAAAAATAAATGTACAACAGTCATAATTAATTACAAATCTGATAGCTAAATATGGGAAAGTCAAATAGTAGTTGCACAATAAATTCTGATTTGAATTTCCAACATGTTAGCTATATTTACTGAGGATTATCTCAATCTCTATAAGAACACTTTAAAAACCTATATGCGGGTTCCTATTTATTTTCTTTCTCCAAGAAGTACCATCCACCTCATATACTACCTTCCACCAATATTTTCCTTCTTTGATGGTAGAGTTTTTATATTGAAAACAACGAGTTTTCAAACATGAGCACTTTACTAAATCGGTCTTGATGTGTTTCATGGTTAACTTTGGAAGGAAATTAATGAAGAGTCAACTTTATATACAAATAAAATCAAAGGTCATTATCATCCACACATTTGATAGACACCTTGGACATTTGATGCGGGAGGATCCAGTCACACAAGCAATCATCACCTAAAAATAGGTAGAGCATTAATAAATAGATTTTGGAGCTATTTGAATTTGTGCCCAATTTGTTGTAGTTAAGTAAGGTGTTGCACAATCTTGTATCTATGCAATTTGCATGAGGTTGGATTATCACTTTGGATGTAGAGGGATATTGAAATGCAACATTTTCCTTTGACAAAATATCTTATTGCAGAAGATTTATACGCTTCCATATTTTAGTACAAATTAATTGAAAGCTAAGTTAAGCAACAACTATATTTGATTAATATAAAACTAAGATGAATTTACAAATCTACGGCTACGGCTAAACGTGATTAATTAAAGCTTTAAAATGGTGCGGAAAGAGATACCCGTTGAAATTTCATTGGGGTTTTCCAACAATTATGTCTCATGGACTCGAGGCTCGCGGAATTTACCAAAACCAAACAATTTTCGGTTCGGACAACCGGTGAGATAAAAGGAAAACATCATGCGAAAGAACATGGACAAGTCTTATTGACTCGAATCGCTATTTATGACAAATTCTTAATGCAAAAAAGTATCGGGATGGAGGAATATTCTATTGGTTAACAACCAACAAGGTTAATAAAAGAATAACATCACGAATTGCGAAGTGACTTGAAGTGTTTCTAGTGGATCGTGTTTCATTTTGGTAAGATACAAGTTATCAAAAGTTTGATATTGCAAAGAGTGTGGAGTGTCCTCATTGGCTTACACTTCACAATGGCTAATAGGGTCTATTAAAGTTATGACATTACGAAGTTACATGGAGATTTCTTATTGAATAGAACTTCGCAATGTTACACTTTGCATCAATGAGACTTAGAACCATGAAATTAACCATATCCAGGAAATATTTCAAATCCACAACGAAAGACAGAAAACATGACAGAAAAATAGACAAATACAAGCAGAATTGTATAATACTATCGATTACATATATCAATTCTTATTATACGTAATTACTTTATACAAATCTTCTTAGAATAATAGACATACACATTTGCAATTCATTGTTCTTTATAAAAATGATTACATATTTCAAAATATACATAACAAAATAAACAAAATACATTCACTTACACGTTTATCTGAATAAATATAAGTTTTAAATTCTTTCTATTATTTGCCAACAAGAATTACACAGCTTTACAAAGAGATAACTTATACGAGATAATAATAAGGAATTTTGATACAAAATTCCAATGCACACCCGGAGTTAACGAGACACCGGACTATGGCTGTACTATTATTAAGAGGAAATACTATACACCCAAAGGATTTTCACCTTGCCACAGTCGGGAACCATTTGAGGTTGTACGTTGTACCCCCGGTTAGGACACCTTTGGTGCTCCTCTCTCTTGTCCACAACCTACCCTGTAACACAGTTCGACATTGGAATTACTATCCACATGTTCAATTATCGGGGTGATTTAAAGTTCACTCCAAGATTTACTTGCCAATTTCCTTTTCTAAAGTACATGTCTCTCTTTTACTTTCATATGTCTTTTTAATAACATTCTCATGAGTAGTTACGAACCAACACAACGGTTTCACATATTTTCAATATTTTATTCCAATGCTTTATAAATAATCTCAATGCCAACTTAAATTATATAATAATTCAACAAGCTTTTAATAGTTAAAGCTTACGGGATTTAGTCATATAACTTTTCTCCTCCCCTTGAATCAACTACTATCCTAAGAAGTTCTAAGTCTATTATGCAAATCAAACATAAAAAACACAAGTTATTAGTTAAATAATTCATGATACTACTCTTTTAGAAAATCTTCTCATTCACATGTAGCACTTTGAACATCACGAAATTCCACTTCACTTTAACCTCTTTAATTTCTATATTTCTAAGATTTTTAGTCCTTTCCAAAATCATTTCAAGTTCAATTTTAAATTCACATGTAGGTTCAATAACTATGTTTTTCCAATCTATAACATGGTTAACATCATATACATATTTCTTTAACAAACTTATATGAAACACATTATGTATTTTAGATAACTTAGGTTGTAAAACAAGTCTTTCAAATGGTCCACGACAACGAGGAGCTAATTTAGCATATTTATCCAATTTTAAAGAACTTCTCTTAAGTTTAACTCTTAGAAATATTTGATCACCTATTTCAAATTCTCTATCATATCTTTTAAATCAGCCCAATTTTTATACCTATCTTAGGCAAATTTCATGTTTTGTTTTGCTTTATTTATAATATCGCCCATTTCTTTTATCATTTGCATACCAAGATTTATGTTCATGATTTGACCAAGAAATTAGAGTAGTATAATTCCTACCATAAAAAACTTCAAAAGGGGTCATATTTGTTGTAGTATGATAACCTTCATTGTAAGAAAATTCAATCAAGTGCAAATATTGTTCCCAATTTCCAGTTTTTTCATCTGTATGCATTCTAAACATGTCCTGTAAAATTTTATTTATCCTTTCATTTTTTCCATTTGACTCTGGATGATAAGCATTACTAAAACTCAAACTAGTACCTAATTCATCAAAAAAATATCAGAAGTAAATCTAGGATATTTATAAGTTACTAAATATTTAGGAAGACCATGCAAACCAAAAAATTTCCTTAGTAAATAGATGAGCTATATCAAAGCAAAGGTTTTGATCTTGGTTGGTAAAAATGCACCATTTTTTAAAATCTATTAACCACTACAATGCTAACATCATGACTATTCTTGGTTTTAGGTAATCCTGTAATAAAATCCATACTAGCTGACTCCCATTTCCAATCAGGAATAGACAAAGGTTGCAATGGACCAGGTTTACTACACTGTTTAGTTTTAAATTTTTGAAAAATCATACACTATTGCACATACTTTCTAATGTCTTGCTTCATTCTAGTCCAAAAATAATTCTTTTTAACTGATAAGTACATATTTTGAAATCCGGGATGTCCAACTATAGGAATATCACGAGAATCTCTTAAAATATGTTGTCTTAAGTTAGGAAGATTAGGAATGTACAATCTACCTTTATAATACAACAACCCATTCACACCAAGTAAATAAGAAGTAAGTCTATCCCTTAAATGCATATTTGATGTTCCATTTTTCAAAACTAGAATACAACTCATGAAAATAACTATCATTAGGTAATGCATATTTTATCTCTTGTTCAAATTGAATTCTTTCTAAGGACAAAACATTTGCACACATTATTTTTCTACTTAAAGCATCAACAACTAAATTTTCCTTACCAAGTACATATTGTATTTCAAAATCATATTGACTTAGTAACTCTACCCATCTTCTTTGTCTCATATTTAATAAGGGTTGAGTAAAAATATACTGCAAACCTCTATGATTAGTTTTTAAAACAAATTTGTGACCTAACAAATAATGTCTCCAAAATTTCAAAGCATGTATAATCCCTAACAAATCCAAATCATGAGTTGGATAGTTCTTTTCAGTAGGAAACAATTTTCTAGAACCAAAACACAACTGTATTATCTTGCATCAATACACATCCAAGACCAGAACCACAAGAATCAGTACCAACAATGAAAGGCTTAGAAAAATTAGAAGTACATAATACAGGTGCACCGGTTAATGCTTCTTTTAATTTATTAAAAGTAACTTCACATTATTTAGACCAGTTATATGTGTTACTTTTCTTTGTTAAATCTATGAGTGGAATAGCTATTTTAGAATAATTACTAATAAATCTTCAATAGAATCCGGATAAATTGGGAAAATTTCTAATTTCTTGTACATCTTTGGGCATATCCCAATCTTGTCTTCGCTTTTTCTTTAGAAGGATCTGGTGTAATTATTTTTTTAGAGATAACATGTCATAGATAGGAGACTTCATTTTTAAAAATTCACATTTACTTAACTTATCATATAACTGATGTTTTCTTAAAGTTTCAAGTACTAACAAAACATGCTTCTCATGTTCTTCTTCATTTTTGGAATATATAAAAATATCATTTAAAAATATAATCACAAACACATCTACGAAAGGTCTAAAAACATCATGAATCAATGTCATAAATGTGGTCAGGGGTTTTGTTAATCCAAAAGGCATAACGAAAAATTCATAATGTCCATATCTAGTTCTAAAGGCAGTTTTTGCAATATCAACATATTTTATTCTAATTTGATGATTTCTAGAACGTAAATCATTCTTAGGAAAACATTTAGCATCATTCAATTGATCTAATAAATAGTCAATTCTAGGTAAATGATATTTATTCTTAATAGTTAGTTTATTCAACTGTTTATAATCAATACACAATCTCATGGTACCATATTTCTTCTTAACAAACAACACCGGTTTACACCCAGAGATAAACATTAGGTTTAATTTTTCTTTGTTTCAATAAGTCGATCAATTGTATTTTTAGCTCAAATAATTCGGGTATAAATTGTCTCTAAGATGATTTTGATCTTGGTTCACTCTACGAATGAGGTCAATAACATGTTCTACGAGATCTCTAGGTGGTAATTCTTCATATCAAAGGGAAACCATTCATAAATTCTTGGACTACTTGGTGATTCTAATTATCCCAACTCTTCTTTTAAAGAACAACCCCTAGCAAAATGGTTGCCTCCACAATTCCAACATTTAATTTCTTCTGGTTTAGTTTTGACATAATCTTGTTTCCTTTGTTGATTCCTAACATGAGTATGATTACACTTAAAAATTTCACTATATGGCCTTTTTCTGTTGTTAAATTGGAAATTTGAATTCTTTTTCTATACTCTTCTTTCTTTTAGTGAACAACAATTGTATATTTTTCAAATTGTTCAACTATTTGAGGAACCTCATCGATGAAGTAAGTTTTCCACACCATACACCAGCCTTATATTCTTCTCTTAAACCATTAATAAATCTGACTACTCTGTCAGGTCCCAAAATGAAAAACAAAAATCTATTTAGATTCTCAAAAGTTTATTTATACTCATTGACAGTTTTTAAACACTTTTTTAAATCAAAGAATTCATTTTTCCTTTGTTGTAAGAAATGTTTAGACAAATACTTCTTCTTAAACAACTTTTTAAACTTATTCCATGGAACCTTATGATCTTTAAGTTTTTCAGATCTCAATGTATCTTCCC
The DNA here is from genome assembly GCA_018340775.1 of Taxus wallichiana var. yunnanensis. NCBI lineage: Eukaryota > Viridiplantae > Streptophyta > Pinopsida > Cupressales > Taxaceae > Taxus > Taxus wallichiana. Next base: position 932,788,746 of record CM031242.1, read on the forward strand.
ACTAGTTAAGGGCAACATTTTTTAGTTGATAAGAAACTATTTGTGTTTGACTTAATTTAATAGTATTCTACAATTCAAAATATATTTCTAAACTAGATAACCAAGTTTCAACTTGTTCTCCAATTCCTACTTACCTCTGCATATTCAAGTAATTTAATTTTTCGAGCAAAGTTTTCTATTTCCTTAGAATTCTTATTTGAAATTTCTTGCTTAGTACTAGAAGAATAAGAAGAACTAGATGAGCCGGAAGAAATAGAAGAATCATTTGTTTTACTAGACGTAGAATCTTCATCTGAAGAAGATTGCTTTCTCTTTCTTATCTTCTTTTTCAATTTATTAGATTTATCAAATTTACTCTTAGTTTCTACAAATTGATTTTTCAACATTCTAATTGCAAAGATAATTGATTTAATTCCCTAGCTAATTGTTGGTTTCAGCGCTCTAGTTTATCGTAATTCATGTTGTTTTAAGAATCCATTCTATCTAAAATTGATCGGCTTCTTCTTTGTGTATGCACATTCATATTTATGAGAAAATCACCATAATATTTGGTGAGAATTTAATATATTTTAATCTCTTGAGTATTTCTCCTATCATCATCTCAAATGAGGATAATTGCTCTCATACCAAATGAAATGCAAAATTTTCCCTCTACAAAATATCTTATTGTAGAAGATTTATACGCTTCATATTTTAATACAAATTAATTGAGAAATCTAAGTCGACCAACAACTATATTTGATTAATATAACCCTAAGATGAATTTACAAATTTGTGGCTACGACTAAACTTGATTAATTAAAGCTTTAAAACAATGCGAGAAAGAGACACATGTTAAGATTTCACCGAGTTTTCCAAAATTCTGTCTCATGGACTCCATGCTTGCGGAATTAACCAAAACCAAACAATTTTCAGGTCGGATGACCAACGAGATTAAAGGAAAATATCATGCGAAAGAACGTGGAAAAGTCTTATTGACTCACATCTCGGCTATTTATGGCAAAGTCATAATGCAACATTAAAGTAGCAGGATAGAGGAATATTATGATTGGTTAACAATCGACAAGATTAATTAAAGACTAACATCACGAATTGCAAAGTGACTTGGAGTGTTTCTATTGGATCGTGTTTCACTTTGGTCAGATACAAGTTATCAAAAGTATGAAATTTCGAAGAGCGTGGAGTGTCCTCATTGGCTCGCACTTTGCAACGACTAATAGGGTTTATTAAAGTTTTGACATTGTGAAGTTACACGGAGCTTTCTTATTGACTAGAAATTTGCAATGTTACACCACACCGATGGAATTAGAACCACAAGGTTAACCATATCTAAGGAAAGCTTTCAAATCCACATCGAGAAAGATAGAAAACATGACCGCGAAAGATAGAGACAGATAGAAGAAAAGCGTATAATAATCTTGTTAGTTACATATATAAATTCTTATTCTGCAATTACTTTATACAAAATCTTCTTAGAATAATAGACATACACATCTGCAATTCACTATTCTTTAAATTTTTTTGCATATTTCAAAATATACATAACAAAATAAAAAAATACATTCACTTGCACGTTTATATGAATAAATATAAGTTTTAACTTCTTTATATTATATGTCAACATGAATTACATAATTTTACGGAGAGATAACTTATCGGAGACAATAATAAGGAATTCGAATACAAAATTCCAAAGCAAACCCAAGTTAATGGATGCCGAATATGGCTACAATATTGAGAGGGAATACTATACAGACCAATGTATTTTCACCTTTCCCTGGCCAGGAACCATCCGAGGTTGTATGTTATACCCACTGGTTAGGAGACCTCTGGTGCCCTTCTCTCTTACCACCGCTTGCCTATAACTTTGGTCTACCTTGAAATTACTATCCATAGGTTCAATTATCAAGTTGATTAAAAATTCACTGCAAGATTTACTTGCCGATTTCCTTTTCCGAAGTACATGTATCTCTTTTAATTTCAAGTTATCTTTTATAATGTTCTCATGAGTAATTACGAACCAACACAACGGTTCCACTCATTTTAAATAGTTTATTAGAATGCTTTATAAATAATCTCAACTCCAACTTGTATTATATAATAATTCAAAAAACTTTTAATAATTAAAGCTTTGGGGATTTAGTCTCATAACAAATATAAGTATGTAATGACAAGATAACTTTCACTTTGAAGATTGGAAGATTGCATGTTAGGTGAAAACATGCAAAGGTCAAGTGTAGAGAAACTCTTGCACAAAAGAGGGAAGGAGGTGTAGACATAAATTTTGTGCACTTGACGAACCTTGCTTTGCATTGAACAAACCAATTTAAGCTTGTGGGATGGTGTTTACACATGCATAAATAGAAGAGGAAGTGATACACACATGTCAATATTACACCTATGGTGATTGAAAGGCACAATGATGTTTCACATAAAATATCATGATGGTTAAGGATGCATAAGCTGATTAGTATTGAAAATCACAAGCATACTCTTTGGATGAAAAATAGGGTGAACTATTTCAATTTCCATGATTACTTCCATATATATAGTCATAAAATCATGCACTTTAGACATTTATTTATCCCGATTCATACTACTATTTAGAAGGTTCTTGAGTGAAGAAATTACTAATTAACCCTCATCTTTTGGCCATCTTGTTTTATTTTATTTCGTCATTACCGCCCTTTTTAGCCACATGCCTAGTCTGTTTAGGCCATTTCCGTCGTTTAGCCTCATTTGGGGGTAAGTACACCAAGTTGGGGGGCCAAAAGGGGGTCTTAAGTGGACGCATTTTTCTAAAAATAAAAAAACTTCAACTTGTATGATTTTTTCAAAATAGTTACACTCAAAATTGGAAGATGTTGTAGAAATATGAATCGTAGCATTTTGAGTCTAGTTTCTAAACTACTAAATTTTATTTAAAACAAATAAGTTTAAGTGGGTCAAACAACTAAAATACCAACATGCACTCCTGTTTTTGTTAAAAAACATAATAGAGTGACTTTTGTGCCCCCCACCATTGTTTGAGCACCATTGAGTATTTTTGAAAACCCTTTGGTAGAAAGATAGCTAGGAGCATCTAGTTTGTGTTAGAATTTTTTTAAATTTTTTTAATGAGTATTTTTTTATTTATGATTTTTCTAGTACATAAATTTATGTTTAGAAAAATAACGGAGGTCGACCGTGCCCCTCCTAACTACCTCAAAAATATCGAAAATTAGTTTTTTTAATATGTATACAATTTTACCTAGTTTGTGCTAGTATAATTGTTTTTCAATTTCGATGACCCAAACAAAAGATAAATGATGAAAGATAGACATATTTAAACTTCAAAAAATAGCTATAAAAGGCATAGTTAGAAAATAAATAGTATGGAAACCTTATATTAGTCAAAAAATTTGAAAAATTATATTTTTAGAAAGAAGAAACTCTGCTCTACGTCGCATGGTATAGTTTTTTTAAATGGATTGATTTTTTTATTTTGATTTATCATAGAGGAAGTGGCATTTTTACATTTTCTACAAAAAAATGATGTTTGCTATGTTTGTGTAGGTCCATGCCTTAGGGTTGGGGATCCAAACCGGATCCCAAGCCTTGAGGCATGTGTTGGAAAAGGTAAAAAGCATAATGTGTATGCGTTATAATGCATACGTGTTATGCTTTGTTTATATATTGTGGCCCCCAATGTCCCTTTCATCTCTTTCATGGGAATTCTGCATACATTCTGTTTGGTCTACAATTTTCTCTACATTCTTGCATGATTTTTTAGTAGTTCATTTTGTCCCCTACCCCACTAGTTGATTTTTTCTAATCATGGGTGATAAAAGTTGAGCTAAGGACAATATAAAATGATAAAATGATAGAGGCTACGAAACTTGCATTTGAGGGAGATAAAATGATAGAGGCTCGGGCCTCTTTTTTTATATAGCAAACATAACGCGTACGCGTTATGCTTTGGTAAATCCCAAACCTAAGAATTTAAAACACGATCGCATTATAATAGAACGCGTATGCGTTTACTTTTTTTTCAGGTTTTTGTCCACTTTTTGGCCCCCCAACTTTATGCACTTACCTGGGGGCACAGGGCCATATTGGGGCACTGTCGGTGCCTTGGTTCCACCAGGGCGCCTAGCCCCTTTTGTAGTTTCCTGCCATTTTTTGGGCTCTTTTTAGTCATTTAACATATTTATTTTTCTTATGGTCGGCCTTTTCGGGGTTAATTATGAAATTAAATCAAGAGAACCCTATAAATATAAAGTTATGAGACCATAATGAGGGACCTAACATCACTTACTACTATCACTCCATCTAGAGTTGCATCCATCTATTGCATTGGAGATCACTTGCATCCACATAGCTCCATCATCAAGGTTAGGACATCTGCATCACACTTCATAGGGGAGGGATTCTATTATATTCCATGCACACATTCTACTAAATTTTCTACACATAGTTATTGCTCATTACTTCAAAAAGTGCGAATGGTACAAAAGCAACCTAGGGCATGTTCTCAGACACTTGCACATAGAACTACATTGGGTATGAGATGTAGTGCATCGATCAGTTAGTAAGTCCACAATTATGGATGTTGAGGAAAGTCTGACCCCTTCATATACATTATTATTTTTAGGGTTTGATGTTTGTTTTGGGGTCTTGTAGGTATTTCATTCATCTTGGAGTATTGGTGACATTCAGCGTAGGACAATGAAGTTGATGTGACCTTACGACGAGAGTTTTAGACCCCTTTCCGACCTTGTAAAACTAGTTTCAAAGCTTTTACAAAGACCATGACACCCATATTATAGATCGAGTGCCCATAGGCACCCCAATACTCCTCCGGTACCCCGGTCAGCTAAATCCTCCATATCCATCCTTTTCGAATTGCATACGGTCGTTCTTGCTTGATTTTTCTAGTCACCTATGCGACACTCTCGACAGAGACATCTATTATCAGCTGATTTCTTTCCTCACTCTCTTTTGCATATTAGGGTTAGCATTTCCTTTTGCATAGTTGTTTAGCTTACTTGCATACTTCTTTATTGCATTTATCTATTTTATTACAGTTTGTTCATAGCTTAGATTAACTATCTATATACTACTTAGTCCATTTTTAGTTAATCATTTTGGTGAACTTGACTCAATCATACATGCTTCTAGGTTATTCCTTCTTACCTTACCAATCTAGGGTTTAATTTCCTTTGCCATGGCTCATTCTCATGAAGAATTTACTTGAATATAATCTTAAGGCCATAAATGATCACCTTGTTGAGCATCCTCAAGATCTAGATTTAATTTTGTATGTTTCTCGCGAGGAAGTCACTAAATTGGTGGAACTAACTCACTCTACTATCGTACCCAACTCCGTTACCACTCCACTTCCTGCTTTTACTCTTCCCCTCATTTCTACTATATTTGTTTATGTTCCTACTCCTACCAATCATTTTATGCCACCCTTAGTTTCTCATGTATGAAAAATATCATATGTTGGCAATCAAGACTTAACTTATCTTTATCACAATCTTTAAGCTCAACTCAAGTAAGTTGCATAGGCCACTTCGCGTGCATTACCATCTTTAGAATCTTTAGATTCTACTTTGTTATTGCATACTCCATTTGCACCTACTATCTCTACTTATCCGCTTCCTCCTAGTTTTTACCCTTAAGCTTCCCATTTTCAATAGGCACGGTGTCCGACAAGAGAAGCTTAGAGTATTTCATGTCACTTGTCTTGACTTCATTGATGATCATCCTTTTAGCCAAACTATTTCCTCGTAGTCTCCATGATTATGCGATGCGTTGGTTCTATGACTTACCTATTCACTTAGTAACCTCACTTACACATCTATATGATGTATTTCTTACTCACTTATCCATCAAAATCAGCTTTAAGATTTCCTATGCCCAACTAGCACAACTTAAACAAGGCTCGAATGAACACCTAGCCAACTACGTTTTAAGGTATAAGAATAATCTAGCTAAGATGACAAACGTACTTTCTAAATTTGAGCTCCAGGAATGATTTATTCAAAGTATATTACCACCTATGTAGGAGAATTTTCTCTTTGAGACTTATCCTTCATTTGATTAACTTTGTCATACCCTCAAGCTTCGTGAGACTAAAATCCTATCCATAGGAAATATTAAGTATCAAGACTAGAATTCATCTTCCATTAGTTTTCCTAACAAGATGACATTTAAGCCTTCCAAAACTAAACAAATCAATGCTAAAATCAATGTCAACATCATCGATTCTACTAGGGAGGTTTAGTTGCCACATCCTCGATGCATGTTTAACACCTTTCCCATGGCTCCACATTTTATATTGAAACAACTTCTTGAGAGAAATATTATGACCCTTACTCCACCACTCAAATTAGACCCATTGTGACCAAAAGGTAGTAACTGTAATGAAAAATTCCGTTGTGATTATCTTCCTTGTGTGGGACATTCTACAAATATATGGCTAAAACTCTGAAAATCATCCAAGATCTAATTGATAACAATAAACTCGAGTTCATAGAATCTACTAACTCTCCGATAACCAACGAAAAGGGTAAAATCAAACTCTTTAACAATGAATTTAAAAAACATGATGCAAAGACCATAGATTCTTCAACTAATCATGTGTATCATGCAATCTCACCTTCAGGATTAGGAGCTTTGGATTTCTTAGTTGTTAACACTAAAGCTTCACCACTAATAAGTTTTTTCCAACACCGATTATCACACTACGTTTACATCTAATCATTTACACATGCATGCATTTATTGGCTTGACCACCATAAAAACTAATAAGGTTGAACCTTCATGGCCAATTAGTGCATGTTCTATGTCCCTCCTTAAGGCCATCGGTTATCCTACATCACAAATTAAGTATCCCTTCCACAATCCCTTTGGTGTTGTTCAATTGCATGTCACAGTTGGCCCTCTTATTATGCTTGTCCCTTTCCTCATTGGAAACATAGTTGAGGGATGCAACATACTTCTCGGTCTCAATTAGATTCGTCTCTCTCAATCTATCATTTCTATGAATCATTTACGACTCAAGTTCATTTACAATACACAAGTCATTTCTATTGATGATGTCCCTCCATCTCCTCCATTGTCGTCATCTCCTCATACAATCACTTGTGTGTCATCTACTTCTTCTAACACATCTCATTCTATGTTTCTCAAAGCACAGTCTACTCCTAGTTCACCTACTCGAGTACCATCCACATAACCACACCATTCCGCTAGTCCTACACATTGGCATAAGCCTATTCCTAGGATAGTCACTACATCTTGGCATCGATCTCCGCCTCGCTTTATTCCATGTAGTTTCTCATCACCTTTGCATTCAACATCATGTAGATCTCCATCACCGACACATTTTTCTACACCACGAACTTCATCGTATATTCATTCATCACATGCGCATAGACTTCATTCACCAACACAACATTTTTCTACCATACCACCACTATTAGATCATGGTCCTACGCTTTCATCCTCACAAACATTGGGTGGAGGACCTTCATCTTGCACTATCATTGGTTAGTTCACTCATTTCTATATACTTGGGGGCATAACACCTAATCCCCCTCGTTGCGTCTTAACATCTATCATCTTTGCATATGCATTTTCACCGCACGTTTTAGCATCATTTTTACCCCATAACACACTCTTGTGCTTTGGTTCACACTTGATTGTTGAGGGATTAATACTACACCGAACCCCACACATTGCACTATAGGATTTATTCATTGTGTTCATTACACATCATGCATCATACACCATACACCATACATTCTCCACGTTCGTCCATGACATTGTGCCATTTCCATATTCATACATTATACTATTCCTCACCTTATGCATTTTACATCATCCATTATTAGGCTATTTATGCATATTGCCTCACGTCCTATACATAGTCATATTCCATACATTATACATTGCACATCTTCATGTCATACATTTTCTATATACTACACTATTATTCATCACATATGAGTTTATCATTACATTCATCCCTACATACTACATTACTCATCTATCTACATGTATTACACTATGTGTTATACATTTCATTTTATACATTATATACATCTTGAATTGCATTCTACACACTACTTATCTCATCACATGGTTATCACCTATACTACATTGTCTTCTACGCGCTACACTCACTACCCTATGACACACTTTAGTTCCTCAGGTCCATACTCGACTACCGAGGGTTTACCAATCAAATGGACATTCACTCGTCACACATAGGAAAATCTTAGATTAGTGACATACGCTTTAGGCTAAATCATCACCTATTCTGTCATTTTGTAGTGGTATACACCTTAGGTTACATCATCACTCCCTCATTTCATCTTATAGTGACATATGCTTAAGGCTAAATCGTCACCTATTATATAATTTTTCAGTGGTATATGCCTTAGGTTACATCACCACTCCCTCCATTCATCTTATAGTGATATATGCTTAGGCTAAATCATCACTTATATGTTCATCTAGTCATGATATATGCTTTGGAAATAGGGTTCATGTACATGCCATTTCTTGGTCCCATCCCACCACTACATCTGCTTATTCATAATAGTGCATTAGCCACAAAATCCTACTTGACCATTTCCCGATGATGTAATCTCATTTAGGTTAATTCTTGACTACGGGGGGAAAACAAAATGAATCTCATTTCATACATTTCCATCCACACCATATTACATTGTCTTGGGGGAATTTATTCTTGTTTACTAGTTTTTTACACACATGATCACTTTTCTTATATATCATTATCTATACCATCCACACATGCACGTTCACACATTTGTCTAGTTTTAATCGCAGATACAAATATTTTACACGCAACATGGATGCTTGTCTTCTACACTTCCTACACTGGTCATTGGGGCATCCACATTCATCTCTTCCAGGTGCTATTTTTTCATTTTGTACTTAACACTTTACATTACTTGGTTATTCATGCTTTGAAATATTGGTTATTTCTCTAACATGCTAATGGGTGTTCCATGTGTAACACTTATTTTGTAAGATTACATGTTTCCATGACTACTTCTCTTGTTTGTACTTGTCTACCATTGTTTTTTTCTTGTATGCGGGCCTTGCCCTATGTTTGGTGTGCACACTTTCTTGTTGTTTGTGGCCATGATGGCCTTGCGTGTCTTGCGACATCATGAGTGATGTCCCATGTTTACAACCCACTTTGTGTGACTTACTTGTCTTCTTACATGTTTACACTACTATGTTTGGTAGTTTTTACATTGTTTGCATACTTTACACTTATTTTTTACATGCATGTGTTTTCGTAATAACACTTGTCTTTGGCTATCCATCCTTGTTTGTGCACGCCTTAGTTTCTACCAAGCACACTCCCTTCCCCACGTAGGGAAGAGTTACAACTTACATGTGGTTGGTCCTCTTTTGGGGCCGTATTCTCCTATCAATGACGTCACATGCACCCAAAAAGAAGGGTGGCATCATTTGGGATTTTTCTAGATACTAACACGGTTATTCTACACAGGGTTTGGTTTAGTTGCATACAACAAGTGGGTTCAGACCAATCTATGAACCCCATACACAATGAATTTTATAGGACATGGTGTCCTTAGCATTTCTGGGAAGCAGTTATAGGCTTGGAGGTTACAATGGGTGTGCCTCTCTACACTAATTTTTCCAGTGGCGTCGGATCACCCAAAAAACAAGATGCGATACAAAGATATCTTCACACACATTCAAGGAAGCAGTTAGAGCTTGGAGGACATAGAGAATTTCCTCCCTACACTTCTTCGGCCAGGGTGGCATGAGATCGCCCAAAAACTCATAGTACAGGATATCCTTCTACACTCTCTTTCTCGACATGGATCAGGTGCACATATTCCATTTACATTTGCATATTTTACATATACATGCATCTTTTACATTATGTTTTTACACTTACATACATACATATTTGACTACTTGATTGTTTTCTCCTTGCAAGTCTGACCATATGAGAAACAAGTAGTCAAATTGGGGCAACAACAAAAACCGCGTCAACAACAAAACTTCATGAAAACACACACTTTACTAACCATATAGGTACATTACACACTATAGAAGCTACACACATGTTCTACCCTAGGTTCACTCTCATCACCTTTTTGTGCATTTTTCATCTTTAGTTTCCACGCTCCTCAAATTTTCTTTTGTCATTCCACGCTTTTGTCTAGTTCTTCAGTGCATTTCTAGTACACTCTTCATGGACATCAGCTATGCATCTCTATCTACTTTACGTTATTGAGCTTTCATCTCACCAACGTAAAGTGGGGGAAAAATGTAGTCACAAAATCATGCACTTTAGACATTTATTTATCTCGGTTTCATACTACTATTTAGAAGGTTCTTGAGTGAAGAAAATACTAACTAACCCCGTATTTTGGCCATATTGTTTTATTTTATTTTGAGGTAAGTGCACCAAGTTGGGGGGCCAAAAATCGGACAAGAAAACAAAAATGAGTAACGTGATTGCGTTATGTTTTCTTAGGATCGGGAATTCATGAACCTAAAATGCGTACCCATTTTGAGCTATATGAAGTTTAGGAGGGCCTGAAGGAGCCATATTTACTAAAATAAATAATTTTATTATTTATTATTTATTTTAGTAGATACAAGAAGTTAGGGTCACTCTAAACCTGACGGAAGTGGTCCCGTAGCTCCAACAATTATAATCTATAAGATATTTTTTCAAAATTTAATCTGGTCAATACTTACTCATTTTCATAATTTCAACAATAACCTAAAACTTTTAGGTGATATATATTATAGTCGGTATTTTTGGGAAAACATATAGTCATTTTGTAGGTTTTTTGACCTTCTGGATTGGATTTTGGCCCTACCACTACTTAAATTGGTACCAATTTTGAAATTTGGTCCATAATTCACTTTAGTGACCAAAATCAAATCTATGATGCTTGTCCACTTCTTACTAAAATGAGATCCTCACTTTGTAGATAAAGGATTGCTTCCCGAATGGGATTCATGTTCTATGGTAAGGTTTGATCACACTACTAGGTGTTGAATGAATTTTTACGAATAGTACCAAGTGAATTACATCAAGTGAACTCAGATGATTTCTCATTCTTAGAAACAAGGTGCTCCATATAAAGATCATCCCTTCACCTTTCCTGGCTCTAAAATCATCCTTTCATGGAATCAAATTCAATATTCTCATATGTGTCTTTGCTCATATGTATCTCATGGAGATAGACGATGCCTTAATACTTCACACATGATGGTCCTGGATACCTCGATGGCATGACTAGCTCATTTTAGCTTGTTCTTTGGAGAGATTTGGGTACAATGAAAAAGTTAGGATATGATGATCATTAAATCACTCCTTGAGATCCACATTTCACCTTTAAATATGATGAATCCTTCACAATTAAATTTATTGACCAAGATGAAACCTAGGTGTAAGCATGCTTATGGTACATGGACACCTTTTTTTCTCAAGTTGCTCCTCATGGAAATGGGTTTCCTCCTCCAGATAGGGGATGAATCCTTGAATGAAATTTGAGTATGAGTTACATGTTATTGACCTCCATAATTCTTGAACACTAAAAATCACATTTTACGATCAATGAAACTATTCTAAAAATCTAATTCTGCCTGCAACTCAAAATTTAGGTCTTATTTCATTTTGAACTTAGAGGGGCAACTGAAGAGTTTTGCAGTACCTAAAGAAATATTTAAGCCTTGAATCAATGTTGATTATTCCACCTTATAGAGTATTCTAATATCCTTCTAATTCCTATTTTTTTCATCCTAAGTATTTCCAGAACTCTTGGAATCATCCAGAGAAGTCAACTTTTACCGTTTTAGCTTTCATTCTATGTACCTGAAAACTCGTTCTTAAACAAATTACTCATGAATGATATTTTTATTTCCTAAAATTTCCTAAATTTACTTAGAAATCTTCCATTCTCTCCAAAATATCCCTCGATGCTTTATATTTTCTCTAAAACTTCTAAAGGGTCTTCAATTAGCTATAGAATGGCCAAAATGGCTTTTTTAGGCCTTTGGAGGAAGTAGTCTCTCATCAAAACTAAATGAGTTGATCAATCACCTTAAAAACTATTCCCTACACACTTTGAAACACATTAAATGATATTATTAGGACTTTCCTTTGGATTGGGGTTTATGATTTAGGGTTTAGGGTTTATGGCTTAGGGTTCAGGTTTAAGGTTTAGGGTTTAATGTTTAGGGCTCATGGTTCAGGTTTTAGGGTTTAGGTTTAGGGCTCATGGTTTAGGGTTCACGGTTTATGGTTTATGGTTTATGGTTTAGAGTTTAGGTTTTATGGCTTAGGGTTAAGGGTTGAGGTTTTAGGTTTTAGGGCTTAGGGTTCAAGGTTTAGGTTTTATAGTTTAGGGTTTAGGGTTTAGGGTTTAGAATTTAGGGTTTAAGGTTTAAGGTTTAGGGTTTAGGCTCGAGGGATTCAATGTTTAGGGTTTAAGGTTTAGGTTTTAGGTCTAAATATTTAGGGTTTGGGTTTTAGGGTTTACAATTTAGGGTAGGGTTTAGGGTTTTTGGTTTAGGGCTCGGGTTGAGAGTTTAGGGTTTAGGGTTTAGGGTTGAGGGTTTAGGGTTGATGGTTTAGGGATAAGGGTTTAGGGTTTAGGATTTAGTGTTTAGCGTTTAGGGTTTATGTTTTTAGGCTCGGGGTTAAGGTTTAGGGCTCATGGTTCAAGGTTTAAGGTTTAGGGTTTATGGTTTAGGGTTTAGGGTTTAGGGTTAATGGTTTAGGATTTAGGGTTTAGGTTTAGGGTTTGAGGTTTATGGTTTATGGTTTATGGTTAGGGTTTAGGGATCAGGTTAAGGGTTTAGGGTTTAGGGATCAAGGTTAAGGGTTAAGGGTTAAGGGTTGAGGATTTAATGTTTAGGGTTTAGGATTTATGGTTTAGGGTTTAGGATTTAGGATATAGGATTTCGGGCTTAAGGTTTAAGGTTTATGGTTTAGGGCTCAAGGTTTAGGGTTTAGGCATTAGGGTACATGGTTTAGGGTTTATATTTTAGGGCTCAGGGATTATGGTGTAGGGTTAAAGGCTTAGGGTTTAGGGTTTAGGGCTTGGGGTTCGGGGTTTATGGTTCAGGGGTTTATGGCCCAAGGTTTGAGGTTCAAAGTTACGGGTTTAAAGCTCGGGGATCTAGATTTAGGGTTTAGGGTTTAGGGCTCGGGGTTCAGGTTTAGGGTTTATGGTTTAGGGTTCATGATTTATTGTTTCATTGTTTAGGGTTTATTATTTTGGTTTTAGGGTTTAGGGTTTATATTTTAGGTTTAGGCTCGGGTTTAAGGGTTGAGGGTTTAAGGTTTAGGTCACGAGTTCAGGGTTTAGGGTTTAGTGTTTAGGGCTTAGCGTTAGGGTTTAAGGTTTAGAGCTCGGGGTTTAGGGTTTATGATTTAATGTTTAAGGTTTAGGGTTTTGGGGTCGTGGTTTAGGGTTTAAAATTTAGGGATCATGGCTCATAGTTAATTGTTCATCATTTAGGGCTTAGGGCTTAGGGTTTAGGGTTTAGGGCTCATAGGTAAGGGTTGAATGTTTAAGGTTTAGGTTTTAGGGCTTAAGGTTAAGGGTTAAGGGATCAAGGTTTAGGGTTTAGGATTTAGGTTTAGGGCCTAGGGTTTAAAGTTTAGGATTTAGGCTTTTGATTATAGAATTTAAACGCTAAAAGATTTAGGATGAATGCTTTGAAATATTGAAAATTAGCTATGTCGACTTGATCGATTATAATATAAAAAAATATCTCCTAAACCGTGACTCATGGAGCTATGAGACTAGTATAAGAAATAAATTTAAAGTATAAGTTTTTATTTATTATTATTTTTATTTTATTTTTCATTTATTATTATTTATATTTTATTATTTCTTATACTTGTAAATAGAAGCATGCCAAAAGCACATATAATGCCTAAACTCTACGGAACACGTATGCGTTTCATTTATTATTCCCTAAAACAAAGAATTTGCAGGCTTATAATTGTCTTGGTTTCCCAAACCTGCGCCTTGGACCTATAACAACACAACAACTTGCGTGTTTTTGAAAAAATATGCAAAAAATCACCTTCCACCATGCTAAATCCTACAAAAATGTTTTCTATCTTTCTTAATTTTTTTCCTACAACGTCAAGAAAACTATCCTCTTTCTAAATATGTAATTTTTATATTTTTCTAACTATTCTAAGGTTTCCATTTATATTTATTTCAAACTATGTCTTTTATACCTCTATTTTTAGTGATTGTAAATTCTTATCTTTTTTTTTGGACTCATCAAAATTGAATAAAATTTTTTTAGCCAAAAAGTAGGACTAATTCTATACATATTAAAAAACTAATTTTTGATATTTTTGAGGTAGTTAGAGGGGGCACGGTCGAGCTTCGTTATTTTTCAAAATTTAAAATTTTTGTACTAGAAAAATCATAAAAATACTCGCTAAAAAAATCTAAAAAATTCTAGCACAAACTAGATGCTCCTAGCTATCTTTCTACTAAAAGGGTTTTCAAAAATACTAAATAGTGCTAAAAAAATGGTGGGGGCACGAAAGTCACTCTACTATGTTTTTAACAAAAACAAGAGCACTTGTTGGTATTTTAGTTATTTGACCCACTTAAACTTAACCATTTTCAATAAAATTTAGTATCTTAGAAATTAGACTCAAAATGCTACGATTCATGTTCTTACAACATCTTCCAATTTTGAGTGTAACTATTTCAAATAACTTGTTGAAGATTTTTATTTTTTAGAAAAAAGCATCCACTTAAGACCCCCTTTTGGTCCCCCAACTTGGCACACTTACCCTTTTTCATTACCGCCCCTTTTTAGCCACATGCCCAGTTTGTTTAGGCCATTTCTCATCATTTGAGCCTTGACCAAGGCGCTCGTTGGCGCCTGTGTCCTACCTAGAGCTCCTCGGTCCCTTTCGCACTTTCTTGCCACTTTTTGGGCTCTTTCTAGCCATTTGGCATCTTTATTTTTCTTGTGGTCGGCCTTTTCGGGTTAATTACGAAATTAGATCAAGAGAACCCTATAAATATAAAGTTATGAGACCATAATGAGGGACCTAGCATCACTTACTACTATCACTCCATATAGAGTTGTATCCATCTATTACATTGGAGATCACTTGCATCCATATAGCTCCATCATCAAGGCTAGGACATATGCATCACACTTCATAGGGGGAGGGATTCTATTCTATTCCATGCACACATTCTACTACATTTTCTATACAGTTATTGCTTGCTACTTCACAAAGTGTGACTGACACAAGAACAACCTAGGGCATGTTCACACACACTTGCACATATAACTACATCGGGTCTAAGATGTAGTGCATCGCTCAATTAGTAAGTCCACCATTGTGGACGCTAAGGAAAGTCGACTCCATATACATTATTCTTTTTAGGTTTTAATGCTTGGTTTGGGGTCTTGTAGGTATTTCATTCATCTTGGAGTATTGACGACATTTAGCACAGGACAACGAAGTTGATGCGACACACAATGAGGGTTTCAAACCACCTTCTGACCATATAAAAACTATTTTAAGAGATTTTACAGACAGGCACATAGATTGCAAACTAGAGCACTGCAGTGCCCCAATACTCCTCCAGTACCCCGGTCCACTAAATCCTCCAGATCCATCCATTTCAAAACTTTTTTACGATGCGTTCCTACTTCTAATTTTTCTAGTCACCTCTACGACACTCTCCAATAGAAATCTATTATCAACTAAGTTGTTTCCTCACTCTCTCTTGCATATTATGGTTAGAATTTCCTTTTGCATAGTTGTTTAGCTTACTTGCATACTTCTTTACTACATTTATCTATTTTATTACAGCTGTTCATAACTTAGATTAACTATATATATACTACTTAGTCCATTTTTAGTTAATCTATATATATGATAGTCAAGTAATTAGTATAAGAATACACATATCTACGTATAAAAAGACAACCATGAATTTCCGCTTCCAATGTGTCGAAGGAACCATTTTTGGTTCAATTAGAGTTTTACAAAACTTATAAGTCTAGGATAGAAGAATTATTTATCAACATCTCATTTGGAAGCTTTATAACTTTTAAATTCAAGACTATAATAATAAATCATATTCTATTCTTGTAACTATAATTCCTCCATTGAATAAAGTTCTTTTGTGTTGGGTATCTATTGTTTTGAGTACCCACTATGGGTGTTGGTTCATAATTTCTATGGGTTGCCTAGTCTAAGGAATCCCTTGATTGGGACCCCTAATGACTACATCATTTTGGTATAAGATAAAATTACATCTTGCATGTGATTTCTATTTTCCACATTTGTGAAGTTATGGGTAGAAAGCATTAAAGACATATTACAACACTAAATTTTTTTGGGTAGAAGGTTTTGAGAATATAGTTGTTTTACTAGTTATTCGGAGGAAAATAAATGGTTAATAGAGTATTTCCTTTCGAGGAAGAGAAAATATACCACCGAGAGTGAAATATTTGAAAAATATGATGAGGGACATCCAAACAATGTTAGAAGTGATAAAAAATAAGTCCTTGAAGAGGAATGGATTCAATTTAAGTAATGATGAGTTCTCGAAGTGAACATGAATGAATTTAAGGAAGACCCATTTTTATAATAAAGGCCATTTCTAAAGTAGGAGGCAAGTTGCATATGAACATCCTAATCTATTCTTGAAGTTTATGACTTGAAGATTTGATATATTGGAACAAAAATTTGGATAAGTACATTGAAGAGCATATATAAAAGACATTAAGAAGGTTCGGTTAGCATACATTAAGTTGAAATCCTAGGGATCCGTATGGTGGGATCATGTATATTCTAGAGACAAAGAAGGGGTAAGGAAAACATCAAAGCTGTGAACATAATGGCTTTCAAGATGAGGGATAAGTTTCTTCGATGGAATACAATTTAAAATTATCCTATAAATTGTAAAACTTGAGATAAAAATAAACGAGCATTAAATACTATACTTGATTTTTTTACAAGTTACCCATTTGTGAATGTCACATAGATGATGGGTAGAAAAGGTATCAAGGTATGTGAATAGATTGAAATTTTCCATTCAAGATGAATTTGGCATGGTGAGAATGAGGATGATAAAGGAATCCTATTGGTGTGTGTGGAAGGATGAGGATAAGTTGTCTAGAATACAAAAAGGATCCACATGAGGAAAGATAAGGTTTGCATACAAGAGAGGAATTTGAAGGTTTGCACACAAGAGAGGAAGTTCATCTTGTTATGATAGACTAGAGCATGCACATGAAGGAGAATCTGGTTCTTCACAAGGCCATGCTCATGTATAGAGAGGTAAAGAATCTTGAAGTATAAGATGATGTAATGGATGAAGAAGAGGTAGATTCACCGTAATACTTTTCAAATGTAAATAAGTAATACACAAAATTTGAATTCATTTTTATGTAACATAAAAAACTTGTGCATAGAATTGAGGCTATAAAATATGTTGCACAAGATAATGATAATAGTATTGCATTAGTGAATTATGCAAAAGAACCAGAGTGTGGAGAGTCTCTCATGATGAAGTGAATATTTTCAAATCAAATGAAAAAGGAGAATGCACATGGAAAGAGAGAATATACTCAAGGAAATTTGTAAATATGGAGGTAAGTGATGCAAGGAAATCATTGATAGTGGAAGAACTAATAATATTATTTCAAAATAAATGTTTGAGAAAATATGTTTAAAGAAGATTACTCACCCTAATATAATAAGGTGTCTTGGTGGTTAAAGGACATCAGATATTAGTGAATGCAAAATTTTTGATCAATTTTCAAATTGACATGTATAATGATGAATTTACATGTGATGCCATGCTAACAAAAGTTTTCCTCGATTGAGTATACCTTGGAATTTTGATGAAAAACATCTCATGATGAAAGATAATATGTATATCTTTTGGAAATAAGGTAAGAATTACAACTTGAATCTTATAACGATAGAGGTATAGAGGTGGAAAACACCCCAAAGGTGTTGATGGCATCAAGAAATAAATTATTAACAAACACAAATAAGAAACACACATTTTTGCACTCATACCAAAGCTCATGTTATGAGTACACATAAAAATGAGAATCACCTTTGTATAAATTAAAAGAGGTATTGTAAAAATTTGAAAAGATAATTTCTAATGAATTTTAAGATGGTTTTTTACCCATGCATTGTACAAGTCACTTAATGGAGTTAATACTAGGTTCAATTTTATGAAAAAATAACATACAAGATGATTGTGCAAGAAAATGAGGAAGTGAAGAAGAAATTCCAAGATATTCTTGAGAAGGGGCTGATTCATGAGAGTTTGATCCCTACATGTACAATAAATATGGTTCTAATTATGAAGGAAAGATGATAATGGAGTATGTGCACTAATTCTAGATCCATCAATAATATAGCCAAAAGTACAAATTCCCATTAGTACACATGGATGATTTGACAAAATGTTTGATTGGAGTGAAAAACTCTACAAAAATTAATCAAAAGAGTTTTTAAACATCATTTTGAATCAATGCATTAGAGAAAGATATAAATAGAAGGTTGCATTTAAAATGTAGGAGGGTTTATATGAGTGGTTGGTTATGCCTTTTGGTTTAACTATAACACGAAGCACATTCACTAGAGTCACAAATGAGGTATTGAATCTTTTCCTTTGTAAATTTTTCATTTCTTATTTGGATGACATTTTGATTTTTATTAGGACCAAGGAGGATCGCCTTAAACACTTGATAAAATTTTGGTAACATTTGCATGAAGAGACGTTACAGGTAAATTTGAAGAAATGCAATTTCTTGAAAGTAGAATTTATATACTTGGGGTTTGTGATATATCAATAAGGGATAAAGAGGGATCCAAAGAAGGTGAGAGATATTAATTCATGAATATTTCAAAAGAGAAAATATCAAGCATAAAGTTTTCATGGATTGGTGAAATTCTATAGGAAGTTTATAACACACTTCAGTGGGAATCAAACACCTATTAAAAAGGTGATGAAGGGTGATAGAAAGGAATTTTTAAGGACTGTAGATTCGGAATGTAGTTTCAAGAAATTGAAGAATGTGTTGTTTTTATAATTTCCTGATTCTATTAAGGTGTTTTGATTGGATTTTGATGCAAGCGACAAAAATTAGAGATATGAAGAATCATGAAGTTAAGATTATCACTTAATTTAGTAAAAATTTCACTTATGCAAAAAAACATTTTTTAGTTTATGATCACAAAATCTATACTATAATGCAAACATTGAAGAAGTGGAGGCACTATTTGTTGTTGAAATGTTTGTGTTGTACATGAATCACCAAGATTTTCACTTTATAGATAGTTAAGGTAAGATGAACCAAAGACATGAAATGGGTGGATTTATTACATAGCTACTCATTTGTATTGAAACATAGGAGAAGAAAATATTACAAGTTGTAAATTCCTTAAGATAAACATGTTTTTATGATCGAGATGCATGTAGAGGTAATTAGATTTGATTCTATAGAGTAGTTGTAGGTGGTGAATGATAATTTCAAGGATACGTGGAAGTCACATGTGTAAAGCTAGTAAGTGGAGACATAATGCCCCAGTTAGGTTATTTTTGTAAGAAGAATTTATTTTCAAAGAAGCATAATTGTGCATACCTGTGGTATTTATGAATGATAATTTGGTCAAAGAGAAGCATAGTGTAGGATTGGAAAGGATAATTTGGTTTTAATAAAACATTGGCATAATTAAGGGAAGGATTTTTAGCACACATGGATGTGGATGTGTGTACATATGTGCATGGATGTAGACTTTTCCCATTGATAAAATAAAGAAGCCAAAATTATGGGTTGTATCAACCATTACAGTACTCAAGAGAACTTGGGAGTATTTGAGAATGGATTATGTTCTTGGTCTATTGATAATGCTAAAATTTTATCACTCTATATTTGTGGTGGTAGATAGATTTTTAAAAATGTCTCATTATGTTACTTGCAAGAAAACTAATGATGTTACACATGTAGCTAATTTGTTTTTAAGGGAACTTATGAGGTTAAATAGGTTTCCGCACTACATTGTGTCTGAATGGGATACCAAATTGTGTGGGACACTTCTAGAGAACATTGAGGAAAAATCTAAATACAAATTTGTATTTTTATTTTAGTAGTTTAATCTTTGAAAAATGGGTATGAAAAAGTGGTGAATCGAAGCTTTAGAAATATGTTAAGAATCCTATTGGGTGAAAATCTTGGACTTTGGGACTCTATCTTGATGCAAGTGAAATTACCATACAATAATTCAATAGATAAAAGTATTGAAAATGTTCTAATTACATATTGTTTATGGAAAGACTCGAGAGGTGTCACATAATTGCACTATATCATGGAGGGAAAATGGAGGAGAAAAGAAACAAAAGAGTTTATGGAATATATGTGTGATTTCTAGAAACAAGTGCACAACTAGTTGGAAAAGATAAATCCGTAGTACATGTAACACACATACATGAAGAGAAGAGAAGTGGAGTAGAAAGTAGGAGACATGGTGTTGGCACAATTTCCAAAAGAAAGGTTCCTAGAGGAACGTATAACAACTTGAAGCGAGAAATAAAATGTGGGCAATGTGAGGTGTTGAGATAATTTACAAAGAATGTATAAGAGATAGAGTTACCTGTGACACACACACACACACACACACACACACACACACACACACACACACACACACACACACACACACACACACACACACACACACACACGCACGCACACACACACACACACACACGCACGCATGCACGCACGCATGAACACACACACACACGCACACACACACACACATGTTATCTATTTGTATCCTTACACTAAGGGGAAAGAAAGAACATAAAATGACAATGTAGATTTTTGAGAGTTAGAATGGAGACAACAATTTCTTAAAGAAAATGCATGAGTAGATAAAAAAATGATTGATCTTAGAGTCAACAAGAAATGCATTAATTAGTATAAATAATATTTGATCAATTTGAAGGGCCGAGAAGTTGAAAATGTGACATTGTTGAACACATTTGAAATTGTTAAATGTGGAATATCTAATGAAGACCTCATGGTTAATTTATATTACCCAAGTTGTATGATGCGAGAAAATTTGGGCGGCACAAGCAATCCACATCATCTTATAATTTTTAGAGGATACATAAGTATATTTGGTGTTATATTTCGATTTGCACGTAATTTTTTTGTAGGTAAGTAAAGAATTGTGAAGTCTTACACTAGGAATTTTGATCTATTCTCAAGAAGTTTGTGTAAGGTTGGATTTAAATTTTAGATGTTGAGGAGTAGAAGATGTGGGGAAAAGTTTTTATAAATTATAATGAATATTGGAATCCCACGCACTAGGCATAAACATGTATAGATCAAGAACATAAGAAATCTTGTGCAATAGAGGGAAGGAGGTATGAATAAACGTCTTGCACACTTGTAGAATATTTCTTAGCATTGTAGAGGAATTTTTGTGAGATGGTGTTTATACAAACTTGTGTAGATAGAAGAGGAAGTGACACACATGTCTCAATATTAGTTCTATGTTGATTTTAAGACCATGTGTTTCTTGGAGAAGGCCATGATGGTTAAGGATGCATAATTGATTGGAGCTGAGGATTATAAGTAAAAAAATAGATGAAAAAGGGGAATTGTTTCAACTTTCATAAATAATTTATGTATATATGTACATATATGTATGTACACACATATGTATACATACATACATAATACATATGTATATGTGTGTGCTTGTGCGTGTATGTATGTGTATGTGTATATGTATACACACACACACACATACATACATACATAAACACACACATGCATGCATGCATACATACCTACATACATACATACATACATACATACATACATACATATGGAAGCTAAAGTAAGAATAAATAGAGATGAGTTTTAGAAGAAGAATATGAGTTTTTGCTACTAGTGTATGAAGAAGGAACCATTTTTGGTTCAAGCAATGTTTTGCAAATCCCTCAATTTTGGGACAAGAGAATTTTTTTGAGCAATGTCCCATTTAGGATCATTATAACTTTTGAATTTAATACCGTAATAAAAATCTATACTCTATTCCTATAATTGAAATTCCCTCATTGAATAAATTTATTTTTCTTGGCATTTTATGTTGCATATTCATTGCTTTGTAGACCTGATTTGGGTGTTCTTGCATAATATCTGTGGGTGACTTCATCAAGTTCACTTTAAAAATGACTATATATCTCGAATCATTCAAGAGTATCATTCTAGATAAGTCCATAAGATAAATTTGAAGTACAAGGGTTCAAAAATTTGCATGGTGCATGTTTTAAGGATCAAAATAAGTATCACTCTAGATTAAAAATGATTTTCACAAGCTTGCTCATTCACATAACAAGCATGAGAACTATGTGCATGGCTTGATGCCTCATCGAGTGTTAGTATTTGTTGCAGGTGATCACATGCATGGGGACATGTTGAGATCAATCTAGTGTAATTGTTCATAAGGTTTGTCATTATAAATTGTTGTTTGCTCAAGGGAATTTCAAAAGTTTAGAAAAAGAGAGATCAACCAAGTTTGGTCACTTTAGATCGCAATATCCAAGTACCCTAAAACTCAAGTGCAAACACTTATAAGCATATCCAAAATATTGTAGACCTATCAAACACTCCTAGACACTACTATCCACCTTAGTAATTATTGGGTTGTGGAGCTGAATTGCTTCACAAAGGCATGTATTTTAGGTTTACTGGTTTACATAGTAATCGATGTCATCGGTTGGATAACCGACATAGGTCACTTTGGGAGGAACCAACACCGGTCGGGGAACCGACACTGGTTAGCATCGGGAACGGCATTGGTTACCTATGTGTTTATGTTTTTATTTTAGATGCAGGATTTTATCCTATAGTTGATTGTAAAAGTGCTCGGATGGTTGTAAACACATAGATAAGGTGCCCTAAGTTTTTCTAAGCTTATATAAGCTATAAAAATAGGGTTAGAACATACAAATAAAGGAAGAATGTTAAATCTCCTTGGTTGAAGATGAAGAAGAATAAAAATAAGAAAAAGGTTGCATGAAGACAAAGCTTCCATGGAGAGAAGCTGGACAAAAGGAAATAGTAGTTATAATTAAATGGTGAGAAGAGTGTTATTTCTTCTACTTGTATTTCCTTTGTATTGTCTTGTCTCAATGTAATGACTTGCATAGTATGTAAAGCACATAGTATTTCATCTTGTAGATCCACATGTTATTGTGAGATCTTGTATTGAAGATCCACGAGATCATGTTGTAGATCTTGTATTATAGATGATCTATGAGATCATGTTGTTGTTGAGAGCTTGTGGATCCTTAGAGATATAATATTGTAGAGGAGGTTTCTTCTTGTTTGCATAGTGGAAAATGCAGAGATGGAGGAGAGACTTACTTCTTGGTGCAGAGTTATGGTTGCACATTGGTAAACCCATGTGAGAGGTCTTGATTACAGATTCACATTAGATCTTGGTTGCATAGTGGGAGATGCAGTAGTTCCTGGTATGTAAGATCTGGTGGTGTTTGGAGGCATGGTTTTAGTGCACTCATGTAGATCTATTTAGAGATTTGGAGGAGAGGAGATACTCTTGGAGAGATGTATTGTACTCTTGTATTGAAGAGTTGGTTTGTACTCTTGTTATATTATATATATGAGATCTCTATCTTTGGTGGACGTAGCCCACATTGGGTGAACCATGGTACATGCTTGTGTTATGTGTGTGTAATTTGTTTTGATTTGAATTATTCTAGTTTATACTTCCACTACTGTAGATTTTGGGGAATTGTTTAGATCATGTGTGCATGATTTTGTTTGTTATTGAATCATAACACTATTCATAGTCTTGAATTCCCAAAAAATGGTATCGAGAGATTCGTTATTTCGAGCAAGTTTTTGCTTTAAGATATATTTTAGTGGTCTACTAACAAGTGTATGAGACCAGGGTTTGTTTTTCCTGATGTGAAAATTGCAAGAAGATATTTAAATCTCAAGTGGAAGCTAGAAATGTGAGGTTTTTGAGAATATAGTGACCAATGTCAATTAGGTGGCAATCAACGTCGGCAAGGTGACCATGGTTGGTTACAGGGTAATCGTGGTCAGTTACAGAGTGACCATGGTCGGTTCTTGAAAACCTGGTTTTAAATAGAAAATCACATATTTGAAGAATTAAGAAGATGCATGGAATGTATCTTATTTGTTGAGGTGTCCTGGTTCTTGGAGGCACAAGCATGTTGGTCAGATTGCAGATCCGGTTATAGAGGTATGGTTTTATCTTGGTATTGTAGTGCTTGTATGTTTTGGTTGCACATGCATGGTTTGGGATTGCAGATATGAGTATGAGATAAAGGAGCAATTATGCATCCTTGGTGTAGTTAGATGCATGGGATTTGGTAGAGAGGAATTAGCATAGAACGAAGGTGGGGCTTCCATCAAAGAAGCATGTTGTTTGGTTAAAGACACAGATGAGTATCTTAGTTTTGGTAAGGTGATGTATTTCATCTTGGTGCAATTTATTTGCATGTATTATTGTTGTTAAGTTTTTGTATAAGATTTGGGTGCTTCTTGAAATGACTGGCTCAACACAACTATCGATTTGGTCGGAGTAGGCACCTAGTTTGGTGTACTATGCCAATTTTGTGGCATTGTGTTTGTTCTAATGTAGCATGATGTTGGTCGTGAACTGATGTCGGTCATACATGAACCAATATCGGTTAGGAGACCAAGATCGGTCTTTGTGGCAGTGAATATGTACTAGGTTTTTGTAGTAGGAGAGGGCATGGATGGTTTAGTGTCCTATTTTGGAGGATCAAGTTTCTTGCACTGAGTGTACATGGCAGAAATAGTGTAGATCACTTCAATGATTGAATCAAAAAGAGGACGAAGTTGGCTTGGTTAGTCCAGTGAGACTTTGGGTCAGGTATCTCTATATGGTTCATGTTTTATTTCTTTCATTTGAAGAAACTGGTATTATGTTTGGATTGTGTGCACAAGTAAAAATTTGCACCATGGATATTTGGTGGGTTTGAATTTTATTTCCGGGATGTGTTGGAATCTTGAGGATAAGGGTATCTAGTCTAAGGATGGGATCCTCAAATGAAAGTCATGTTTAGATACATTTGTAAGTAACGAAAGATGTTGAGTACATAGGATGAAAAGAATTTGATTCACCTACTTCAAAAGAAGCCCTTTATTCTGTGATGTAGAAGTATTATTTGATAAGAAGGGAATCAGTTTATATTTTCTTTCATCTATTTTATTTCTCACTGACATATATAGCTTTTGAGCTTGGTGATTAGAAGCAATGTGGGGATTTCAGGTTAAGTGGGAGAAAGCCATGGTTGTTGGCATTGCAGTTGGACACATATGCACATACGTGGAGTGAGAGGAGTATGCTACATTTTTGTGTGGCATGAGGCACAAGTTGTTTTGGAGGACAGTCACGGTTTTGCAAGTATTTTGAGTTTATTGCATGATGACATCACTTCTAGTTTTATTTATAGTTCTTGGATATCCTTATGGGATTATAGTTGATGGTTATTCAACTAGGTTAAGAAGAGAGAAAATGTTATTGACATTGAAGGGTAAAGAAGGAAAATATGTTTGTTACAAGTTACAATGTGACAAAATGTATATTTACATCTTATTGATGTTGCCCTTGTTTGCTTTCATCTTGGATAGTTGTGTAGAGTATGTTGATGACATGTTTGCTGGTATTTTCACTATTTATTAGTAGCATGGTTAGCATGGTTGTTTGTTGTTGACATTGATGAGCACATGATTCATATTTGGCTTTGGAGTTAGTCGGTGGAAGACTTGGAGCTTCTGGAGAGCTTGGTGATATGGATGGATGTACATGGTGAGTTTTGTACATGTGGATAGATTCTATTTTGTGAGTCTATGATGATGCAGATATTTGTTTTGCACATGGATTCCTATGAGCACGGTTTAGATGCCTTGAGCATGAGTAGGGGATGTTTTATTTCCTCTTTTTACTATGTTACTCCTTGATAGATATGTTATCTATGGATGGTTGTCTTGGACATGCTAGTTGTTTATGTAGGGTTGGATTTGCAGAATGTAGTATTTGGATTCTTTGAGTTGTGTAGGTGTTGTGGAGTAATTAACCATGGGTTGCATGTAGAACTCATTTGGGTGTCTTGACCCAGGATCTTGTTTTTCTTACTGCATATTCCATTTTGACTTGTCTTTGGTCAATTGCATTGGTGGTTACATGGAGACATGGATAGATGGTTGGAGAACATGGTTGGTTTTATAGGTATGGATATGGTTACGATAGAAGCTCAATACTTCAGTTTGAGTGGGATCTCTTATAAGTGTGTTAGTCATGGTGGCTTGGTTGCATGAGAGGCTTGGTGTTATGATTCAGTGGGAGCTTGATGTATGGATAGCTCGGTTATCATGGATCAATAGTAGCTTCGTGTAGGTATATGGTAAGTCACAGGTTTATTATCTTCTTGGTTTTAGAAGATGGTTTAATCTTCTTGATTTCATTTGAGATAATTGTTGATGTAAAGAATAGATGGTCTTCACGATATGTAGAGGACGGTGATGTACAAGTACAGTACATGTTCAACAATTTATCTCCAAGTGGGAGATTGTTGGGTTGTGGAGCTGAATTACTTCACAAAGGCATGTATTTGAGGTTTATTGGTTTACACAAGAATAACGGCGTAAGTTGCATAACTGACATCGATCCTTTGGGGGAATCGATCATCATCGAGGGAACCAACATCGGTCAGGGAACCAACACCGGTTACCTATGCATTTATGTTTTTATTTTAGACACGAGATTTGATCCGACGGTTGATTGTAAAAGTGATCGGATGGTTGTAAATGCATAGCTAAGGTTCCCTAAGTTTGTATAAGCTTATATAAGCTAGAAAACTAGGGTTAGAACATAAGGATAAAGGAATAATGTTAATTCTCCTTGGTTGAAGATGAAGAAGAAGAAAAAGAAAAAAATGTTGCATGAAGACAGAGCTTCAATGGAGAGAAGCTAGACAAAAGGAAATAGTAGGTACATCTGAATGGTGAGAAGAGTGTTATGTCTTCTACTATATTTCCTTTGTATTGTCTTGTCTCAATGTAATGGCTTGCATAATATGCAAAGCACATAGTATTTCATCTTGTAGATCCACATGTTGTTGTGAGATCTTGTATTGTAGATCCATGAGATCATGTTGTATTGTTGGTCCATAGAGATCTAGTATTGTATCATTGAGAGATTGTGGGTGCTTAGTTCTAGCATAGTGGAAAATGCTTCTTGTATGAGGGTGAGATGGAGGAGAGACTTACTTCTTGGTGCAGAGTTATGGTTGCACATTGGTAGACCCATGTGAGAGGTCTTGTTTTCAGATTCACATGAGATCTTGGTTACACAATGGGGAGATGCAGTAGTTCCTGGTATGTGAGATCTGGTGGTGTTTGGAGGCATAGTTATAGTGCACTACTCATGAGATCGTTTAGAGATGGAGGAGAGGAGATACTCTTGGAGAGATGCATTATAATCTTGTATTGAAGAGTTGGTTTGTAATCTTGTTATATTATATATATGAGATCTCTATCTTTGGTGGACGTAGCCCACATTGGGTGAACCACGATACTTGTTGTGTTATGTGTGTGTACTTTGTTTTGATTTGGATTATTCTAGTTTATACTTCCACTGATGTAGATTTTGTGGAATTGTTTAGATCTTGTGTGCATGATTGTGTATGTTATTGAATCATAACACTATTCCACAATATTGAATTCCCAATATAACTATCATCCTGTAGACACTAAAATTAGGTCACACTCCCCTTTGGTCCCTCGACAAATAAACACCCTTCATTACATTAAACTGGCCATGGCCCCCTTCACCCCACTAATATTAATTTAATTAAATTAATTCATTATCCTCACCATATTCATTATTTAAATATCTTAATTTAGATAATATCCACACATACACCTCACCTAGACACCTCATCTAGCCACCTCACCCTAAGTCCTATTCTTAGTAAGTTACCATAACTAACTAAGACTTACCCAAACCCTAAAGATCAATGCCTACATTCTCTCTAACCACATTCATGCATGCTTACAAGAAGCTCCCAGTCTAATCCGTGGGTTAATGACATGAGATCTGAGAAAATCAAGAGGATCTCCCTAGTTTAGTAAACCTAGGAAATCCCACCTTGACCAATGCCGGTTACCCCTAATCATTTTTGGTTAAGCCGGAACCATCGTTGGTCACCTTTAAACCCCTAAAACAACCTTATTTTGATGGTTGGCAGAAGGTTGAAAAAAATTGTTCACATCCCTGAGATATCACATCTTTTGAGAACAAATTCCAGCGAGAACATGCATGTAAGGAAGGAGATCAAGAATTTTATCCTGCACTCACCCTCAGTAAGGATTTGATCCAACCAAGCAAAAAGGAATGCACATGCAGCCCATGCAGAAGATCTCCTACAATTGGTGATCATCTGCAACCTTCAACCTCTTACCAACGCACCTTCATCCCTCACTCACAGGCATCCAGGACCAGAATCCAAGTAAGTAAAATATTATACTCCTCTGGTTCATTTCATTTCGTCATTATATTTTCACCCTTTGTTCTCTCAGCCACCCACAAACCTCCATTAATACTCACCCCTCCATATACCTATTAAAACCTCGCTAAATCCCACCCAAACCACCCAATACCTCATTCCGACCAACCAAATTCCTTTGTGCAATCACAAAGGAGACCCAAAACTCATTTTGTGGCATTCCCAATTTTCCATAATAACTGGCGTTGGTTATACCCAACCGCCATCGGTCACCCTTAACCGGCATCAGTCTTTGTATTTGCCATACAACTCAGAACCGTGACTTATTCACCTAATTCTACATCACCCTCATTCACCTGTGATCTACCTGAGACCTCTGTCAGACACAGAGATCCAGAACCAGTTATTTGCCCTTTGAATCCTATTCTAACCTAGCTTGTTAGATCAAATATTTCTTATTGTGTTTTAAGTGAGATACCTAAATAATTTCAAATTACAATAGGATTTACTTTATTACCCACATTAAATTGTTTTAAACAGTGGACTAATAGCTGTTTAGGAAGTATCACACTTCCCGGATCTAGCACACGCTAGGTAGTTCACTACACATATTGTTTAATTCTTTTTGGTGGTCTTGCTTTCCATTATAGGTAGTTCCTCCTAGCCAAAGGAAGCTCTCACATTCAGCTGTGGATTTAGAAGTCATACGCGCGCAACAACCCAATAACCAACATTTTAATAGGTATTCCTCCTATGCCCGTTACCCTATCTGTTTCATCAATACTTCAAAGAAACGCTTTAAGAATCAGGTGAAACATTTTGGCATGCTCGGTGGGACCCATATGGGGTTCCTTGCATTTTATTCATTCCTAGGAAAAGTTGTGTGTTTGTTTCCCTTCTAAAAAGCATACACATTAATTTTCTTCCTTGGTAACCCACCTTTTCTTTCTATTTGCTCTAAAGGAAACCTTTCTTTTGGTGTAATTAAAAAGAACCATTTTTTCATGTTTTCTACATTTAGTGAAAGAGCACCCCCTTCCTCTTCATCTATTTGTGTCATCCAACATCGCACTTTGATTTGGGCTTAAAAATAAGTTCATTGTATTTTAATTTATTGCATTAGCTCAAATTAATTGAGGGCAACCTATAGGCTGGAAGTCATGCCCAGTTGATGGTTGAAAAACAAACTGTAGAAAGCACATCTCTCTCTCTCTCTCTCTTTGAGCCTTGCCAAATTCCAAAAATTCAAAATAAATACATATTATTAAACAACATCTTTCCTGGGAATGCCTGTCAATGATCATACTGATATGAGGATTGGCAGGTACTCCCCAACTTACTGCTGTGTCGAGTCATACTTCAGAGCGAAGCCTACCCCCACCATAACATGCCTGAAACCTCACCTTTTAGATCTCCTTCTTCGTAGGAAGACATCCTCACCAAAAAAATCTATTTCACAGTTCATGTGTCAATCCTTAAATAGCATAAGCTAAACAAACATAATAGAAAAGGCACTCCTAGGATCACATTTTTCTTAGTGTTTCTGCTTGGGTTGTGTTTTGAGGTGAGAGATCACATTCTTCATTTTTCTTGTTCATCCTTACATGCTCCTCATCACAGTTGGTGTATTTCGGCTTCACTTGAGTGTGCATGGACCATATTCTCATCATTCTTAGAATTCTGGGTCTGATTCCACATCATATTTTAATTCACAACCACCATTCTATCATCACTATTTCAATTTCACATGACCAGTGTCGGTCCAATGAACCATCATCGGTTACCCTCTTACCGTTGTCGGTTATACCCAACTGGCGTCGGTTCCAGTCCTTTTGTTAACCTACTCAAAGGGACATTTATTCATCTTCATCCTTGCTATTTATTCATCTTCTTCCACTTTTCATAGCCCTTGTCATTGCTATCATTCCCATTGACGTTGTAAAACTCATCAGATTTGGCATACCTGTCAGATTTGACCTTATACCTTATTTTTCACTCACTGTCCATTTTCTACAATGTGGCCATCGCATCGGTTAGCCTATTTCACTTTCTAACCAACATTTGGTACCTAATCCACTTTTTTATGCCAAATTCACCTGTTCTTATTGTTTTTCTGTGTCATTTACAGAGAAACAACTCTACCTGATCGGTATTGGTTCAAATGGTGCTAACTCGAAGACAAGAAAGCACAAGTTCGTATTTCACACCGAGTTCTTAACCACTCCCACCTAGTCCTTCACCACCTTCCATTTTATCACCAGCCATGGATCCTATCCAACATATCACTATCGCTACCAGAGATGAGGATTTTTCACGACTCCTTGACCAAAACCCTACCGCTTTATAGTTTTACCTTTCCCACTCATCCACTCGAGATGCTTCAGGTTAGTTGATATATGGAATGCCCGTATCTATCCCCCCGACTCTCGCCCCACTCTGCATTGGCCCCATCGGCTCCATGCTGCCCACATCTACCTTACCCCTAGTCGTTTCGCAGCTAGGTCCTATACCTACTATGACTTGTATGTCGGCACCTCCATGGCACTTGCCACATGTAATGCCCACTTCACTACCACTTGAGACCAAGAAACAAACTAGGAAAATTATGGAATAATTTTTTTATAAGAAGAGTCTACAACTAAGTTACAAGACACTAGTTTGAAACTAAATAGGTTCTAGAATAGATTCTGATTAACCAAACACAATATTTCCATTTTTATCTTATAACAAGTTTACAAGGTTCCAATTTTAGGGTTACATGTTTTACTTAGGTTCGGGAGCAAATTTCCCTCATGCCTATTCTCAAACAAGCCCAGAAGTTCAACTAGATTTTTCACACATTTAGATTTATCAAAACTTTCCTAAACTAGGCTCATTGGATAGGAAATTTCCTCACCTTTCCAACCATATAAAGAAGTCCTCCTAACTCCTTGTAAAACTCAAGTTATGGCCGGGTGGAGTTTTAGGGAAAATTCTCCCTTGGAGGTCCGCGGGGTCGACGAAGCAGGACACGTGGTGCGTCCTGATTGGCGCGGGGAAATAGGGAGTGGTGGAGAAGGTTGGGTTTTTAGGAAATTTAACCCCAAAGCGCAAAGGTGAAAAATAGTCACGTGCCTCCGCCAAGGTGGAAAATGGGTGCCACGTGGCACTCCCCCAAGCCACGTGTCAACTTCCTATTCGTCGCGGGGATGGCGGGTCGGCGGAGCGAAACTTGGCGAAGGGGTTTGGGGATTAAAATACCAAAGGAGAAATTATCCCCACACTGGCTTAAGTGGCCATGTGGCATCTTGTGATTGGCCATGGGCCGGTGGAGCGGAAGAGAATAATAGTGTTTTTCGCCAAAGAGATAAAAAGGTTAGAAAGAGTTGCGTGGCCCGTGCCTCCAAGAGGACACATGTCAACACCCTATTGGCTATGGGGGTGTGGGTCCATGGGGAAAAATGTGAAAATTTTCCAAAGGCAAAAAATGGTTAATTTTTTCCATTTTAATCCATGTACCCCCTGCCACGTGTCAGCATGTGATTGGATCGGGGCAGGGGGGTTGTGGGAAAATTTGGAAAAATTTTCCAAGGCAAAATTTTCAAAACAATAGAGTTTTCAAATAGTCCGCCCCTCCAAGATGCCATGTGGCATCATCTGATTGGATAAGAGGGTGACGAGGTAGTGGGATTTTCATGGAAATTTTTCCCGTGCTAAAATTTAAAATTTTCTAAGTTATATTAATTCATTTTTGGTTTTGGATGGCCATTTTGAAGTAAAACTTCAAATGGCCATAACTTTTGATTGGGAACTCCATTTTGGGAAAACAAGGACTTTTCAAAATCTCTTAGAGTCCTCTTTGTACACAATCATCAATTTTAAAATTTAATAAGGTTTAAAAGGTAAATTTTTAAGAAAAATCTGCAAAAAGGACT
This sequence comes from Taxus wallichiana var. yunnanensis, assembly GCA_018340775.1. Lineage (NCBI taxonomy): Eukaryota > Viridiplantae > Streptophyta > Pinopsida > Cupressales > Taxaceae > Taxus > Taxus wallichiana. The sequence goes on from CM031242.1 coordinate 932,821,315, forward strand.
TTCCGAAAGCTCTTAGAGTCCTCTTTGCATAGGGATCATCAATTTTGGAATTTGATAAGGTTTTAGAGGTCAATTTTGAAGAAACAATCTGCAGGGTTTTCTACTTCAAAATTGGTAATTTTTCAAACTTGCAATTTTTATAAAATTGAACTCTTCCTCCACTCAACATGTCAATCAGACATGGGGAATTAGCTTAGGGAAGAATTATAATGTTTTAAGTATGTCAATTTGATCAATTTATTCAAGTTGTGTTTTTCTCCAACAAGGGACAGAAAAACGACCTAGGAAGGGATTGTTTCAATTCTGAGATGGTTGAATTGTTTTCTTTGAGTTTTTCCTTGTCAAGTTGAATTTAATGAAGCCTTAGCATGGTAATGTATAACATTTTAAGTTGATTGTGAAGTACAAAGGTGAACTATTCTTTTAATTAAAAATATACATTACCAGATTTGGATTTTGTACAGTGAGTTGTGCCTTTAAAATTGATTTGGTGATTTGTCTTTTGGATGAGCAATAAGATTCTGACTTAACCCATTACATTGCTTCATCAATCAAACATTCAACTCTAACTAAAATGCATCTCTGAATTTTCACTTCAATATACAATTTTGTAAGAAGATAACACTCATTTTCATTTTGTATGCTTCTTTTCAACATTCCAAGATAAAACAGAGAATTCTATTTCCTATCTTTTCAAATCAGAATTTCACTCATGGACAGCAATACAAGTCCAGAATATGTTTCCACACAGATTTATAAAAAAATGTCATTCTTTATTGATCATTCAAATGATTTTACAATAGAATCCTTTTCGAACTTGATTTGATTCTTTTCACATTTGTAAATACAAGTATACAATACCATTTACATTTATTTTCAAGTAAAAGCAGAGGATACATTTCTCAATTCAATTCCAACTTCCAATAATCAAGTAAACATTTCACATCTCTATATCAATTACACTCATCCACTTGAAGTGGGAAGGATTACATTTTAAAAATTTACAAAAGGGATGACTGTCAAACTGTGAAAACTCTCCAAACAACAACATGTTGAATTCTCCATATTCATTCTTTTTTGATCACAACAAGGAAGGGGGAAAGGCAACGCTCTCCACCCAACCAAGACATCCAATAGGAAAAGAGAATCCATCTTTCCCCATTGGCCCCAAGTCCCAACCATATTGGAATGGAACATGATAAAACAACACATGGCAACATAACTTATTTCACATCTAACATACATTCACGTGCACAAGGAAATGCACAAACCAAAAGATGTAGTTCTCAAATACAACAAACAATTTCAATAAAAACAAAAGCTCCTTCTCCATGCAAGAAAGCCAAGCAAGAGAAAGAACTATGGAGGTCTCCTTATGCCTCCCATGTTGAAATTGGGCATCCACCTAAAACAAACCGCCAAAACATAACCGTCCCATGAACCTTATCCCTCCTCAACCCCTCCTTATCCATCCTCCAAATTCATCTCGTATACCTCCCCAAAGTAATAAATGCAAGCATATTCTTTTCCATAGGAGGATCCCAACCAACACTCCTCTCCACAAGACAAGTGCCAATGGAAAATCCCTTATCCTTCCTTTGATAAACCTCATAGTCTTCTCTCCACAGCATTCCCTAATAATTCTACCCATCCCTCTAACAATTGCAAACACAAACACATTCAAAATTCATGCTAAAAGAGGGAAAACAACAATTTTAGAAGAGTGAGAGCCTACCTCTCCATAATGGAGACTTGTTTCCAAAATAGTAGTCTTTATTGCACCAAAAACCAGTCCCAAATCAGCAAGGTAAATGAATGCACAAGAAAATCCACTTCTTCCACAAAGCAAGCTCCAAAATCCAAGAGGAATTCACCTCCCCCAAGAGTGAAATCACAAACTTTCAACAACCTCAAATGAGGAGGCAAATTGAATTTTTAAAGGAGAAGGTGGAAGAGGATGATGTGGATTCCAAGTGGGATGCCACATCATTTTTCCTCATTCCCCAAGAGTGCAATCCACATCAACAACAAATCACCATTAATGAAATATGACAAAATTACTTACACACACAATATAGCCCATACCCCAAAAGGAATGCATTTAAAATTTGTAAGACAAGTGCAATCAATACTTACCCAAATTTATGTCAAAATACAATAAAATAGATTGATTTTGACTCCAAATCAATAATCATGGTTGGTGGAGGATTTTGAGAGATGTGGGACAAGTTTAACTTGTCCCACAAGCCTCCAATTTAGGCTCCCAAGACCAAATCCGAGTTTCAAAGAGGATGGAGTGTTCTACACTCCAAAATCTGCCTTATACAATCTATCATTTCACTTACACAACTCTTACATCCTCTTACAATTTCTTACACATGCATTTATATTTATGACATTTATTTATTACAATCTTTTATAAAGATTTATTTATTTACCACATGGTTATAATATATATAAATCAATTTTCATTTTCAACCAAGACAATAACATTTAATTTATATTCCACATCCCAATTAATTTAATTGAAATTTAACTATAAGACTCTCACATTATACTATCACATTAAAATTTATTAAAAGAAGGAACACCTTACAAATAAAAATACACACAACAATACTGAAAAGGGAACATACAAATAAAACACACATAATCAAAACACATACATGTCCCATGGTCACAATAATGGAAATCCCCCCATGGGAAATCCTAACAAAACACAACATACAACTCAAACACAATTGCCATGGTGACCTTGTTGATTTCACACTGAATTCCAATATGGTTAGTCTCCAGTCCCCCGACATTGTTGTGATTTTTAACCTGCAAAATAACAATACCTCCTTCAGCCTCGTGACCATATCAGAACATCCAAGAGATATAAAATCAACATATAATTATCAAATCCAAATCACAACAATATCAAGGATTTAACATTTATCATTTAAAATTCAATTTGCAACTATATCATCATCCAATAGATCTCTATACTAGAGCTATTCATAATATCAATTTCATATGTCTAAAATCAACATCAATAACTTGTCCATGTCAACCAATATATCATCATCCACATAATAATAATAATGTCTCAATGATCATCAAGAACAATAACTGAATCTAGATCAATGTTAATCCATAGTCTAACAGCTAATCATTATACTAAGGAAAATATAATAATGTCCATAGTAATCCATGATCTAGCATATACACATCATACTACATCAAAAACATAATAATATCCAAAATATGATCAATAGTGTCAGGATCAGTATCTAAACAGTGTCAAAGGGAAGTGGGCACTACATCCCCCTCCCCTTAGACTTGACTTCCTCGTGGAAGTCACTAGAACAAATGTGGAAACTGCACTCGTAAAGCAGTAGCATCCTCCCAAGTGGCTGCAATCTCATCATATCTGTCCCTCTTTGCACCTGTACTCGATCAATCTCTCTACCTCGAAGGCCCGGGGTCTTGCAATCTATGATATAGATGGGATCCACCATCACCTACCCCGATCTTGCACCTACAAAGTGATGTCTAATCCAATACATGAGAAGGATCTGTGATGTATCTCCTAAGAACAGAAACATGAAACACATCATTTACGCGAGACAATCTGTGTGACAATGCTATACGATAGGTCAACGGGCTGATACACTCCAAGATCTCAAAGGGTCCAACGAACTAAGGATATAACTTAGAACCTTTTCCATAATGGATTGGGATCTTATGTGGCCTAACACGAAGGAAAACCTTCACGTCCACATGAAAATTACGTTCGGTTCTATCTTTGATCAACGTACTTCTTCTACCTATCATGTGCCTCCTGCAATCTCTGCCTGATCAACACTACCTGCTACTCCATGTCCTACAAAAGAGATGGTCCAAGAGATACTCTATCCTCCAACTTGTCCCAACTAAGGGGTGTCCTGCACTCCCTACCATACAAGGCCTAGAAAGGAGCCATGCCTATAGAACTCTGAAAGCTATTATTGTAGGCAAACTCCACAAGATACAAATACTCCTCCCATCTCACCTGGTGATCCATCACATACATCCTGAGCATGTCCTCTAAAATCTGATTCACCCTCTCGGTCTGTCCATCTCTCTAGGTGATAAGTTGTGATGAAGTTAATCTTCGTCCCGAGAACATACTGCATGGTAGTCCAAAATGGGAAGTGTACAAAGGATCGCGGTCACAAATGATCTTCTGTGGAATCTCGTGTAACTTGAAAATCTCATCCAAGTAGACACATGCCACCGCACTATCTTTATAGGGGGTCTTCACCGGAGAAAAGTGAGCTACTTTTGTCAATTTATCAATCGTGACCATGATGGCGTCATGATGATATCTCAACATCAGTAACCCAACAATGAAATCCATGGAAATGGTGTTCCATTTCCACTCCGGTATAACATTAGGATAGAGAAGGCCATCTGGATGTTGATGCTCGGCCTTCACTTTCTTGAACTCTAAATAGCATGACACAAACTGAGCCACGTCCCTGTAAAGACCTCTCCAGTGATATAACTATCTCAAAGTGGCGTGCATCTTCTTCACCCCAGGATGGGCTGAATAGGGTGCACGATGTGCCTATGTCAAGATGTCCTGCCTCAAGCCTCTGTCTCTAGGAACATATATCCAACCTATGTGCCTAAGAAGACCGTTTGCCTCTAGATAGAAACCATCAAATTTCCCCTCAAGGGGTCTTTGGGACTCAATCTCTGCTCGAGATGCAATGTAAAAACTATCAAGAGGAAGCTGCTGAAGGATAATGCTCCACAAATCTATGCTTACTGAAGTATCCATGCTCAAGTGCCTCCGTCTGAGAGAGCATCTGCGCAACCACATTCTCCTTCCCCTTCACATGCTCTATCTCCATGTCATACTCACAAAGTAACTCCATCCAATGCCTCTGACAAGCATTTAGATTGGGTTGTGTGAAGAGGTGGTGAAGACTCAAATGATCTCGTCACAGTATGAATCTCCGACCAAGAAGGAAGTGTCTCCAATGAACTAAAGCATGCACAACCACCTGCAAGCTCAAGATCATGGGTCGATAGTTAAGCTCATGATCTTTGAGTTTGCGAGACTCAAAGGCTACAACTCTGCCCTCCTACATAAGAACACCTCCTAGGCCTGCCAATGAAGCATCCGTGCACACAAAGAACTCACCATGTGGGTCCGGCACTACAAGGATAGGTGCTTTGTAGTGAGGCATTCCTTCAGGGTCCTGAAGGCCTGCTCACACCTATCTAACCAAACAAACTTCTTCCCTTTCCGTTGAAGGGAGGTGATGGGGTACGCTATCAGAGAAATCCTGAACAAATCTCCTATAGTAACCTGCTAACCCCATGAAGCTGCGCACCTCTGATCATTGTAGTGGATGTTTGGCCAATCCATAATGGCTCTAATCTTGGAAGGATTGACTGTGATACCTTCCCCTAAGATGATATGACCCAAGTACTGAACCTATGACTGAAAGAAAGCACACTTCTCCAAGTTCCCGTAAAGTTGCTGCTCACGAAGACATTGAAGAACCTGACAAAGGTGCCCCTCGTGCTCCTCACGCGTACATGAGTAAATAAAAATGTCATCAAGAAAGATGAGCATGAAGCGATCTAAAAATTTCCTAAATACCCCATTCATCAAACTCATAAACACTGCGGGGCATTCGTCAAACCAAAAGGCACCACTGTGAACTCATAGTGCCCATACCTCGTACGAAAAGTAGTCTTATGGATGTCTGCCTCTGTAATCCTCAATTGATGGTACCCAGACTTGAGATCAATCTTAGAGAACACCGTGGCTCCCCTCATTTGATCAAACAAGTCATCAATGTGAGGCAGGGGATAACGATTCTTGATCGTTACCTTATTCAACTGGCGGTAGTCTATGCACAACCACAAGGATCCATCCTTCTTCTTCACAAATATAACCGGTGCACCCCAAGGGGATACACTAGGATGGATAAGGCCTTTCTCCAGAAGGCCCTCCAGCTGTAACTTGAGCTCGTAGAGCTCTGGGGTGGTCATCCGATAAGGAGCTCGTGAGATAGGCTCTACTCCTAGAACTAGATCAATATGGAAATCAATCTCACGTGGGGGTGGCATCCCCGGTAGCTCCCTGGGAAAACATCTGCATACTCTCTCAAAATGGGATGGTCATCTAGCAATGGCCCACTAGACCCATCCTCTATCTAGTCACTGATTATAACTGCATACATCTGACAACCCCATCGCACACACCGCTTGAGCTGCATAGTGGAGATAGTGTGAATAGAAATAGGTCTACTTCAAATTGGTAATTTTACAAACTTGCAATTTTTATAAAATTGAACTCTTCCTCCACTCAACATGTCAATCCGACATGGAGAATTAGCTTAGGGAAGAATTATAATGTTTTAAGTATGTCAAATTGATCAATTTATTCAAGTTGTGTTTTGTTTTCTCCAACAAGGGACGAAAAAATGACCTAGGAAGGGATTGTTTCAATTATGAGATGGTTGAATTGTTTTCTTTGAGTTTTTTTCCTTGCCAATTTGAATTTAATGCAGCCTTAGCATGGTAATGTATAACATTTTAAGTTGATTGTGAAGTACAAAGGTGAACTATTCTTTTAATTAAAAATATACATTACCGATTTGGATTTTGTACATTGATTTGTGCCTTTAAAATTGATTTGGTGATTTGTCTTTTGGGTGAGCATAAGATTATGACTTGATCCATTACATTGCTTCATCAATTAAACAATCAACTCTAACTAAAATGCATCTATGATTTTTCAGTTCAATATACAATTTTGTAGGAAGATAACACTCATTTTCATTTTTTATTCTTCTTTTCAACATTCCAAGATAAACCAGAGAATTCTATTTCCTATCTTTTCAAATCAGAATTTCACTCATGGACAACAATACAAGTCCAGAATACGTTTCCACACAGATTTATAAAAAAAAAATGTCATTCTTTATTGATCATTCAAATGATTTTACAATAGAATCCTTTTCTAACTTGATTTGATTCTTTTCACATTTGTAAATACAAGTATACAATACCATTTACATTTATTTTCAAGTAAAAGCAGAGGATACATTTCTCAATTCAATTCCAACTTCCAATAATCAGTAAACATTTCACATCTCTATATCAATTACACTCATCCACTTGAAGTGGGAAGGATTACATTTTAAAAATTTACAAAAGGGATGACTGTCAAACTGTGAAAACTCTCCAAACAACAACATGTTGAATTCTCCATATTCATTCTTTTTTTGATCACAACAAGGAAGGGGGAAAGGCAACGCTCTCCACCCAACCAAGACATCCAATAGGAAAAGAGAATCCATCTTTCCCCATTGGCCCCCAAGCCCCAACCATATTGGAATGGAACATGATAAAACAACACATGGCAACATAGCTTCTTTCACATATAACATACATTCACGTGCACAAGGAAATGCACAAAAAAAGATGTAGTTCTCAACTACAACAAACAATTTCAATCAAAACAAAGGCTCCTTCTCCAAGCAAGCAAGCCAAGCAAGAGAAAGAACTATGGAGGTCTCCTTATGCCTCCCATGTTTAAATTGGGCATCCACCTAAGAAAAACCACCAAAACATAACCATCCCATAAACCTTATCCCTCCTCAACCCCTCCTTATCCCTCCTCCAAATTCATCCCTTATACCTCCCCAAAGTAAGAAATGCAAGCATATTCTTTTCCCTAGGTGGATCCCAACCAACACTCCCTCCACAAGACAAGTGCCAATGGAAAATCCCTTATCCCTCCTCTGATAAACCTCATAGTCGTCTCTCCAAACCATTCCCTAATCATTCTACCTATCCCTCTAATAATTTTAAACACAAACACATTCAAAATTCATGCTAAAAGAGGGAAAAACAGTAATTTTAAAAGAGTGAGAGCCTACCTCTCCATAATGGAGACTTGTTTCCAAAACAGTAGTCTTTTTGCACCAAAAACCAGTCCCAAATCAGCAAGGTAAATGAATGCACAAGAAAATCCACTTCTTCCATAAAGCAAGCTCCAAAATCCAAGAGGAATTCGCCCCCCAAGAGTGAAATCACAAACTTTCAACAACCTCAAATGAGGAGGCAAATTGAATTTTTAAAGGAGAAGGTGGAAGAGGATGATGTGGATTCCAAGTGGGATGCCACATCATTTTTCCTCATTCCCCAAGAGTGCAATCCACATCAACAACAAATCACCATTAATGAAATATGACAAAATTACTTACACACACAATATAGCCCATACCCCAAAAGGAATGCATTTAAAATTTGTAAGACAAGTGCAATCAATACTTACCCAAATTTATGTCAAAATACAATAAAATAGATTGATTTTGACTCCAAATCAATAATCATGGTTGGTGGAGGATTTTGAGAGATGTGGGACAAGTTTAACTTGTCCCACAAGCCTTCAATTTAGGCTCCCAAGACCAAATCTGAGTTTCAAAGAGGATGGAGTGTTCTACACTCCAAAATTTTCCTTATACAATATATCATTTCACTTACACAACTCTTACATCCTCTTACAATTTCTTACACATGCATTTATATTTATGAAATTTATTTATTACAATCTTTTATAAAGATTTATTTATTTACCACATGGTTATAATATATATAAATCAATTTTCATTTTCAACAAAGACAATAACATTTAATTTATATTCCACATCCCAATTAATTTAATTGAAATTTAACTATAAGACTCTCACATTATACTATCACATTAAAATTTATTAAAAGAAGGAACACCTTACAAATAAAAATACACACAACAATACTGAAAAGGGAACATACAAATAAAACACACATAATCAAAACACATACATGTCCCATGGTCACAATAATGGAAATCCCCCCCATGGGAAATCCTAACAAAACACAACATACAACTCAAACACAGTTGCCATGGTGACCTTGTTGATTTCACATTGAATTCCAATATGGTTAGTCTCCAGTCCCCTGACATTGTTGTGATTTTTAACCTGCAAAATAACAATACCTCCTTTGGCCTTGTGACCATAGAAGAACATCCAAGAGATATAAAATCAAAATATAATTATCAAATCCAAATTACTACAATATCAATGATTTAACATTTATCATTTAAAATTCAATTTGCAACTATATCATCATCAATAGATCTCTATACTAGAGCTATTCATAATACCAATGTCACATGTCTAAAATCAACATCAATAACTTTGTCCGTGTGTCGACCAAGATATGTCATCATCCACATAATAATAATAATGTATCCATGATTATCAAGCACAATTATTGAATCGAGATCAATGTTAATCCATAGTCTAACATCTAATCATTATCTTCGAGGAAAATATAATAATGTCCATAGTAATCCATGATCTAACATATACACATCATACTATATCAAAAACATAACAATATCCAAAATATGATCAATAGTGTCGGGATCGGTATCTAAACAAGTGTCAAAGGGAAGTGGGCACTACACCACATCCACCATACCCTCTAAAACTACCCAAAACGCAACCTTATCTCATCCCTAATGTCTCACACATACCCGTAGCTACACTACCACCTCCGGTGTCAGTGACCCCTACCCCTTTTCAAAACGTGGTACTTTCCATTCCATAATCATTAGCCCCATTGCCACTAGGGTTACCACGACCCTTCCACCTCCATATACATACTATCAGTAGCCTCTGTTTCATCTATTATTCACTCCAGGTACGTACCCCCTGTTTCACTTGCCTTCTTCTCAATCAACCTACATGGTAGCACCATATACTAGAGTGCCACCCCCATTATATGCCCAACACCAACCCCCTCATGCTACAGGAGGCACCCAATCATCGCAACCTACCGACGACCTAATCAAACTGATGTTGGACAAGATGCAGACATTGGAGGCATCGGTTTCAGCTCCCGCAACACTCTCACTGCGACGAGATTTATAATGAGCCTATCCACCCATCCATTCCTATCTACCCATATCCCATGCATTGGGAGATGCCTAAATTCAATCATTTTAATAGCAAAGAAGACCCACAACAACATTTGCGGTTGTTCAAACATGGGTGTTATCTGATTGCTCACGATGATGCTTTGCTCTTAAGAACCTTTCCCATGTCTCTCACTGGACTGCTAATTAGATTGGTATAGTGGGTTACCTAGACACTCTATATTCTCATTCAATTAGGTAGCCCAAGCCTTCTTGGATCATTTCTCCATCAATATCGTCAAGAAGGTTACCATGACTGACCTATATTCCACGCGTCAATATGAAGATGAATCTATTGCATATTTTGTCACTCGTTGGCGTAGCCTGATCAACCAACTCACCTTCCAACTGCCACAAACAAAGCTCATCGAGCTTTTCACACGGGCTTGTCTTTGGACATATCTCACCAACCTTGCAGGTCCAAACCTTCCAAACATTCGATGAAGCATTCACTATGGCACGAAAGTTAGAGATTCGGGCCATCAAAGAGAAGAAAATCCAATTATGCAATAAGAATTCGACATTCAAGTCGAATGATACCTCTTCTTCTTCCAAACCACAAAAAAATTATTCAAAAGCTAAGGGCACCACTAACGCAGTGGTACTCAAGGCCGGCCTAGCTCATCTGTCAAATCAGGCTACCCCCTCATCTAATCTCTCACCCATCCAGACTTTTCAATTCAGACGAGAACATCAGAAATACACCCCAATTGGGGAACCTTACTCCTCTGTCTTATAAAAGCTTATCAAATATGGAGCCATAACCCTTCCACCTATAAAACCACACACTGGTTTTGACCCTACTTGCCCCGTGTCTACATGGTATAAAGAACTTGACTTCTATAACTATCATCGAGTAAAGGGTCATAGTGACAGAAATTGCATCACTTTCAAAAACATTGTCCAAGAAATGCTCGAGAAAGGTGATTTAACATGGATAATCCTAATGCACCTACCAAAAAAACCTACACATCTTCAAGAAACTATTTCCCAATCATGCCCCTTTGTCCAATCAAACCGGTGAGACCTCAACTCATGATACCCATACCCGCGAGGTTCATGCTATTTTTAATGACGTACACAATGCCTCAAAGAGCATAACACCAGGTTTATACAATGAATACACGAAATAATACAAGCATATATTATTGATTTTCTATATCATATTCATACGGGATCTCTTACAAATATATAGGAATAAGTCATTCCTATAAAATAGGAATCTGATATAACAATACTCCTATTCACGTGAGTTGTTAAAACTCATTCACCCGTATTTGTTATAAGTTGTTTTATATAACAACTATATAACAAAATACTAACATATTTACAAACACAATATTACATGATAATAATTACTAACGTAATTATTATTTACCAATGGAGCACTAATAGATTGATTTCCTAACATTCCCCCCCTTAGTGCGAACATGGGGAAAACCTGCCTTTGTACTTGCACCTGCTCATGATCTGGTGATTTTCACAGGATGATCACAAACCTCAGGGATGGTTTTGCAAACGGTTGACCACAAACCGAGAATGGTGGTTTTGCAATTGGTTTACCACAAACCACAAAGTGATGGTTTTGCAAATGGATTACCAACAACCAAGAATGGTGGTTTTGCTATTGGTTTACCACAAACCACAAATGAAGGTTTTCAAGTGGTTTACCTACAACCACATCATGATATGCAAAGTACTATTCTCAGCCCTCATCACATCTCACTGCAGGGAATAACATAGGAAATTCTGCTGAAATCTGTTGCTCATACATACATAGAAAAAGCTGACATACTGGAAATGGAACATTGGATCATGTTCCCCCCCTCAATGTGAAATTTCCACTTATTCAATCACGAACACTGCAAACAGGAACACTGATACTGGAACTATGACAAGAAGCACACGACACAAGCTGAAAGAAAATACACCATAAAAATGTCACCAAACCATCTTAGCGGCCCCGTCGTTGGCAACTGACGAGAGGTCGCTGAATGACCTCCAACCTCCGATGCCTCCTGCCTCCAGGTTTCATGCTGCTAGCTCAGCTGGATTTGATCATGGAGCTCAAATGCATATCAGAGGACGTCGGATTCCACCGATAGTGCGTCCAGTTGAAATGCAGGGAAATTTTTTTATTTTGACAATTTTCCTAATAATCACCTAAATGAAAAAAAAGACACAAATATATTTTTGACACCTTGACTCTGACTATTACAATGACACAACTTTTGATGACTCACTATAAGACTAGACACACAAATTTTGACTAATCTTGACAATGACAAGACACAAATAATATAATCTAGACTATCTAACACAAAAGACTACAAGAGGATATACAAACATTGTTAATATTAAACTTTGACAACATGACTCTTAATTTTTAACTACAACAATAAGACGATATACATGTTGACAATGACCCAAAAAAACATTGACAAAGATTAATATAACTAAAACTTTATTGAGAAAATTACACTTTAAAACTGCATGTTATGAGCATCAATTAAAACTTATTGACAATCTATTCTTAAGACTCAAAGATAATGAAAATTTTAGCGCAGACTAATTCTTATAAGGATTAGGGACAAAAAGACCTACGATGAATTTAACTCCACTATAAAAAACAACTTAACAATATGACTTATGAATGGCGATGGACACGTTGTATGGAGGTGTTTTGGTGATGGCAAGTGAAACCGTGGATTGCAACCTGGTAGCGATACACTGCAAATGGGCGAAGTTGGAGTTAGCAGCACGTCTGACTAGATGGACAACTGAATTAGAATCTCCAATAGACATTTCTTCTTCACATGCATATCTGGCATGGATTTTGACAAGACTTTTTCAAAACTTTCGAAATCTTCTTCTTTTTAGCGAATACATAAGAGATGAATGCATTTGAAGTAGATATTAGTCCGCAAGAGCAATACACACACTGTAATATTTCCACTATGTCAGGGTGAAATTATATCACATCTTCCTCTATTCGAATGAAAGTGAACTCAATGAATCAGATCACAGACCAGAACATAGCTTTATACTGAACTGGATCTTCATGGCTTGAATCAAGTAGAATGTACACGAGATAAATTGCAACGAATTACCTGGTTGACACACGGATTACAGCTGTAGGATTTTACCACGCCAATAGAATACAAACGCCAGAGTATATGTCTGTTATAAATGAGTCGCTCCCATTTTAAGTGCGTTACAGCTTTTGGCTCGGATCAGATATTAATGTTGTCTGGAAAAGCAAGTCTGTTCACTTTCAATCAAAATGTCAAAATCAGCACAAATTCAGATAGGATATCCAGATAGGTCAGGTGCTGTTGATCAACAAGGTTTTGGCTGTGTCTCACAAATCCATCGAGGATCCAGTTATAGACGGGCTGCTACAAAATATGAAAGATGTCCCGAATTCTTGTGGAGACCACATTTTGAAACTCTTTCTTTCTCACCGTAGCTGCGAGTTGATTCCCAAAATGACAGAGTTCTTCAACCTCTCCGAAGAAAATAAGTCAATTTCAGAGGATACAGATCGTGGATATGGTGAGGAGTCCCAGGATCAACCGAATACTTAAACAAATCTTCTCTATTGTGGGTAAAAGGTGCTATACAGTCTGCGATGCAGGAAAAGACTCAGTTACCATTGAAGATATCACCAAGGATTCAACGCTGCCACAAGCTGTAAACGACTCTCATGCATCCTTGCTCAAAGAATGGAGATCGCACTGGAAGAGGCATTTCTGGATCTCAAGCGCTCTGGTACCAAATGAAGAGCATAACACCAGTTTATACAATGAATACACAGAAATAATACAGCATATATTATTGATTTTCTATATCTTATTCATACGGGATCTCTTACAAATATATAGGAATAAGTCATTCCTATAAAATAGGAATCTGATATAACAATACTCCTATTCACGTGAGTTGTTAAAACTCATTCACCCGTATTTGTTATAAGTTGTTTTATATAACAACTATATAACAAAATACTAACATATTTACAAACACAATATTACATGATAATAATTACTAACGTAATTATTATTTACCAATGGAGCACTAATAGATTGATTTCCTAACACTTTGTTGCCTCCCAATTTCCCCATATTCCTTCCACGGGAGATTCTAGCACCTGTAATCCTCCTTCCACATCAGAACCAACCTCCCCTATTCCTCCACCCATAGAGGAACACCTTTCATCTCCTTCATCACCTATGAAGGAGTCTTCCGCTAACATCAAGACCATTTCACCTTTGGCTTCTCCACTTAGAGAACCGATACCCACAATACTTCTTTAGTCCACGAAGATACTTATTTATCTCCTCTACCCACAGAGGAGCTCCCATCATCTCCTCCACCTATAGAGGAGCACCCATCATCTTCTCTACCTATCATAGACCTAGTTGAGATACCTTTGCCTCTTAGTGAGCATTCTCCATCAGCTACCCAAAATCCTGTAGACCTACTTTCCGCTCTCTTACCCATGGAAGCTGAAGCTAGCCAATCCCCTGTCTCTAAGACATATTTTACAAGAATTTCCATTGGGTCCTCATCAACTCCACCTACGGACGTGTCATTCTCATGTTTGGTCGATCACTTAGATTATGTAGATAGGGCCTTACTATGGGGGCACCTTTTACTTCTCGTCTCCACGCAGATGCAGATGTCACCGGCTGATACCTCCACTATCTACCCAAAAATATTTTGAACCAATCAAACTGAATACAACCACCTCTATCACAACTCCTTCCACGACACCTATCATAGCTCAAACCAAAACCTTACCCATGACCCAACCTCTATCTAAACCCAAACCCACACCTATGGCATCTTCCTTGACTAAACCTATTACCACTTTAGGGGTCACCCCAACCACCAACCTTACTCATCCACCTATCAAACTAGATTTAGCTACATCCTCTAAAGTCAACACCATACCTACTTTGACACCCAAACAAAAGAACCAAACCCATCGACCTCATACCCCAGCTGTGCCAATCACACCTGCACTTGTCCCGTCTGTCTTAGGACCTCAGCTTCCCAACATGGTCAAGCAACCTCCACCCATCAATAAACCAAAAACACAACAGCCCATTCCTTCCTCACAAACCTCCAACCTACCCAGGCACCCGACACGACTTACACTTACACCTACAACATCTCTACCACCCATACCTCCAATACCCTCAACTATTTCTTCACTACCCACTACACTTCAGTCATTGTCCCTCACACCCCATGTGCAACCTGTGTCATCTACCTTCACAACACCCCCGTTATCCCCGTGGGTAACTCACCCTCTTCCCCCATCTGCTTTTCCTTCTAGACCTCGTAAACCCATATCACCTTTACCCAAGAAGGTGTAACCCAAAAACAAAACTCTGTTACCCTCCAATAAGATAGTCAAAACAACCACACACCCTCCTGCTCATTCATCTACTATACCCCTACCTAGACAAACACGACCGACACCTAAGACCCCGCCAACACCCAAAACCATAGCTTGACCTATTCCCCCTCCTACGAGGATTGTTCCTCAACAATCCACCGTACCTACACCCAAACCCATGTTCACTTCCCATTGCGACCTACTAGCAGGGTCCTATGCCAAAATATTAACCAACCTCCTTGAGACTTCTGTTATCACATTACCGCCACTCAGACCTTATGACCCCCTCAAACCTAAGCCAAAAGGGTTTGATGACACTAAAATTTGTGCCTACCATCGTGTGCCAGGGCACGATGTGGAGAACTGTAAGGCCTTGAAAACTATCCTTATCTAGTTGTGTCCTCTAGAAGCCAACTTTGACGACGATGACCTTCTCGATGAGGACCCTGCCTCACCAACACCCATTCCCACACTGTCCACTCAAAAACCACAATCTCCACCCCCACAAATCCTTGAATGAACTCCAATATTTGAAATTAACATGGTTCGCATCAGATAACTTGCCACGCCACCACCCAAATGTCATTGTGCCCAGCTCACCTCACAAGATTTTTCTCCTCTGGTAGTTTTTTCCCGTCATGTTGTTATACCACTCACCCTACACCTTCTCCATTTGCCAACTCCCCTCATATCAACATGATACACGTCACTACCCGTGCTCAAAAGGATAAAGGTAAAGAAAAGGTGACTGACCCACTGACCAATCCTATACCCAACATACCATCTGCACCCATGCCTAAAATCACTATTCGTGGCCCCACATACCCCATTTCTAATGGGGTCACGCATCACACCATGCTCAAACAATTACACCAATCTCCCCTCAAAATGTCCTTATATGACCTCATCCAAACCTCGGAATCCCATCGCCAAGCTCTCATGGAGGTTCTTCAATCTATTGAGGTTTTCCCAATGACCCTACACCCATCACCTCCATCATCACACCCCATCATGTAGCCTCTCTCACCAAATTACCACCTTTATCCACACCTCCACCTACTCACCAAGTATCCTCCCTTAGCTTTTCAGAGGAAGAGATCACGCCACACCAAAACGATGACCCGGACCCAACCCTCTTCATCTCTATCCACATCGATGACATACGGGTATGACGTGTGATGATTGATGGGGTGCTAACATTAATATCATTTCATCCCATGCATTCGCTCAAATGTGCATACCTGATAATTGCATGCATAAACATCCTATCATGTTGCATTCATTCAATGACGCTATCACCTCCACATTAGGCACTTTGTCATCCTCCACATTCGTGTGGGCCCCCACACTATCCCAGAATTATTCTACATCTTGGAGGGGGAGTTTCAATATAACTTGTTGCTTGGAAGACCCTAGATTCATGTCATGGGTTACGTTCCTTCCACTTTACATCATTGTGTAAAGTTTGAACATGAAGGGCACACCTATACCATTCCAGTTGATCCATCCCCTTTTAAAACATGCAACATGCTTTATCGACCCAATGATGTGCTCATACCTGTTAAGGCACCTACCTCCGCGACCACCACCGCTTCACCTACCTCCACTACTCCACTACCTCAACCGCACATGCCTCCTCCATTCCTACCACTGCCACAACCTCCATGGCCAACCCATTAGCTTCCCAAGCCGTTAACCCCACCTCCGCATCGACCTCCGACACATCATCCATTCCAGCTACCTACATACCAACCATTGACCCCTTGGAAGGTGTTTTTCAATGCCTCACTGGGGAATACCGCCTATATAGTGTCAACACATTCCTTACTCCACAAGAGTATGGAAGCCTTCACCAACACCCTCGCTACGATCACCGCATAGGAGAATGCCTCCTTTATGGTCCTCCTCATCTCTCGTACCAGTCTCACCTATGGGGGACTTGATACTACCACTTACACACCGAACCACCGTCACAAACCCACCCATTTTCTCGCTGACTTCCAATCTCTCACCAATCACCATTTTTTCCACACCTTCCTACACCGATGTGCGTGGAAGGGTTTTGGTTTTGGATTTTATGAGCAAGGATGTCATACCATTATTCCATGCACCACCCGCAAACATAATGACCGTAGTGGTATCGGCTTTCCTGAACCACCTACCAAATAGGCTCATTGAACTCATCAAGGACATTAGCCCTTCTCCACCTTCTTCACCTGCTCCACCTTCATCACCACCATCACCGATGGAGTCGATGGATCTAGAATTTATCCCTCCTAACTTTTATTTTTCATGAACACCATTTCATTAGGGCCTTTGACTTATCAACGCGAGGGAGAGGCCCCTTCCACTCTTTCCTTCCTATATCCTGAAATGATCAATGATGATAAACCTTCAATTAATGTCATTCAATTTCAGGATGATGAATCTATACTCACCTACCTTCGTGTAGAAGACTCATATATTCATCAATCATTACGCTCTGAGACATAAATCATGTTGAATGAATCGATTATCGAGATCAACATTCACACTCAGGACGACCCGCACATCCTAAAGATCGGTCAATCTTTAGGCATGCTATCTGAACAGATGCCATCACTTCTTTTCTCAAGGATCATAACCATGCTTTCTCTTGGTATTATGTAGACATGCCTAGTATTGACCCCACCATAATGGTCCACAATATTATAACCATTCCCGATGCCAAACCCATCAAACAAAAGCTGAGGAAAATGCACCCTCACATTTCTCTTCTCGTCAAAGAAGAACCTCAACACTTTCTTTTCGTTTCCTTAATCTTACCCATTGATTATCCTCATTGGATTTCTAACATTATCCCTATCACTAAGGTGACAAAGGGACTCCGCATTTACATAGACTTCCGTGACCTCAACCTAGCATGTCTAAAAGATGACTTTCCCTTACCCGGTATTGACCAGTTGGTTGACCTTACCACTGGTCATGAGATGCTATCACTCATGGATGGCTTCTTAGGTTATAACCAAATCTTGCTTTCCCCAAAAGATGAACACAAAACCATGTTCATTACCCCTTGGGGACCTTCTAGCTATCGAGTCATGCCTTTTGGCCTTAAAAATGCTGGTGCCACATATCAGCAGGCTATGACTTACATCTTCCATGATATCATGCATCGTATATTGGAAGATTACGTGGATGATCTCCTGGCCAAATCTAAACACCACTCCAAGTACCTCACCATCCTCAAAACCATTTTTGACCACCTCATTAAATATTGTGTTCGCCTTCAGCCAAAGAAGTGTGTCTTCGCGGTTCTCTCAGGAAAGCTCTTGGGATTTATTGTTTCCTTACGTGGTATAGAAGTTGACCCTGCTAAAGTCAAGGCCATTCTGGAAATGCCTCCACCCACTAACCTTAAACAACTCGTAGCCTGCAAGGTAAGTTGCAGTCTATTCACCGTTTCATTTCACAATTATCTGATCAGTGCCAACCATTTCATCATCTTCTCAAGAAGGATGTGTCCTTTAAATGGGATGATGACTACCACAAAGATTTTGAGGCCCTAAAACAATACCTTCTCCAACCACCCATACTCATTCCACCTAAAGATGATCAACCTTTTTACCTATACATCTCAACTACCGATCACTCCTTGGGAGCCATGCTCGCTCATCGTGATGAACAACACAGGAGAGCGGTTTTATTACATAAGCCATACTCTTTTGGACTACAAAACCGATACACCCATCCTAAGAAACTTTTCTTAGCCTTAGTTTTTGTTGCCACCAAACTCCGTCATTACCTACTTAACCACAAAACCTATGTTGTGACCAACACTGACCCCTTACACTTCATGTGTGCTAAACCTTATAAAAATTAGTGTGCCGCATGATGGCTTATGCTTTTAGCTGATCTTGACTTCGACTTCATTCATCAAAAGTCCATCAAGGGCCAAGATATCACCGAACAATTGGCCGACGCACCTATTTCCAGGGATCAACCCTCTAATTTTGACTTTCTAGATGAGTTAATTGCTACCCTTTCCCTAGATGAACCCCCTTACCGAATGACACTCTTCTTCGACGGTTATAAGTGTTAGCACGGGGGTGGGGCTGGTATTATCCTAATTTCACTTGACGGTGAGCCCATGCCTTGGTCTTTCAAACTCGATTTTGAATGTATAAACAATATTGCCGAATACGAAGCACTCATACTAGATCTCCAAGATGTCTATGCCCTAGATGTCAAATCAATCAACATCTTTGGTGATTCTCAATTGGTCGTAAACCAAGTCAATGGTATATACCAAGTCCACAATGAGATAATTCAAAAATATAAACATCATGTAGACGTACTTTTGACCACATTTGACTGTTACACCCTTCAAACCATCCCACGCTCAACCAACAAATTTATAGATACCATGGCCTGCTTAGCTTCCCAAATACCCGCTTTGCCCACCGATTCTAAAATCTTTGTCATTTTACAACGACTCCAATCACCTTCTTATCTACCTCATGATTTTTACTCCATCGAACCATCACCTCGACCCGAGTGACCTTTGGTACAAACAATACTCAACTATCTTTCTCTTTCCATCTTACCTCTTGATCTCACTCATGTAACGATACAACACACCTTTCTTAAAAGGGTATCTCATTATGTCATCCTGGGGGACTCCTCTATAAGCGCTTTTAATGGTATTCTCTTACGATTCCTCACAAGTTCTAAAATTCCTTATACCATTAAGGAAGTTCATGATGGCATATGTGGAGGTCACTTCAGTGGCCTTGCTGTTGCTAAGCGTATTCTTCACCTAGGCTATTATTGGCCGACCCTTAACCATGATTATTACAACTACATCAAACGTTGTGTAAAATGCCAACAACATGCCAATCTTCATCATACACCTAGTCATGCCTTACAGGTCGCCCGTGACCTTTGGCCCTTCTCTCAATGGGGTTTGGATCTTGTCAGAGAAATCAATTCCCATTCTTCCCAACGCCATCAATGGATCATCACTGCATCTCGAATACTATAAAAATGGGTGGAAGCCATACCACTCATCTCCATGAAAGCTAAGAAAATATATGAGTTAATTAACCACCACATCATTTTTCACTTTGGTGTTCCTCATTGCCTCATCACGATGATGGAAAATAATTAAAAACAAAACATTGCAAAAAATTTACGATGCCTTCGGCATTCAGCTTAGTTTCTCATCACCCTATTACCAAAAACCAATGGCCAAGCCGAATCCACTAACAAAACCCTAAACAAAATTCTTATGAAAGTGGTTAATGATACTGGGAAGGATTGGCATACACACATTCCTTTTTCCCTATGGGCATATCGCACTAGTATTCGCACTTCCACTGCTGCCACACCATTTTCTCTGGTCTATGGTATAGAGGTTGTTCTACCTCTTGAAGTTCAAGATCCCCTCACTCCACATTTCTCTCCATGACATGCTCAATGATGATGACTTTCGTCAGGACCGTTTAGCACAACTAGAGTTATTAGACGAACATCATCTTAATGCTCTGGATCACCTTCAAGTTTACCAAAAACGTATCAAACGTGCCTATGACAAACATGTCCATGCACGAACCTTCCAAGTTGGTGACCTTGTCTTGAAAGAAAATCAACACGTAACCAAAGCAGAAAAAAAGTAAATGGGGAAAATTTGCTCCTAATTGGCTTGGACCATACATCATGACTCATACCTATGGATCAGGTGCTTATCATTTATCTTCACTCGATGGTAAACCCGAACCTAAGCCCCTTAATGCCTTGCATCTTCGACCATTCTATTGTTGACTTGTAGTCCTACCTCACCTTTTGTCTCTTTCCATGCTCATCCCTTGAGTGCTATACACCTCACCAATGATTAAACAAGAATCATGTGAGTACCCGTCACTTGTTATCTTCTCTTGAATATGTGTAACATGGCGTTGCACATAGCATGATTCTCATAGACACTTTTCATCTACCTTTAGATGAGATCCAATGGTTGTTTCACCTTGCCTTTTGAACAAGATTCCAATTCTCCACCTTGGTCTTGTCCATGACTTCAAAGCCCTCACATGGGATACAACTCCTTGAGTCAAACTTCCACTCAAAAGATGACTCCCTCAAAAGGACATCTTCCTCTCGACAATTGTTGTTGTAAATAGACTGCTCCCTCGAAGGAAAACTATGTAAAGCTCAAAAAAATGAGAGAAACTGAAGCTTCCCACATCGATCAGCTTCATGAAGACCTCAAGGAGTTAAATTTTCTTCATCCCATATAGACTTCCCACATCGATCAGTCTATCTCAAATACAAGTCAACACAGAAAACATTTTAGTCATGGACTTGCCCATTGTGACCTCGGATCTCTTTCCCAAATAGCATGCTACCTCATACCATACAAAATTACCCACTTTTCACCCTTCAAGCCATACCCACTCCCATTTCCCACTGCCTCAAGGGACTTCTTGGAAACTATGACATTTGGTGATCATGTGACTACTTTTCACCGTAGAACAATCAATCATGCAATGTCTTTAGGGTCTTACATTCATCACCTCTTTCAAGGTGTGATCTACTCAGTATGATCCTCGCCAATCAGGTGGCTTTATTTCCCCCTCTTCTCTTTTAGCCGTCCTTGTTTATGTTTTGATTACCTTATACAGGACTTGGTCCTCGATGCTTACTTTTGAGGTAATCTATTTTCTTCTTTTGCCACAATCAATATCACCTATCTTACTTTACCTATAACCCACCCACACCTAACAAACCTAAACCCACACCATACCTAAAACCTACCACCTCATTTTCACACCCTCTCATATTCTTCCCTAGCTTATGGGAGAACTACATCAGCCTGAGGTCCCTTTTCGTCAGACTATGTAGGTAGCACTCCACGGGCATGGGGCCCCTAGAGGATAGCTCAGCCATGCTTTACCCTCAACAATTCATCTTTCATGTTCCTCACATTACATCATACCTCACTTAGTTTCCCTTTTTTACCCACAATTGGAAATTAAACCACGTACATAACAAGTTGCTTCATATTTTAATCCTTATCACAACATACATTTATTACGCCTACCATTTCTCTATCATCACTATGCATAGATTATACCACATCTCACATAGGACCCATATTATCATTCATTGCATAAAATAATAAATCATAATTTCCCTTACTTTGAACACAACCATGCCTAAGACCTTGACTCAACCATGCCTAAACCAACTTGACTCAACCATGCCTAAAACCTGACTTGATCCATGCCTAAGACTGACTCGATCCATGCCTAAAACCTGACTCGATCCATGCCTAAGACTTGACTTGATCCATGCCTAAACCAACTTGACTCAACCATGCCTAAACCAACTTGACTCAACCATGCCTAATCCAACCTGACTCCACCATGCCTCTGACCTAACTCAACCATGCCTATGACCTGACTTGATCCATGCCTAACAAACCTGACTCGATCCATGCCTAAGACCTGACTCGATCCATGCCTAAACCAACCTAACTCCATCATGCCTAACTCACCTAATTTCTGTCCATATCAAAACAATAAATCAAAAATCTCATCAACACATCAACAAATCAAGAAATATCATGTATCTCATCATATAAATAAGTGTGTATCTCAATA
This sequence comes from Taxus wallichiana var. yunnanensis, assembly GCA_018340775.1. NCBI lineage: Eukaryota > Viridiplantae > Streptophyta > Pinopsida > Cupressales > Taxaceae > Taxus > Taxus wallichiana. The sequence continues at coordinate 932,844,380 of CM031242.1, forward strand.
CAACATACATGGATGTCCCATCATGTCCATCATCTCAAAATCGTTGGCACACAGGCCGATACTCAATACAAAATGTCATTGGCACACAAGCTGGTCTCATATATACAATAAAATAATGAACCAATACAAAATCTCTTTGGCGCACAGGCTGGTATATGCTCGAAATATACAAAACCTCTCATACATCCTCACTATCTTTGTACACGCAAGCCGGTATGTGATAAAAAATACAACTATCTCTTGGCACGCAGGTGGTATATATCACAAAACTGACTATCATACATCAAAAAATAGGTGCCACATATCAGGCATCTCGGTGGATGTCCTCCATCTCTATATCGCCTGTACCCTCTACCTCCTGGGTCCCTACTGGTGCCTCAATTGGAGCTGGTCTCCATGCGCTGGTAGCATTTTCCTACTCTGGCCTCGGAGCTCACTGACCCCCTTTACTCTCCACATTATGAGTGTGAGATCTCATCCTCTCACTTGGTGCATGTTGTGCCCTGTACTCGGCATAGGATATGAAGTCTATCCCGACCACCATCAATTGGTCCTAGTAGTATCTAGCCTCACCTAGGGCATCCCATAACCTGGATATAGGCACGGTATGTGGTGGTCCCATAGGTCTCGGCCCTTGTACTGCCTCTGGGGACCCTATCCAAATTTTTCTTGTGAATCGGGACCCGGTCCGGTGCCTCTGGTGGTGCCCCCCTTGTGCCTATATCTGGGCCTGTAAGACCCCAATCTATGCCTAGGCTATGGCCAACTGGCCCTGTAAACCTACCACCTATGCCTGTAAGGCCGCCACCTGACCATCACCCTCCTCTCCATCTCCATCCCCACCACTGCCATCTGGGCCTGCAGACTAGCCACCTACACATGTAGCTCTGCTACCTCTGCCTCGCTCTCCAGTTGTGTCTACACTATACCCAACTAGGTAATCAAAGTAGCCACCTACCCTTGTAGGGCATCCCTTTGCACCGTGATGGTGGCTAGATCTGCTGCCCGGTCTGGGTGGTATGGCTCATAAGTGAGCTGCCCACCACTACTCTATACATGTCTGTGTGTACCTAAAATAGGCGTCATCTATCCACCGGTCCACCCCTACTCCTCCTACCCCCATGTGGCATCTTGTAGGTTGTGGTAGAGGTAAGGGCCTCTCCACATCATCTCTCTAGTACTATGGGAAGGGTGGAGGTACATCCTATAATAGCCCGAACTACCACCGCCTCCACTCTATCCATGGATACACTCGTGCTTCTCAAGCCCCTGCATCGACTGGCGACTCCCGTATCCATATCACATATCAAAAGCTAGCTCAACCAGCTCTCCCGCTCAATCCCTGCATGCATACATATGCCTATATGAGGGGAATCCCACATATGGCCTCCATATAATGTCCACTCCAAACAACCCCTCTAACAACCATCGAAATAGGCCACATCATGTGTGGGCCTGTCAGATCTCCACTCCTAATAGTGGCACCCATCACCTATACCCCACCCACACAAATCTCGGTGGGAATGCATCAACTTGGGGCATCCCTACTGGCCGCACACAAGCTATGTGCTCATAAGCCCAACAATGTAGTAAGAAGGTACAACATAGGCTGAACCTACGCAGCCACCCATAGGCCCATAACTCTTCGTACAACTGCACTAGGAATGATGGCACCTAGGAAAATAGTGTCTCCTCTATCATCATGTCGTGGAGTACCCCCATCAATGATCAGGGAAAACGTCCACCCTCTACATCTAGTAGTGCAAAGCAACACACTTGCCTCCATCAAAAGAACCACTAGCCTCGTCTCCTCTAGATGGGTTAGGTACATCTCTCATAAGTTAATGCCATTGTTATTTGGGGAATGTCATATAGAATGCTAGCACTATGGAATGTCAGCTCGGTCATCCCCTCGTTAAACACCGTCAGCATCAACTCCTCCGAGGGCTTGGAGGAGATCGAGTAGACCTGCATACCTAATATGGGTAGCCGTAGAATCCTGAACACATCCTCCAGGGTGAAAGTGATCTCACATGTCGGCAGGTGGAACGTGTTGGTCTTAGAATCCCATCTATTGATGAGCGCGACCATCAAACTAGGCTACTTATGAACTACATGCCGGTATCTCCGGACTCCACTCGGGCCCACCCTCCACATGTTACAGCTCCTTGGGGTCAACAAAGCATGCCGCACACTATCACGAGTAGGGGGGAACCTATCTCTCACATATGTAGCGGAGCTCTCCCCTGCATCCAATACAAAAAAAACATTAACTACATTTACCATACCCATACTCACCTACTATCATTTTCCCGCACCCTATTTTCACCCTACCCATCTCAACCACCTAGCCCACACCACTTTTGGACCCTTGTCCCCTAAAACCCGATAGGTACCGGTTCCCTTGAACCGACCCCAGTCACCCCTTAACCAACATTGGTCACCTATTTGGTGACTCGATACCGTTGAACCTTACTGACGACGTGGGCCAAACTTGGCCGATGCCGGTCAACGTCACGGTAAAAACCCGTGATCCCCAAAACCCCTTTACTCAAAACCCCCCTTGCCCCTTTTACCCACCTAAAATGACCTAAACTACCCTTGCACCTCAACCCATCCCCCCTCTCCCATTTATTACCCTCCCCATTCCTATTTTTACCCACTTTTACCCCCATTCCCAAATTTAATCTTTTCCCCACCCACAAAAATAAAACAAACAAAACCTACAAACACCAATTTACCAATCACCTAATCTATCTAACCAACTACACCTAGAGTTGGATGCTTACCTCATCGCACTTTGCCGATCGTCTTTGCTTTGGCACATCTAGTCACTCGCACCGGTGGCCCGCCCGATTCGTCATCACCAAATCGCTACCCATGCAGGAAGTGTCCGCAACCTCTACCCAATCAAATCCCTCGCATTGATCCTATGGACCCACTTCTCACCAACCAATCACCCGTCGTTCACACCGCCAACTCAATGCTTCATTCCGTTCGGACACTTTTCTCTCTTTTCTCTCTTTTTGTCATTTTCTCACTTAGCTAAATGACAAATGAATAACAAAAAACATGGATTTTTTTGTTTTTATAACAAACCCGACCTAACCAACGCCAGGTTTACCCTTCACTAGCATCGGTCATATGCCCTACCTTACCATGGTTGGTCGACCTATACTGACGTCGGTTACCCTTGACCAAAGGCATCAGTCACACTCACTTGCATATTTCCCTACATTTTACCCTCTTACCTACCCCTCCTTCCTTTATTTACCTCACCCAACCTTCACCCTGCCCATTTACCCCACCTAACCTTTACCCTGACCATTTACCTAACCCTCTGGACCTCCTCATTGCCTGCCTACCCTTTTCCTCCTTTGGGGACTCATTATTTTACCCATACCTCGGCCCTACCCGTGTTGTGACCTAGATATTTGGACCTGGACCATCGCTAGTTTCCTTTGACCTCATGTGTTCAATATACCTTGTGGTGCTGTTATTTACTTGTGTTGATTGACCTAATGACCTTACCTAGCCTATTTCTGTGACCGTTTATCCTGACCCTACCTTTGGTGTACCGGAACATACCTAAACGTTCCTACACCTAACCTACATTTTTTTTCTTCACCATATCCTATACCTTGGATACCGGAATCACTTCAACCGTGTTTGGATAAACCTATCAACCTTAAACGATGTAGAGATTTCCTGCTCTTCAACACAGTAGCGTGCTGCAATTTATACGTGTGCGTGTGTTTAATCTGTTTACCTGTGACCACGACCCATTACCTAGATTTCCCGCATAGACATTCAACTCTTTTTCCCCGTTAACCACCTTCCCCTTTCTCACATTTACCCTTTTATCAAAACACTCACCGATTTTTCCTTTATCCTCGCCTGAGTTCCTGGTTTGAGGGGGATCACCTTCACCCACACATGGGCAACCACATCTTATTTTTGTTAGCTTCGCTTACCAATACAAGCTACACAAAAAAAGGGGCAAAATGTAGACACTAAAATTAGGTCACACTCCCCTTTGGTCCCTCGACAAATAAACACCCTTCATTACATTAAACTGGCCATGGCCCCCTTCACCCCATTAATATTCATTTAATTACTTTAATTTATTATCCCTTATTTAAATATCTTAATTTAGATAATATCCACACATACACCTCACTAGACACCTCATCTAGCCACCTCACCCTAAGTCCTATTCTTAGTAAGTTACCATAACTAACTAAGACTTACCCAAACCCTAAAGATCAATGCCTACATTCTCTCTAACCACATTCCCGCATGCTTACAAGAAGCTCCCAGTCTAATCCATGGGTTAATGACATGAGATTCGAGAAAATCAAGAGGATCTCCCTAGTTTAGTAAACCTAGGAAATCTCACCTTGACCGACGCCTTGGTTAAGCCACCACCTCGGTCACCTTTAAACCCCTAAAACAACCTTATTTCGAAGGTTGGAAGAAGGTTGGAAAAAATTGTGCACATCCCTGAGAGATATCACATCTTCTGAGAATGAATTCTAGTGAGAACATGCATGCAAGGAAGGAGATCAAGAATTTTCTCCTGCACTCACCCCTAACAAGGATTTGATCCAACCAAGCAAAAAGGAATGCACATGCAGCCCATGCAGAAGCTCTCCTATGATTGGTGATCATCTGCAGCCTTCAACCTCTTACCAGCACCTTCATCCCTCACTCAGGCGTCCAAGACCAGAATCCAAGTAAAACATTATACTCCTCTAGTTCATTTCATTTCATCATTATATTGTTACCCTTTGTTCTCTTAGCCACCCACATACCTCCATTAATACTCACCCCTCCATATACCTATTAAAACCTTTCCAAATCCCACCCAAACCACCCAATACCTCATTCCGACCAACCAAAGTCCTTTGTGCAATCATAAAGGAGACCCAAAACTCATTTTGTGGCATTCCCAGTTTTCCACGATGAATCGGCGCCGGTTACATCCAACCGCCATCGGTCAACCTTAATTGGCATCGGTCTCTGTCTTTGCCCATACAACTCGAACCATGAATTATTCACCTAATTCTACATCACCCTCATTAACTTTGTGATCTACCCGAAACCTCCGCCGACTGCGCAGAGATCCGAACTAGTTATTTACCCTTCGGATCCTATTCTAACCTAGCACTTTGTTAGATAAGATCTTATTGTGTTTTAAGTGAGATACCTAAATCATTTCAAATTACAATAGGATTTACTTTATTACCCGCATTAAATTGTTTTAAACAGTGGACTAACAACCATCTAGGAAGTATCACACTTCCCGGATCTAGCACACGCTAGGAAGTTCACTGCACATATTGTTTCGGTGGTCTTGCTTTCCATTACAGGTAGTTCCTCCTAGCCAAAAGGAAGATCTCACATTCAGTTGTGGATTCAGAAGTCATACGCGTGCAACAACCCAACAACCAACATTTCAACAGGTATTCCTCCTACGCCTGTTACCCTATCTGTTTCGTCAATACTTCAAAGAAACACTCTAAGAATCAGTGAAACACATCTCACCACACCATTTACCTCTATCGATTATGTTTAGGAACTATTTGTGATTGTGATTTTTACCAAAGGTCTTGACGAGACTTTCCTAAGACATATCTAGGTCTCTATGTTCATTATTCACTCATCTTATAAATAGATTCATGAGGAGTTTTTCTATTGTTCATCATATAGCTTTATCTCTCTAGAATAATCACATTCTTCCTAATTTAAATTCATATTACTATGTTTAAATGTATATTTATTCATATAATCTAAATTTGATTATATATTTAAATGCATCATAAACAAAATATTTTGATATATATCAAAAAAGAAAAAGAATAAATCAATTATGAATAATTATGAATTTTATTGAATTTTTTTATAAGAGTGGATATTATATCTATCATGCAAGGTATTATCCATGTTGAATCATTTATTTATTTGTATTTTTTATTATTTTTTCATTTTTTTCAATATTTGGCTAATAGGCCTATCTAAAGACATTTTTTTGTAGAATCGTCATTTTTGTGTCATCGTCGTCCTAAACTATTTGGTATCAAATTCTCTTATTTTTATTTTGTTTTATGTCTTTAGTTTTGGATTTTTAAGAAGACAAAAGGACAAAAGTGAACGCAAATCAAGGATTTTCCTCGATTTACACCTTAGAATTATGTGCCTTTTGGGTTTTCCTCTGGGATGTATAAATCGATATGTAGTTGGAATCCCCAATATATAATATGGGTTATTTTTAGTGTTTGTAATTTTAATTAGTAAAACAATTCATGGTATTATTAGTTAGAAAATTATGCAATTCAATGGAAAAAGGAAGAGGAATTTAATAAATTGTGGTAGAAATTGCACGAGAGGGTAAGAGCCACTGTTGAATAGTTTCTAGTGACATATCAGAGAGCCTAGGACTCGAACTAGAATTCCTCTACAAAGATCCTAGAAATCATGAAAAAAATATGGCCTTAAACTATTAATCTTGCTGCCCCAATATTAAGCTCACATTTGGTTTCCCAACGCATGCAAATCCTAATGCCCTCATTGTTCTTCTTTAAGGCCATGTCTTGGGCTTGCAAGTGCTTAGGAATGGAAAATGGTATGCAATGCAACCCATACCCAACACCTTTTTAGTCAATGTTGGAAACCAATTACAGGTATCACAATCATTTAATCACGTACCACATGAATTAAATTAATATTGAGAAAATTTCTGTTGTATATGTTATGAACAACAAAATATACAAAAGTAGAATTCACCTTGTACTGGTGAAATGTAGTGAATCAAGGATATTTGTTCCAACACTTTATCATCAATCATGAAAAGAAGTAATCAAGCTTGTTACTCATCTAATCATTCTTGATAACCCCACTCGATATACAAGATATACTTATGAAAAATATTATGACTCGAGTTACGAGCAAAGACCCTAAGAGAAAACATGCTCGAATGCATGAAATATTTCACAACCAATGCGTGTGGAATAGATCCAAACCAAAAATAATTTTAAAAATAGTCCTATTTACATTTTTTATTCATGATTATTGGTTGTGTGTATTTCTATTAGCGATTGTGCATGAGTTACAATCTACACCGTAGAAGATAACAATGTTAAGTTTGTAGTTAAAGTTACAATTTGTCATGAATTGAATGCTAACTTAAATTGTTTGAAGATTATATGACAGGGAATAGTGATAATGGAGTACAACTACAATGTCCGATAAAAATCAATTCCTATTTTTTATGATGGATGTCCATACCTTGTTGTAAAATTCCTATTTTGCCATGTCCAATGAGTATGTTGGCAAATGTGAGTTCATTAGATTGAATATGTATTTGTTGCATTTAGTGATACAGTCTCGATGGCTCTTGAGGATGATCATGTCTAAATATTCTTGACACCATTTGTCATCAATTAATATGAAATTAGTACTTATTTATAGTTAAAAACACATAAAAACATGTAAACAACCATAAATGTTAAACATGCGTTCTGACCATAACCACAAAGTCTCCTCGCTATAGACACATTGAGCGAGAAATGCAAGAATTCATGAAATCTACCACTAATAGAATATCATAGATACATTACAAATTTTACACTAACCATAATAGGCCAGAATTTATTTCATCTTAATAAACCCCAATCCAAAAACAATACAAATGCATTCTATTAAGATTTATTAATTTAAAACACACACAAAACATTAAAAAAGACAAACATTAACATTAACAACCCGATTAATTTATCCTTTGCATGCAATATTCCATAACACTCTATTGACATGTGTAACATGGTTAAGGTAGAGAGGAAAATAACTCTTGGAAAATTTTCATGGTAGTAAATAATTATTAAAGATTTTAATCCTTTACATTTATATTTGATTAAACCTCCTTTGATTAATATGGTTTTGTCATGCAAATGTTGGTTCTTGAGGAGGAAGAAAATGTCTTGTTCCAAATTTCTCATTTTGACATCGATTGAAAGGATCATGATAAAGGGTGTGGCTTCTCGCTTTACTCCTTCTAATTGCATTTTCTTGAAAAGTTCCAAAGCCTTTTCAACAAACCCATTTTTGTACATATCCCATAATTATTGCAGTCCACGAGACCACATATATTTCAATTATTTTGTTGAATGGTTCACATGCATAAGCTAGTAGCATGCTAGCAAAGGCGAGCCCATCATTTCATGTTAAAAAAATGTCAATACTCTGTTAGCTTTGGTTAATAAAAAATAATCCAAATCTACAAGAAATGCATTTCTTATTTGAAAACCATAAATTTAGGACAACCTTAAATGGTCATTGGTTCAATGCCTTATGAATTTCTAGTGCATTTGGTGACAATATGGTGTCATGTTTCAAGCTACCAAGAAACATAATTAAATTTTGTTAAAAATAGTTTAAGCTTCAATTGTCTATGGTTTAACAAAACACAACCCTTTGAAGATAAAAACAGAATCATTTCAAACAATTTACCTATTATATACCTTTCGGCCTCTCACAAGCACATATAGATGCTTTTGCTAGTTTGTTTATGAAATTATTTTAGTGTCATATGTTTCTATGATATTTACACTCAAGGTGTTCCCCTATGGGAAATGCCCTTCCGGATGTTTCTACAATGTTAAATTTGATGGCCGTCTGGACATTTTTTTCCACTTGATTAAAGTTTACGGTCATTTTAATGGTTTCGACGCTTTATTAAATTCATCTTCCTTTTTCCTTTTAAAGTTGACGGTCATTTTTAGCTAGACCAACCTTTGCTCTTCGTCCTATTTTAGTAGATCAACATTTTATGCAGTGGGGTTTGGACTTCATTGGTATGATCAATCCACCATCAAGTTTGGGACACAAGTGGATTCTTACAACTACTGATTATTTTACAAGATGGACATAAGCATTTGTGTTAAAAGAGGTGAATGAGACTAGTGTGCTTGACTTCTATGAAGAATCTATGAACAAGAATTTATTGAAGATTATCAGAAGGCTTTTGGATGAGAATCAGAGGTCATGGCACACTAAAATCAAATCAGCTTTATGGGCTGACAGAATTACTCCAAAAAGGTCTATTGGTAACTCTCCATACATGTTGGTTTATGGTAAGGAAGCTAGACTTCCAATTTCTCTTGAGTTACCTGCTTTAGATCTTATTCATCAGATGGAATTCATGGAATCAGGACCTATGGAGGTAAGATATGCAGATCTTATGCAGTTAGAAGAATCAAGGCATGAAGCCATGCTCACCATGGAAGCTCATCAAGCACAGGTAAAGAGGGCTTTTGACAAGAAAGCAGTTGCAAGGGTTTTTCAAGAGGGTGATCTTGTTCTTAAGTGGGATGCAAACAAAGAAAAACCAGGTAATCACACCAAATTTGATGCTATTTGGAGTGGTCCTTATGTTATTTCAGCGTGTAAGCCTCACAATGCTTTTCAGTTATCACGTTTGGATGGAGAAGAACTACCAATCCCGGTTAATGGGATTTTCCTCAAAACTTGCTTTTGAGGATTTAACATCATTAGAGTAGGATTTCAATTCAATAAGTGCTTGCATGCACATTGTTTTCCAATTTTCTTAGTTAGTTTCCTTTCCAAGAAGTGCTTGCATGCACATGTTTTCTTTTCGTTGGAGAAGGTAATTTGGTTCTTTTGTACAGAAGATGCAAGTTGTTAACAGAGTATGTGACTCCATAGCCCAATGGATGCAGAAGGCTACTAATCTCTTGTTTAGCGGAAAAAATCCCGTGAGATCACCAAGAATGTTACCATATTTTTCCATGCAAGATCGAACAAAGGTATTTTTAAGAAGTTGGCTATTTTTGGCGAGAAAAGCCTTTTTAGCGGTTTGCTATTTTTAGCATTTGCTAAAAATAAAGTGTTTTAGATGAAAATTGGGTGAATGGAAAAATTTCTATTTTTAGTATATGATAAAATTAACACGTGCCCAAAATAGAGTGTTTGCATGCAAAAAGAATTAAAGCTAATGCATGGGAATACATGCCAAAAATAAAGACAACTGAAGGTAAATAAACATGGATAAATTAAGATATAAAGTTGTTCTATTGTTAAATAAATAAAGGCGGTAAGAATAAGAAGTCGAACAATAGTTAAAAGTGAACTGTGGCTCATAATGAATGTTTTTTTAGCATAGAAATCATGTGCCAAATTGGGAACTTTGAGGGTGAATAAAATAAGTTTTATTGCATGCTATTTATTCCTAAAGGTGGTGACAATTTCCAACATCAAAGGAGGTTATATTTAATTGTTTTATTAGGTAGTTACATGCCGAGTATTCATCATAACAACCCTCCTTCCACATAGAAGTCAAAGAACAATTAAAAATTGTTCAAACACCTTTTTTGCATGGCTAAAGTCTATGTAAGAGGATAAGAAGCCAAAAGAAAAGCACAAAGTTCCAAAAACAGGAAAAGACAAAAGGAAAAGAAAATGCATGTTTGACCAAGGGTCTACACTAAAAGGTGAAGGAAGAGGTTAAAAATATAATTAATATATTAGTAGCAAAAGTGTAGATATGGGCAGCTGTTAGCAGTATATTATTTATTTATTTTCCACCTCACTCATGTTGCTAACATGGCGAACGAAAGATGAATAAAATAATTTTTTTTGCATGCAGCAGAGGTCTAAAACAGAGGGAAGCAACCTTTAAAGGATTTATTTTTGTAAAATAAAGACATACACACTCTTCCAGTTGTTTTGCTTCGCAATCCTAGCTTGTACTTGCATCTTTGAATAGAAAAGCTTCATTTTTTCCTTCCCATATCGCTAGTTTTTTTAGTATTCATCATTTTTATCAGGGTATTGTATTTCTTTGTTGTGAAATTTATTCCCTATAATATTGTCTCTTACCTAAACCTTTGAATTAATTTTGTAGATTAGCCTAGAGTTGTGCATGTGTGTGGATCTCTATTTTTTTTTGTATGCGATAGTATGTGTGTGTGTGTCAAATCATTGGTGTATCACCTCAATTTACATCTTCCATTTTCCTTCTCCTTTTCCTTGTCAATTTTTAGTTTTTAGGTGATTCACAGGGAACCAACCCACTCACGGAGGTTCACCTTATATATAGGTTCCCATAACCTTGCAGGTGTTCCAATTTTGTTAACAAAAGAGAGAGTGCTCATCATTCTCTAATCAGCCGCACTTCTAGGTGACAACAATCACTTTATGAAATCATGGGATTATTCATTACAAGATATCTTTTCTAAAAATATTAAGATATATGGTTGGGTCAATTGACCCATTATAAAAAATGCTAGGAGATATCCCCATATATCCATAAATGATATGTAAGGAGATGGGGATCATTTTTCAATGTTTGAAGAACATTATTGTGGATTGAAGAAGGGATGGAAATCCCATTGAAATCCAAAGGAAATCAAGGTGTTGAAGTATGATTAGGTATTAGGAGGACTTGGGATGACCGAGAGGCCATCTATAAACACACAAAGAAGAATAAATATACGGGAAATTACATTAATGGTGTGATATCAAATTCCATTGGAAAATATACCAATCTCAGAACTCTTTATCTACAATTTAACCAGTTGAGTGGAATAGTTCCCAATGAGATAGGTAAGTTACACCTACTTGAAAGAATTAGCTTGGATTCTAATAAGTTGGTTAGTAGGAATAATAGCACCTTATACTTCCTCACAACTCTCACAAATTACTCCAATTTGTGGTAGATAATTTTGTTTAGTAATCATTTTACTAGTGTTTTTCCTCTCTCCATTGGCCAACTTTCACCTAACCTCTCTTGGTTTGAAATATCCGCTAACAACATAAGTGGAAGCATACCTCCGCAAATTACAAATCTGTGCAACTTAAACTACTTAGATTTAGGTTATAATATGTTGAATGGGTTCATTCCATATGGATTTAAATATTTTCCAATATATTAGATTTAGGACTCTTGTCTCTTGGTCGGAACAATCTATCTGGAAGAATTTCGATTCAATTGGTAACCTCAAAGAGCTAAGAAGAATTTCTCTGTATCACAACCATTTGTCAGGACAGATACCTGCCAGTCTAAAGGAATGGCTATTAGACCTGTCTTACAATAAGCTGTCGGGAAGTATACCTAGAGAAGTTCTTACCGGTCTTCAAAATCTTCAGTTGTATTTAGATCTCTCATGGAATGCATTAGGAGGGTCCTTTCCAGAAGAGATTGGAAAATTTACAATGGTTACATATATAGACATTTCATGCAATAAGTTTTGTGGTGCCATTCCAAATGCAGTTGGAAGTTGCATATGATTGAAAATTTTGAATATATCAAGAAATGCCTTAGAGGGTCTTATTCTAGAGGTAATGGAAATCTGAAATATCTCATTGACCTGGAGCTTTCACCAAATTTCTTAACTGGTCCACTACCAAAACTCCTCAAGAAACTTCAAGTGCTTTGCTATCTGAATCTATATTTCAACATAGTAACAAGAGAAATTCTAAAAGAGGGAGTTTTCACTAATGCCATTGCTATTGTTTTACTTAATGGAAATGTTGGTCTTTGTGGACCAAGGAAATTATTGTTACCTGAATGTCCAAGTCAAAAAAGTGCTTCACATTTCAAAATAATGATAGTGGCAACTTGTTAGTGTTAGTGATTTTGTGATATGTTGTTTACTTTTGGTTTTCTTGTGGAGATGGACTTTGGAAGTAGTGGATATACCACTAGCTATTCTACAAAAAAATTGAACACCTCAAAATTTCTTATGGATATCTTTTTAATGCAATTGATGGATTTAATGAGAAAAAGTTGTTAGGGGTAGGCAACGTTGGATCAATGTACAGAGGAGATTTGAGAGATGATAGAGTAGGTGTTGTGACATTGATGGAAACTCAGATAAAATATTTAGAACCTTGTTAATATAGTTTGTGACTAAGCCACTTAGTTGAGAAACTTGATGATGTGGGAAGTAGCATTATAAATATGAGATTGATTAATACATCATTATATTTTGATAGAGGACATCCTTGCATTATATTTTTAAAGAGCTCAAAATGAAAATATTGTGGATGTCATTTTCTCTCATTAAGGTTTTAATGTGTTGGAGCTTCCTAGGCAAGGGCAAGCTCAAATACCCTATTCAATTCTCATAATATTTAGACAACATAAGTTCAAGTTTGTTTACCTAAATCTTGCAATGGGAAACACACAATGAAACAAGAAGAATGGAAAAGGGACTGCATAAGCTATATTAACTTTAAACCACTAGTAATAGACCCACTATTTAAACACAGTAATGTAATTTCATGAAACTCCAAAAAATGCTTCTCATCAATGCACGGCTAGCAATATATTTATTTTTCCAAAAAAAAAAATAGCAATACACAAAAACCGGTGAATGATTTCCAATGATTCAAGTTAGCATTACATCATATCAACATAAAATTTCCATTTTTAGAAATAGTGTGACCACTGACCAGTGATTGACAATTTTTTCTTTCTTTACCATTTGTTCTTTAGTGTCCCTGACTTCATAATAACACCACAAAACCTGCAAAGATATCACTAAAACCTGGTACATCTCTTTTCCAAAATATTAATATGGGTATACTTAGTAAGGTTTTTCTTTTCTTTCTTTAATGCATTTAAATTTTATTTTCTGTTTACATGACAAAGAGTTCTTATAGCACAGTCACATTTAGCTCCAAATCTATGATGTGTCAACTGACGAAATCTTTCACGCCATTAAAAGCGATTCAATTTTGTTGCAAATTTGGGGACCCCATGCGGTAGAAATTCCTTAAATGGTTAAACATTAAAGTCTTTTACATCAATATTGTTGATCACGTGCTAGAGTGTTTGATGGTCCATTACCTATAGGCTGTCGTTGAGCACTTGACTGGAAACTGAGTTAGATGCATCAAACATCGAATCTTGTGAGTCTACATGGATATTTGCTTTCTCCACATGGAAACCTGTTGTATTATGATTACATGGTAAATGAAAGTCTATGGGACATCCTACATGGTGAGTACAATGATTATGTTATGAAGAAGAAAGGAGGATTCAAGACTAGCTATCACTCAACAAAAACAACCCGTCAGTAAATACTACCCTCTACTTTAATAAAGCACATCCACTACTACTTTACTCAAACTTCTTGTATCCAAGGTGATATCAAATGTATTCATGTTTAGTGCAAATAAAATTGGCTACAAAAGACTACCACTGATGATATAAAATATGCAAATATAAGGAAGTCTACATGTATTCATGTTTAGTTCAAATAAAATAGTCCGCAAAAATCTACCACTCATAATATAAGATTTGCAAATGTGTATGTATGAATTTGTAACAAATTTGAAATGTACAGATAGAACCTTTAAATGTAATGCTTCATCTATATTCCTACACTTACACTATCAATCACACCCCTCATCAACATCAACTACAAAAGTAATAACTATCCCTCTAAATCAAATAACATATACCGTTCGGCGTTCACATTGCATTGTACACATGCAATTGCTAGTAATTAGGAAAATGACTTAGCAAACTTGCATTTTTGTTAATATATTGATACATTCCAAATAAAATAAAATAAAACACCCCATATTTAAGTATTTCATATTCATTAAAATATGCGTAGTGAATAAAATAATGGAAAAAGAGGAGGACAAAAACATGTGAACTCGAAGACTAAAGACTACAAGAATCGTTAACTAACTTGGTCTCGGTGATTTTACCTCTATACAAATCAATATTTATTGTTATAAAAAACAATATATCACCCAAGTTTGATACACAACAGACTAGGGATTCCTCCTTCCCGTGCAAAATACAATGTAGAAATTATTGAGACAAACATCAACGATTCCTTATGTCCAAGAAATGAATGTGATCGGAATCAAATTACACATTAAATATTACAAACTTTTGGTATCTTAGAAATAATAGAAATGTAATTAACTATCGTAGTGTTAAATTAAATTAAATTATTAGATACTATATATTTTAACTAAAATTACGAGAAGATAAATATGTTCATAATTTATAAATAAATTTAAATATTAATTGCGAAATTAAGGTATTATTTATTATGGTGGTATTGTTTAATATTTAATTAGTAAACATTATTTTTTTGAATATATAATCAAGACATAAAACTACTAAATTATATTAATATAATAACTAGCAATCGCACATGAGCAAGTGTAATGTACGCCAAAAGGTGGAGTAAGGTGAAAGGGGTGCCAATTATGAATAAGAGGAATATAGGAGTAAAAGAAGTCGACAGGAATGGATAACTGAAAGGAAGGAGGAGGTGAAGAAATTAGAAAGCAAGGAGAACAGAAAGTGGGTATTGTCGAGCTAGGTGGAAATGGAGACACAATGATTAGTGTGAGAGTCAAGAGGTAGATGAAAAGAAAAGGGAAGGGAGTGATGTAGAGAAGAGCGAGCCGGTGCATTTTTCGAAGTGTCGTGCGCTTTGCAATCACACTTTGAGTTTCTGTGCTAAGCGAGGAAAGGAATGCAATAAGCGTCTGGGGAAGAAAATAGAGAGATGTGCGTAATGATTAGAAATCAAAATTTCCTAAGAAAATGCAAACAAAATTTGTGTTTAATATTTTTAGGCCAAATATATGCATGGATGACTATGTATTTGTATTGTGATGGGAGAACATGTCATGGTTACAAAACTTTAGATGAAAACCCATAGACAATTTATGAAGAAATAAAATTTGGATAATATTTTTTTATTTATAGAAGCGTAATGCCAATGTCATTACAATAACTTTTCTGTCACTAATCAGAAACCTCTAGTATCCCAATAAAAATGGTGTCTGGAGGTGTTGGGAAGGCTAAGGAGATGGGTTTCAAGAAGGGGGGAAGGGAGGAAAGGATTGAAGGTGAAGCTCTCCATTCCTACAAAAATTAAGGAGGCGTGTTTTAGACATTCTTGAGTAACGTTCGAATGAGAACGGTGGAGAAATATACACGTATTGTTAGGAGGGGACTCTAGATAATGTAGTGAATGGTTTTAAAAAATTGGGATTGTTGGGAGTGGGGACAAAATTGCAAGGCATGGTCATGTGCGATCGGTCTGAGTGATTTACATCTACAAGATCCTCCCGATATCAAACATCTACAAATAATTGACAGTGACTTCATATTGGTGTTTTGAATCAATCGATACTTGGTTGCTTAATTACATTTTTTTCAATGCGAAATGAACATTACATACTTTGTTAGGTTCCTAAAAATAGTAATTTCCATCTTAATAAGCACATTGAAAGAAGGAAACAACATACTTTAATGTGCAATGAACACATAAGTTTGTGAATCCCGATCATGATATAAGACATTTAAGTAAAGGGGTAAGTTCTACATAGGTAGTTTTGTTTCCAACATTCAATGGAAAAAATGATATGTAGGGTTTCAATATTTTTGTAGGATCTTGAAAAAATTTAACAAAAAAAGACTTTCCCTAATATTTACAAATGAAACAAATTTAAAAAAAAATACATACCTCAGTCACTCACTCGTGCTTTGAGCCTATCGGATTTGCCTTGCGTTGGTGGGCTCTATCTTGTTGGTGTTGGCTTCACACTTTGTTGGGTTTTTAAAATGATACTTTAACAAACCACAGTCAAGGGACAACAAGTCCCTCCTCTTTAATGGGAGAGGTTCCCTTATTGAAAACAAGCAAAAACTTATATACAAATGTACAACTTTCAAAGTGTGGATTCCTGATACTTTGAAACGTTTTATGCCCAAAGATCATTAATACAAAATAATGGAAGAATTAAGGAGATGAGAGAGGAAGAACATAATAATAACTTCAAGAAATATAGATAACAGAGTATAACCTTATATGTATTGAGCCAGGGAGATGCAGAGTAGAATCATTCACTTTCATAATAGATATAATTCCATAGACACAAAGTTCCAGAAATCATATAAACAAGAACAAAAAGTTTCTTATCATAAAAGATGGATGATTCATAAATTTTCAGACAAGGAAAGAAGGAATAACAGAGGAAGAAAGGGAATTTTTTTGTATTGATTACTTTGAATCTATTACATCTACAGAGTACCGGATCCAACACCAAAAATGGCACAGAGAACCCGCTAAATAGCTTCAAAAATGATGAAACCGACATCTAAACTTCTCTAACACCTCATTCATTCCATACCTAGCGGCAAAACCAAATGCATCATATCACATCCGTTCATTCTGCTTTCGCAAACTTTGAATTTGAGCCGTCCACGTGGGAGAGATTTGTTGAATCGGGCATAGGGGCGCCTTTTGCATTTTATGATTTTTATAGAGATTGTGCATTTAGAAATTTTGGTTCGCCCATCCGCTTCTGATATAGGCCTGATACGTGGCTTTACTTGAGTGGCGACGGAGTCGCGACTCACTTTTACAATTTTAACTCTTTTCAACGCGGCTCAAAACTCAAATTGCTCCACCAACCCACCTCCCTGCTTTGAATTTCGATGCGGGATCAACATTTGAATTTATCCCTTGGCATGAGTGGGGCCGCAGGTCACTTTATAACTTTAAGCTCTTTATGGAAACAAAGCCAAAATTACCAACTTTCTCTAACCGCCCACCTTCGCAATTTGGCCTTTCGATGACGGAGTCACGACTTAATTTATACTTTACGCCCTTTTGGAAATAAAACCAAAATTCCCAAATCACTCCGACAACCCACCTTCGCACTTTGAATTTTCAAAGCATCAAAACACAAAAAGGGCCCGCCTTTCCACCACCGCTTGAAACATGGCCATGTGTCCCTTTGTGGGCTAGTTCTATATTTTTTTGTTTTGACTAAGTCCCTTTTGTTTGGCGGGCCATATGTCTAACCCTAGGACACGTGGAGGCTCAACGCACATTTGGGACCTACCTCTAGATTTTTCCTTTGAATTTATGCTGAGATGACATGTGGAGGCTTCCGCAAACCCTTCTATACTTAGCTGATTCAATGGTCGGCTTTGCCCCTTCTTTGACTTTGACCACGTGGCGAGCCCACACACACTTGGGGACCCACTCTTGATTCTTCCTTTGAAATTGCACTAAGATGACACGTGGAGGCTTCTTTAAACCCTTCTATACTTAGCCAATTAAACGTTCGAATCTGCCCCTTCTTTGACTCTGACCATGTGGTGAGCCCACGTACACTTGGGGACTTGCTCTTAATTCTTCCTTTGAAGTTACATCGAGGAGACATGTGGAGGCTCCTACCGATGCTTGGAATTTTCAACGATTGGATGTCTCCTTTTTGGACCTGGGACACGTGGAAAGATGGCACTCATTTGGGAACCACCTTTGGCTTTGACCCTTGAAGGTGTGCCGATGAGACACGTGGAGACTTCTGCGGTTCTTTTATACTTAGCCGATTCGGGCCTACTGCCCATTTGAATTCTGTTGGACCCTAGACACGTGGAGAGCTGGTACTCATTTGGGGAGATGCCTTTGGCTTTGACCCTTGAAGGTGCACTGATGAGACATGTGGCGCCATCCGCTGGCCTTAGAATTTTCAACGACCAATTTAACATTTTTGAGGCTCGGACCACATGGAGGGTTGGCACTCATTTGGGGTTTGTCCCTTGGGTCTCACTTCTGAATTTGTGCCGATGAGGCACGTGGAGGCTTTCATCGACCCTATTATACGTATTCGGTTAAACCACCGGCTTTGTCCCTTTTCCAAACCTTGGACACGTGGAGGGCTAGCACAAGTTTTAGGTCTCTCTTTGGGCCGTGTCTTTTGAATTTATGCCGATGAGGCACGTGTTTCCTTCCGCAAGTCCATTGCCCCTTCATTATTGGATTTGGAATGTGGGATCGCATGATTGAAACTACCCTTCTTATTTTCTTAAATGGGGTCATGTTTGATCAATTTTGTTGGGAGGCAAAGTTGGGATAACAGGCACTAACTCAAAATTTTGAAACTTGACTTGAAAAATGAGGGGAATTTTGAGGGTGACAACACGCGCGAAGGAAGGCAAGAGGAGGAAAAGTGAGATCCTCCATGCCACCTCTAATATATAAGCTAGGGGCTCGTAATTTAAGGTGGTTCACCCTAATTGCCCCCTTTCACGCAAACCCCTTTCTCGTGCGCTACGTGGCACTTTAGGAAAAGGGGGTGTTCGTGTAAACACACCTAATTTCCCACCTTTCCCAACCTCCCACTCATGTTTTGGGACACGGTGTGGGAAAATATTATGCTTTGACCCCGTAGCGTTGAACCCACATTCGAGAAATAGGTCATTAATTACACAACTCCAACCGAAGTCTAAGCTATGTCCATTTTACAATGCACACACCAACAGAAAAATGTAATCATTGCATGTTAATTAAAAAGGTCATTAACAAAGGGAAATTGTGCACAACAAGGTAAACGGGAAATTCACATGATATGTCACCAAATACATGCAGGGAAGGGAACTTGTTTTTTTAGAAGATCGAGCATACAATTGTCCTAAAACATTCATTGAAAAATCAGTCTTGAATTGTGGGCATGTATTCTATACAAAAATAACAAAGCCCACTATGGAATTATACCTTGAATAGCGAAAATAGATTTACATGCACACAATTCTTAATTTATGAATAACAACATCCATGAGTGTTTGTTGTAAGCTAATAAAAGAATATTTACGAGTTTACAAGTACACTTAATGATAACTAACCATGAATGAATTAATGAAAATATCTTAATAATAATAGTATTGTTCTTAAAATTTTTGATTCTACAAAGAGAATGCCACGAAAAAGGTATTAAGGCACTTAATAACAAACAATTACTTTCTTAAATTTATGGAAATGTAGATATGTGCAGCAGAAAAGTGTGTCGTTAAAAGAAAGAAGTGAAAAAAATCATTGATGCACCTACTCACATAGTATTACAATTTCATTCTTATAAAATCCAGACACAAAAACACAATATGAAAAAGGCGAGCCTAGGCCATCCATAATATCCAATCATACTGCAATTAGCGGTCAATTTTCCCATCTATTAACAAAAATTATTCTCTCGATCAATTACAACCAGCTTATTTAGAAGTCAAAGGTCTCATTGTCAATTTCGAACTCACTGGTTTTTATCATTCGTATACATTTATACAGGTCTTTGTTAGAGTAGGTATTTACCTTAGCCCATGTTCACCTAGGTACTTTATTTACCTTTATTGTATTTATCCTCACCCACTTATGTGTGTGGATATTTTTTTATCTTATTTAGATATTAGGAGATATTATCTAGTTGTTAGGTATAGTTCTTTCCTTGATCTATGGTATTGACTAGATCCTTGATGTCTAGTTCTCTCCTAAATCTATGGTCTTGACTAGTTCTTTGATGACTAGTTATTTCCTTGATTTATGGCTTGATCTACGACCTTGATTGGTTCTTAGATTGTTATTCCTTGCCTATTTAAGCAAGGCCCATTCTCAATGTATTGCATTGAGTTCCATAATAATATATGATATTGCTGCTCATTTGTTTGCAAAGGTTTTATGTAAAGCTATTCTGGCGAATTTCTTTCATCTTATTGATCATGGTGTTTGATTAGCATCTATGTTCTTGGCTTGGTACGATCTGGTTATCGTTACTTTTAGTCTTTTTTTCTCGTGGTGGGTATTGAGGAAATTTCCGTGAGGGTTTGTTGACAAGAATTTTCTGAGCTAGAGATTTGAGGTTTGAATATGTTAAGCCCGGAGCCCTATGAATGAGAGAAAAATGTGGAGGCGAAACCATCAAAAACTCTGTTTATATAGCTCGCATTAAAGTGAAACCATCACAAAGGCCGTCTTAACCTTCATTAAACCCATCAAAGTTAATCACCTTACAAAAACATCTAAAAAGACGTCAAATTTAACAAAGTCGTAGAAACGCGTTTGCAAGGACCTTTCCCATAGGGGGAACGCCTTCAAATAATAAAGATTAATATTTTTTTATATAAATTTTATCAAAAGAAGTATTAGTATTACATAATAATTGTAAGGATATATTTTATCAATTGTAAAACAAATGAAGAATATTGTTGGCATAAGCACTATTAACATGCAACTCTTGACATTATTTTTTTCAATTCTTAAATTCAATCTTTTATTTATATAATAATGTTTACCGAATTGGTATGTTCCTTTCAAATAAGTATGTGAATTCTTCCCATGTTCAAATATGATACATTTAAATTCCATATTCAAATATAATCCACCCAACATTATAAAATATGCATTAAGTTTTTTTTTTTTTCTAGATTATGAAGCCATATAGAGAAGAAGGAAAAACATATACTCATGTCTCAAAATTAATCAACCAAGAATTATATTAGTAGGTGGACCACTTCCATCGTAACATTACCTTCATTGGCATAAGGATAATTTTATATCAAAGGTTTATATGTTTCCAAACTAATGCCAAGTTATTATTATGAATGAATGAGGCTTTTAGAGATGTAGAAGCAATATCAAGATGCAATAAAGAAGCATATCCAACTTGGGTGTTTTTTCGTATTATGAAACCACATATGAGGAGAGTGGAAGATCTGGCGAAAAAAACATATTCACCCCACAATTAATTGTAACCATTAAGACTAGTGGGCCACATGGGATGTAATGAAGAGTCATATTAGACTTGGAGTAGTAAGACATGTATTTGGAAACAATTAAATGGAGTTTTATAAGATTATGAAGCCATATAAGATGAAAAGAGAATTTGATCCAAGACCAACCAACCACTATGTTAGTAAAAAGGTTACTTCCATTGTGACATCATCCCCATTGGCATATGAATCACGGTATATTTGGGGTTATATGTTTTTGCAGACCAAACCTACATTAAAATATGGGTATATATTTTTGAAATAGTGAGACTTTTAGAGTCATTGAATCAATTCCAAAATATATTCAAAAGTCATATAATATTTTAATGTAGTAAGGCTCATATTTAGAATTAAAACTAAAAATAATGATTGAGGAAAAAAAGAAAGAAAACATACTCATCTCATAATCAATAAACCTTTATGTTGGTAAGAGGCCCACTTTCATTGTAGCATCACCACATTCGAATAAGAATCACAATATATATTAAGTTGAGTTTTACATCTTACTATAAAATAAACCTTACAACTAATTTTGGAATAGTTTTCTTAATGAACAAGACTTTGAGTGACATAGACGAAATTCTAGAATGGATTGAAGAAAAATATTCAATTCATGGTAATAAAGCATGTATTTAGAGACATTTAAATGGTTTTCTCGTGATTATGAAACCGTTTAGGACAAGAGGAGATGATCGTAGAGGTAAACATACCCATCCCACAATAATTCAACCAATACGACTCTAGAAGGGCCATTTTGAGTTGTGGCGTCACCCCCATTGACATAAATATTATGGTATATGTTAGGGTTCATATGTTGTTATAGACCAAAACTACAAAATAAGGTGAATGCATGAGACATGCATAGGAATGCATGTATTCGAGGTAAATAAATGTGTTTTTGATTGGCTTATCTTCTTCGCTACATAGGAGGAGAGGGAAAGTGGGTAAAAACATATTCATACCACAATTAACCAATAATTTTGTTATTAGGAGGACCAATTCATACCCTAAATTTGGAACAAAGGCATTTTACAATAATCATTTGACATTTAGCCTAGACCTTTCCCATTTGTATAATTAATTCACTTAATCATACATTCTAAATCCACCAACTTAGTACTGTCACTTGTTTAGCTCATCGAGAACCTCAACACTATATATAGAACACATAGTCGACTTCCGACCATTTATCTCCGCTTTTGGATCAAGTTGTGAGCTAATCAAGGGCATAATCACCATGAAGGAAAGAATCAATCAACTTTTCTCGACCTTGTTTGATGTTTTTATCCTTAGCGCTTATAATAATGTTCAATTTTTAAATGCACAAGTTATCTAGGTTGGATTACAATTAATTGAGTGGAAAAACAATTCACACAAATTGAATATAAAAACACACACACCATACTCAATATAGGACCTCTCACATCTTTAGCTATCTAGGGATCACACATGCAAGACACCCAAGATAAAGACTATCATTAGATTATTACTCCTTGAAGTACACCAACAAACTACCAATCTTGAACACATCTTATATTGCTGCCCTAGACCATTATTATAGGCTTGAACATACACCAAAAATCATTTGCAAATGGTTAAAGACTTTATTAAGATTATCTTTACCAAATATTTTCTATTGGACATCTTGCACACATCCATTATATGGGAAACCTCTTTTATATATAAGAAAATTTCAATTCAACAAAGGATTGAGGAATCTCAAAAACAATTAGACTAACCCCTTTCAAATCCTTAAAATAGATACATATAAGAAAGCCAATAAAATTGATTGATTAGTTGCAAAAGAAAGAGAGTTCATTTAAGCCTAGTTTATTCCTAGTATTTCTGAAATGGCACTTCATTAAAGTGATTTTTGAGTTATTAAATATTTAGGTTATAATTGTGTAACAGAGTTAAAATCCATCCCATCTATCTTTGGAATTTTATTTATTTATCACGTCGAAGGCGTACCCCAACTGGATGCTCCCTTGCTAATTCTGATAGTTATAAAAAAAATGGCCGGTTGAGATTGCAGCTGATAGAGACGTTGAAATCCAACGTCCCCTCCCGCACCGCATTTATGACCTGTCACTTGCTTTCCTTTTTTTGTTATTGTTGCAAATTTAGATAGGGCGGTAGTTTTTATTTCTTTTTTTGGGACTAGTGCAAATTGTTTTGTTGTTGGCGGATTGTGAAGTAAGTAGCTTTTGGAGCCTGGAAGTGAGCTGATTGATAACAATGTCTCTGTGATGAATAACCAGGCGCTGGGACCACCATCTTCGAACGTAAGAATTGTGAGAATAATACAAAGTTATTAATGGATAATTTCGAGTGTAAATTTAGTATTGTGGAATCTAATTTGTTGGGTGGGGAAGGTTGTTTGGGTATGTAGGCTGGTATGATGCGCTTTTGTGTTTTGAGGTTTGAGACCTATTTAGTCACACTTTTTGCTTCAAAATATGGTTTGGCTCGATTCCATGTTAATTTTCTATTACCCAATTAATAATACTTTTGTGTTTTTCACTTAGGTTTTTGGCTCATGCTTGGGAGGTCTCCGGTTCGAATCCTTACACTAAAATCTATAATGTCCGGCCTCATAATCATCAATCTTATTCTTCTTCTTCCGCATAAAACAAACAAAACAATGACATGTAGTAGTTTCCTCTCGAGACAATTGAACCCGCTTGAGATATAGATACATATCTAGATCCGATCGATCAATTTGTATATAGTAAAATGAGGAGTCGGTCTTAGGGTTTCAAATTTTTATTTCCACCCCTCTCGAGCTGAATTGAAAATTTTCATTTAATATTTACCCTTTAGGAATTCATTAAAATTCATAGATTGAATGCTTTATTTCATGATTTTTTAATTTTTAAAAGATTACATAGTCTACTATTCCATGTTCTAAAATGTTGTATCATTTAATCGAAATAATGGTATAATGTAAATGGGTACATAGATATTGTAACACCCGCTAAAATGACCACTCGAGACCAAAGAACAACCTAGGTTTAGATAGAAAAATTATGGAATAATTTTTTTTGAAAAGCGTGACCACTACCAAGCTTCAAGCAACAATTGTCACAACAAAGATTCAAAGTCAATTATAATTAATAAATAAAATTTTCCCGTTATAACAAATATTAAAACCACATCACAAAATTAATGAGTATAGTTTAATCCAAAACAATTAAATTTCTCTTAGGTGTTAATTTAATAAATAATTAAATTAACACTATGTTTAAATATTCCTTAATTAATTTTAGAGGGTCAAAGGGGCCAAAACAATTAAATGCCCAAGGTTTTTTTAAATTTCACTAGGTCTAAACAACAACCAAGGTTCTTATTTACATGGGATAGAAAAACATTCTCTTATCCCCTAACGTGACCCCTTAAAAGGTCAACCCATGTTTTAGAATTAAACATTTAAGTTAATAAGGGGTAATTTCCCATTTACCCACTCTCAGGCTCATCTTAAAACTTCAACCTAATTTTTCACATATTTCATGCACTTAAGGTTTCCTAAAAACATATCCATTAGATAGGAAATTTCTTCCCCTTTCCAATAATATAAAGAAGTCCTCCTAACTCCTCATATTTCTTAAGTTACAGGCTGGTGGGCCTGGTGAGGAAACTTTTCCCAAAGGCAGGCCTGGGGAAGAAAATTTTCGCCTAAAGGTGGGCCAGCGGGCCTTGGGAAGAAATTTTTTCTCTAAAGTCAGGCCTATGGACCTGAGGAAGAAATTTTTCCCTAAGGTGGGCTTGTGGGCCGGGAAGAAAATTTTCCCAAAAGCGGGCCTGTGGCTCTCAAGTAGAAAATTTTCCCAAGTCACAAGGACATGTGTCATCTTTGTTAAAACCTCGCGGGAAAGGCGGCTCGCCGAGGTAATTTGGATTTTAACTCTTTTTGTTTGAAAGGGAAAAAATGTTCAAAAATCCCCATGCCTCCGCTGACGCCTAGAGATGCCACGTGTCATGCCCAAAGTGACAGGTGGGGGAGACTTAAGATTTTTTGCCCTTTTTCAAAAGGGTAAAGTTTGAAAGTGTGGGCCCGCTGCATCGTGGAGGTGTTTTTCTCAAAATTGAATTGGTGGGGATGCAGGGCCATGGAGGAATTTTTGAATTTTTTTTTTTTTGCTAAAATTTCCTAAGTAATTTTTGGGCCCGTGGGTCCGATTTACAAAAATTTCCCTCTTTTTTTTTTTAAAAACTAAGCGAAGTAAAAACTTCAGAAGGCCATAACTTTCAACTGGAAGCTCGGATTTGGGAAAATAAGGACTTTTTGGAAAGGGCTCGAACTCCACTTTGCATAGGAAACATCAAAATTCATTTTTGATGAACTTAAGTGGGTGAATTTTAAGAAAAAGTATTTCCTTCCATTTAAATGTGAACTGGACTTTTTAACTTAATAGAATTAATTCAATCCACCATTCTTTCTTCCTCAACATGCCAAGCTGACATGGAGGATTACACTTGGGAGGATTAGGATGGATTTTTCATGGTTTAATTGATGGATTGAGTTTCAAAATGAGTTCCCCCTTTTACTGCAAAACGTCTGAGTTTGGTCTAAGTCTGATTAATTGAAGTCTGACAAATTTTCTTGAGCAATTCAACTATTTGAAAAGCGTTTTGATCTTCCTTAGCTTACATTATTATTTCAATTTGTCTTTCAAGTTGTAGAGTACTTTGTATATTTTCTAATATTTATTTGCAGGCTTTACAAAGAATCCAAATGGAAAAAAACATACTTAAGCCCGATTTGATCTACTTTTCGTTATCATACTTTAAATATTTAAGTTCATTCCATTCCAATTTTACAATGTTTAACTTTACTTCAATCAATGCGTGAAAACCCAAAATGTAGTTCTACTTCCAAGTCATGCATTTCGAATGAAACAGAGAAATGTAATATTTCTTCATACATATTTCTTTTTCCAATATTCAAATAGAGATTTCACAAAGTATTTCAAATGAAAACCATATCATTTGTAGTAACTAAAACAACTTCTATTGAACTCCATTAATTCTTTTACAACTTCCTTTTTCATTCATCAAATACAACTTACATAATATACATCTCTCACATTCAAATGTAGGTTCCATTTCCAAAACAAAGCAAATTTCCACCACAATTATTATTACAATGCCATCCACTTGAAGTGGGAAATTTCACAATAAGGAACCCAAGGAGAAACAAAAAAAATTGTCTTCATCCTCAGCTCCATAACATCAATAAGAAGATCCACCATATATCTTTTGATCACAACAAAAAAAAGAGGAGAGGCAACGTGTAAGGATATTACTTGTATAAATCGAAACATATACAATGTAAATAACATGAGAGAACACCAAAATATAGATAAATGATGACAATATGCTCATATAATAGCCTTGCCACTTTGAGGGGGCAACCTCCAATACCACTTCGAGGGGGTAACCTCCAAACCATACAATAACACTCCAATACTCAATATGATCCTTAACTACAACCTTCTAACCCCTATATATACCATTATAACCTATGGCCAATACTGAGGCTGACCTCCTAAGCATAATAAATCATAAATGAATGATATAATAAGATAAGGGGATGTGTGCCACATGTCAACATCTCCATCAACCCATATATATTATATTATCATATCCCATGTGAACCCATACATATAACTAAGGGGATGTGTGCCACATGTCAACGATCTCCATCAACCCATATATATTATATTATCATATCCCACGAGGCCAAAGGAGGTATTTGTGTTTTACAGGTAGACATGACACAAAAATATCGGGATTGAGACCAACCACATTGGAATTCTAGGTGAATTCAACAAGGGTCACCATGGCAATGTGTTTTTGTTATGTGTGTTTGTGTGTGCTTGTTGTTAGGGGTTCCCATGGGGGTCACCTTCAAATGTGACCAAGGGGTTATGTGTATTATTTTATTTAGTTCCTTTGTTTAATTTTAGTATGTGATTTTTAGTGATGTATTTTTCCCTTTATTATTCATTAGATTGTGTCTAGAATAGTGAGAAATCATGTTGTTAAATAAATTAAAATGGGTCAAAAGAATGCATTTATTAGAGTTTATGGCTCTTGGATTAAGTGTTGTAAGTAATGTGTAAGTAATTTTGAGTGTGAAACACTCCACCTTCCTTTTGAAATTCAGATATGTCCTTAGGGGCTGATTTTGGAGGCTTGTGGGACAAGTTAAACTTGCCCCACACCTCTTAAATTTGTATACCAACCCTACCTATGGGTTGGGAGTCAAAATTAGGCCTCATTATGTATTTTGGGAAGACAAGTTGTAAGTTTTAATTACACTATCTTACATGAAATTAATTTTGGTCCTTAGGGTGTGGACTTGGATTGTGTGTGTAAGTAAAAGGGTCATTTATTCACCCACCTTTTTAATTATGCTTTGGAGTTTGAAGTTGACTTGTGAGGTGGAGTGGAGGATGAGTGATGTGGCATCCTACATGGAGCCACCTCATCCTCCTCTCTCCCTTTTCTATTTATTTGAATTCTTTTTCTGTTTTGGGGGTTACTGGAGGGGGCTACTTCATTTTGGTGAATTCATATATTTTGGTTACTTCTTTTGGTTTTGGAGCTCTTGTAATTTTGAAGAGAGTTAGAGATTTTGTGGAATGCTTGTGAATTGCTTTGGAGCTTTTGGACTGTTTGGATTGGAAAAAAATCTTGTTGTTGAACTGTTAGAGTAAACTCTACCATGGAGAGGTAGGAGCTTGGCTCTTTAAAATGTTTTTCTTTTATTTATGCATATGTGAATGCTTCAATATTTTGGTATGTTGTTGGTTGGTTGGGTAGATTGCCTAGGTATGGTGTAGGAGAATACTATGGGGATCTCTTGTGGGGAGGCATAAGAGTTTTGCGGAGATATAAGTGTTATTGTGGAGGGAGTTTGGGATTGGATTCCACCTTGTAAAAGAAATAGATTGCATTTCTTTACTCGTTATGGGGTGCCATAGGAGTTTGGGGAGGCATAAGAGAATGGGAGGTATAATGGGTACTTGGGGAGGCATAAGGGCATGTAGGGGTTTTGAAATGATATGTATATATATTGGCGGGTTTATCTTAAGGTGGACACCCATTTCCCCATAGGGAGGTATAAGAAGCTTCCCCCATAGGTCTTGCTCCTTTGGCTTGTGCATGATGAAGCATGAGTATTGTTTATTGTTCTTCTTGTGGTTGTAAACTGCATTATGTAATTGAATTGTGTTTTGTTTGTGAAAAACAAATTATGTTTTGGAATCCTATTTGTTGCCATGAGTTGGAATATATTTCTTTGTGGTTTGTGGTTGGGGCTCAGGGGCCAATGAGGAGGAGGACTTCTCCTCTTCATTGGAATTATTGGTTTGGTGGAGAGCATTGTGCTATGTACCTTGGGATATGATAATATAATATATATGGGTGGGCCAAGATGCCCTAATATCAATATATGCAAAATAATACCCTTAAGGTAGGGCGACACCATACAATGCTCATTAAGGAAGGAGTAACTCCACAATCTCCCAAGATGGGAATCTACTTCAAGGGGGACACCTCCAATATACCTCTACCAAGTAGAAGACTCAACTCATACATCTATTCATCACCTCCTCATAATGATACTCACATCCTTTAAATAGGATGGGTAACACCTAATCCCAATGTAGGCCGATCCATTACCTAATATAATTAATTCCTATGTGAGCCCATATAACTAACTAAGGGGATGTGTGCCACATGTCGGCATCTCCATCAACCCACATATATTATATTATCATATCCCAAGGTACATAGCATTGCCTCCCTCTTTGAGAAGCCATATAATGAGTGTGCTTTAAATTATTGCACACTTGTCACCAAGATCGATCATCCAACCACCCATATGAAATCCTAGTGGGTGATGCTACTCCAAACCTGATTCCATATTCCCTTGTGCTTATCTAATTCCATCATGGTCCATATGTGTTCCTCCTCGGCATCCATGCATATCCATAATGATTATTCCCGTGATTCCATTTCATACAATTATTGTTCCATTTATTCCATGTATAGCCAAAATTATTACTCCTCCAATTCCTTGTATATCCATATAGATTGCTGACCTCATGTTTCTGAGCATGTCTCCATGATGTTTTCTTCTCATGATGATATGGGTGTCTATATGGTGCAACCTTATCAATCTTTTCCTCTACTTTATTTTCCTTTTCAAAATTGTTTGTTATTTCTTTTTTCTCTTGAGTAGAGAAATTATTTTTTTCTTTTTCATCATCCTCTCCTTCTAATTCATCCTTATTCCCTTTTTCACCATCTTCAAATTCATCTTCATGATCCAATTTTACATTATTTTTTTCTTGCTAAGTGTGATATCTTGAAATGTAATTTTCTTTCGCTTGTACCATAATTTCATGAATTTATTTTGCACATTAATATTAATTGTTCCCAATGTCTCTAACTAAGGATATCCAAGAACAATATCCATACCATCCATATCTAAAGCATAAAAATCTGAATGTAAAACATATTTATCTATAGAAAGCTTTAAATCTTCAAAAACTTGAATTTTCTTACCATCCATTTGAGATTCCTTGATATGTTTTGCTTGTACATGTAGATTTTGAGCTACATCCATATTGATGAAGTTATATTTGCTGCTAGGTTTTATGGAAACAATTACTTTTTTCCTTTGAATACTCCCTTCAAACTAAAATATTGAAGCTTCCTTCTTTAGAGATGCACTATCCTGTGTAACAGCTTCATCATCAACATTATCTTCTTCTTCTTTTGCTTCTTCTTCTTCTTCTTCTTTTTTTTCCCATTTGTCCATGAAAACTTGTTCTAGTTCCTCCAAAGACCAATTAGACTTTTCCTTTTCTAACTCAGAAAACCAAATCATGCGGCAGGCTACTAATCCACAACTTGAATAACCAAATATCTAATGGTTTAGAGAATTTATCCCTAAATTTGTTCCACCATTCTCTAGCATCAATCCTGTCATCTCCAAAAAAAGTTACCATCCCCATGATCCACAAAACTAGGGTTTTAGGAATAGACCCTTTTGATCAAACCTTGTTCTAACCCTTTCGCTAAAGGTCGGCCAAAAATCAGAAATCACAGAACACAAACCCCAATTTAATTTTTGAGAGGTTTCCAAAAATGTAAGAAATTCAAGAAAATTCCTCAAATTGCGGCCTTAGAATTAGGGTTTCAACCCTAAAATAGACACAACTTTTGCAAAACAGCTCCAAAAATATGAAATTCGGAGGGAAAACACTTGCGCTATGTATCCACTCCCCACAAAAATATCTAAAAATTCTAAGTCAATCTCAAGATATAGACAAATCACCAACATTAGGTTTCATCCCACAAATTGCCCTTGATCACCGCTCCGATACCACTTGATAAGAACCTTGCATATAATAAATCAATAAATTGCAGAAGATAACACAACACAAGAGATATGGGTGGGACAATATGCCCAAATATGCAATATATGCAGAATAATACCCTTAAGGTAGGGCAACACCATACAATGCTCCTTAAGGAAGGAGTAACTCCACAATCTCCCAAGATGGGAATCCACTTCAAGGGGGACACCTCCAATATACCTCTACCAAGTAGAAGAATCAACTCATACCTCCCTTCATGACCTCCTCATAATGATACTCACATCCTTTAAATAGGATGGGTAACACCTAATCCCAATGTAGGCCGACCCATTACCCAATATAATTAATTCCTATGTGAGCCCATATAACTAACTAAGGGGATGTGTGCCACATGTCGACATCTCCATCAACCCATATACATTATATTATCATATCCCATGTGAACCGGATACATATAACTAAGGGGATGTGTGCCACATGTCGGCATCTCCATCAACCCATGTATATTATATTATCATATCCCAAGGTACATAGCAAAAACATCCAAAATAAATATCAAATATAGCTCTAAAATCATCTATATATAAATCAAACATCATCAAGGCAAATAACAATGTCATTTACAATTTCCTCAATAACCATATGATCATAAAATTAGTTCAATTTTCTAGGTTTACTCGATATGAAAAAATATCACATGTATAAAAACATATATATTTCTAACCATGCCAAGAAGTGTATCAACATCAATATAAAATGTCTCTAATAATCCACATGCATCATATATGAATCCAAATCAACCACAGTCCATGATTTCTAATGTCTAACATCATACCAACTCAAAGGCTACAATAATGTCCATAAGTATAGTTGACAATATCATAATCAACAACAAAAGGGTGTCGGAGGGAAGTGGGCACTATAGATATTATCATGCAACTCGTGAGATTCATAATATGCATTGTAGGTATGTATCGTATAATATATTTACAAGATAAATGTTCTTTATAGCCAAAGATGCTCGTGATAAATAAGTATGGGTGTCTTCCAAGAGCCACATTGATGGGAACATTGTGAATGTGTTTGTAATTCCGGGTTGCATAAGCATTTTGATACTTGGGAAACTACCAAAAATAAAAAAATGGATACACAAAATGAAGAAGTGATTAATCTCAACCTAAAAGAAGAGAAAGAGGAAATGAATGGTGGCAAGGAAAAATCCCTAGGGAAGAAGGGTTCTTCATTCAAGAAAAACCTCTTTGAGCTAGCATTACTATCATTCAAGGAGGATAGCTACTACTTATCAGATCTTAAAGAGCCGGAGAAGAAATCTCTAGAGGAATTCAAGGAAAAAATTGAGACTTCCATCAAAGTGAATCAGTTCTTATTGGGTGCATCTGAATAGGAGTTGCTAAAGATAATAAGGAATTATAGGGTGAGAGACCCACCGGTCAAAACACTAATAACTCTGATAAAAATGGTGTTAGGACTGAAAAAAATAGTGAGAATGGTAAAAGTGTTGCAGAGGTTGTGCAGAGCCATGATGATATATCCATCTGGGGAGTCCCACTGCTTCACAGTAAGAATGATGAGAGGACTGATGTTATACTCCTGAAGTTTCTAAGGGCCAGAGACTTCAGGATAAATGATGCATTTTTCATGTTGCGTAACTTTGAAGCATGGAGGAAGAGGTTTGGTGCTGACAACTTACTTGAAGAGGATCTGGCATTTGATGAGCATCTAGATTCAGTTGCTTTCATGCACTGTTATGATAAGGATGAGCACCCTGTATGCTATAATGCTTATGGGATTTCCTGCAACAAGGATCTCTATTAGAATATTTTTGGAGATGATGAGAATTTGAAGAATTTTCTGAGGTGGAGGGTCCAAATTCTTGAGAAAGGCATCAAGCTCCTCAATTTTAAGCATGGTGGTGTCAATGCAATGATCCAGATCACAAATCTCAAGAACATGCCAAAGAGGGAATTAAGAGCTGCATCTAATCAAATTCTTGCACTTTTTCAAGATAACTACCCAGAGATGGTAGCTAAAAAGGTCTGGAACTGATCAAAACTTGGTATTTTTCTCCACATTACAAGCTTGATTTTTTTATTGATAATATTTGGAAAGGATCCAAGGACCATTCCAAAAAAGATATATCAATGATGCTCACAAAAATCAGAAAAAACAAAAAACAAAAGATCCAAACAAAATTGACTCAAACAAAAATAGAAGAGGATAAAAACCCTCCAAATAGGAACAAACCTCATCCCAACACAGAGGAGTGAGATCTTAATGTCATATGTGTTGGAGCTGAAATCTGCTTTGAAGAAATTATTTTCTTATTCTGGACCAAATTCCATTCTCCCTTATTTGAATCTTCTCCATTACAAGCTTTCTTAGATCCATATAAAAGTATGCATTTTAGTAATATATCTTATTTTAAATGAACATAAATTTGGTGTTTACAATCTAGATCCCTAGGTAGACTTGTTTATGTAAATTTTGGTAGAGCCAAAATCGTCTCGTTGATTAAGTGATAGGTATATGCATTGCTTATCGACAAATTACATACTCTTATTATAGAAAACTAGAAAATTGTTTGATGATTACCCTGATCGGGAATATATAATGAGGTTTAACAAAAAGACATGTTGTGCCTATTGTTATAATTTTTAGTCATCTTATGTTAGATTTATGTTTTGTATGCTTTTATGCTTGAGCAAAGAAAAGATTCCCCTCAAAATTATATGTTTACATGTTGACGGAGATTCAACTAACAACTACTTTTTTCCTTCCATGTACTTTTGTCTATGTTTTTATGCATTCCATAGGGCACTTTTTGTAGTGTTGGATTAAGTGGGAAATATTTATGGAATATTCTCTCCACCCCTTCAAACATCCCTTGATAAATCTGTAGTTTAGACTTTTGCTTTCTGATTTGATCTCTCTGTGACCTCTAGCATGTTTATAGGGTGGATTTTTGTATGTATACAATCTACATTTAGGAAGGGCCATCACTTATCTTGGTCAAATAGTCCCCACTACGGATTCTCGGTTTTTTTGTGAAGCTTGGGAGGAATCCATCCTTTCCATCTTATATCAGATCATCTTTCAAGAATAACAAATCATGAAGATTTTCATAAGAACTAGATATATGAATGGACTATATTATCCATTCAAGAACCAAAGACCCATTCACTTTGTTAGAAATCATTGACATGCTAAGATATTTCACAATGCATCTCTCTTGGAAGGTGAAGTGTTACCTCCAACACTCTCCCTCAAACCACGCTCCTTTTTAGGTCCTCACCCATTCACAAAATAATCATGTATGTTTCTTTTACAGGTCGAAAGCATTAGATTATATATTTTTTCTGGATCCAAATCTTGTTTGAATTTCAATTGAATCAAATTTTCTCAATATACCTAAATATAATTAAATTATTAAACTTTATATTTATTCTTTCTTTTGTGCACTTATCCCATTTTGATTTACTAACATTATTGTTAATTTTATACTAAAAAAACAATTTCAAAAACATATCAATTGTAGTGCCCTCATCAAGCAAAAATAAAAATATTAAAAATAAAATAAAATAATGTAAATTAAATGCATGGTTGTTGGTGGATTCTTGGCGTGTGGGGGTTGAGCACATCTTGTAGAAGTAATTGCAACTACCCAAGACATGTGGGCTCTCTGACATGCGTGTGGGTCTCTCTTACACCATTCAAACCTGCCTTTATCCTTTCTTAGAAATACACGCACTTGGTATGAGATTTTCACGATTTAACCACGCCAAACTCTTCATTATCTTAATCTTCTGTAGAAGGAAATGATGAAGAAACTGTAGCATCTGCAAAAGATCTAGTGACTATGCAAGACCAGGGAGACTAGGCTCTAGCTCCAGCAACAAATCAGGATCAAGAATTGTAAGATAATCCTTCTGCAGACTGTAAAAAAGTAAGAAACCTGAGAAAGCATGGCCAGAAGTGAAACCGTGAGCCTAGATTTGTATTCATGACCATGAGCAATGTGGATCACTTGGAGGACGTATGCAGATGGCACAAGTATGGCCCAGATCTAGCTCTCTAAAATCATCTTTTTGAAGGAAAGCTCCATATTAAATTAATGATTGGTAAACCTAACCTTCACTAGCTTCTGTTTGCCTCATTGGTCTCCAACCTGATTAGTTTACATTTTCAAGCCTACTCCTGGTCTATACCAAAGTAAGAGCTCTAGACTCGGGTATGTACCTCCAGCAAAGAATAAAATATAGAGGAATGGTGTAAGACAATGTATTTTCAAATGCTCTAGAACATGTGTATGTAATATATGTAACCTTACTCAAGGCAGGTGAACTGTTTGACAGAATGTAAAAAAACAAAAAAACTGAGAGAGAGAGATAGAGAAAAATATGAAAGAGAAACTTTGTGATGACAAGCCCATGGGGTTGTTTTACTTGGAAATGCCATGCTTTGGATTAGGGGAAATTTTTGATTATGTTTCTAGATTTAATACTTTATAAGAAATCAAGAATCACTGTATCTTTAACTGCTTCTCAAGAGCAGGAAAAGTTTGTTGCTTTAGGTCTTGCTATTTTTGGGGCTATTGTTGCTAGGTACTCAAATTTTTTTTTCATTGAAGACATTATTTTAGTTTTTTTTAAGGGTTTTGACGCATTACAATACATGGAGCATACACATTATGGCTTGGTACAAAGCACGAAACTTGAATTTAGTAAGGCTATTATTCAAGTAAATATCTTCAATCAACATCGATAAATGATACAGAATGCTAAAAGAGAGAGTTCGAGCTTGTGGAATGATGGTGAACCCACCTAGAGCACCTCTTGCACTTCGATGTTAATCTTGTCAGGAATGGTCTTCCTTACCTTATCTCTTATAATTTTTGCATAATTTGGTTATCCATTTGCAATAGAATAAAAATATGAAACCATTAGATACAATACAATTGGATATTATATTTAGGCAATTAGTACGAAACAATAAAACTCTTCCTTATGATTTACCTTACTGACCTACAATTTGCTCGTCATCTGTGTTGTACCGCAACCTTATATGTTGTTATCTAAGGTATCAAAATTAGATGCTCGTGTCCACTGGTATTGGTGAGTGTTAGATGATTCATCTATAAAATTACCATTTTTGTCTACCTTGTAAATTAAAAAAAAGATGCAATATTCCAACACTCGCAAAAGACCTTCTGGACCCCAGAAAAGAGAAGTGAAGTTTCGTCCTTGTTCCTTGCTATGTGGGGAGTCGAATTAAGCCTTAGATCAGCCTCAATCGACTATTGGTACTCCCTTCACCACTCCCCTAGAATCCCGGTTATCCCATTTTGCACTATTAGGAAGCTGTCAAAACTGAAAAGTTGGCTTTCGTTTTGACCCACCATTTGAATCCTCAAAGAAAAATGCCTATTTGCCTTCACAAACCTCTAGTATTTTTACTAAAAATTTCTTGAACCTTCAGTTTGGGGAAAACACTCTTCTTGATAGTTTGGCAAAGGCATTTTATAGGCCTCTGGTCGTAGTTTGACTAGGTCAAAATGGACCAATTATGACCGGTGGCTCTAGAAAACTCTGTCGTTGTTTGAAAACCGTTTGCTAGTTCTCAGTCTCGTCGACTCTGGTGAATTCTCCATATATATGGGAACTTGTCAGAATTTTCTTGTTGATCGTTCGTCCATCAAACTTCAGTTTTGGATGGGGCTTTCTGAGCCTTCGAGCTAACTTTTGATCCTTTGCAACTAGGCCAATTACAACCAATGGCCTCAAAACACTAGCTACCAATCGTAAATCATTCGCCAGTTCTAAATTTTGTCAGTTCCTATAATTTCTTAGTTTATATGAGGACACTTATAAATTTATCCGTGGTGTTTTTTCTCATCAAAGACAACGCTTTGAAGTGAATTCTTAACCTCGAATCTGAATTGAATGTTTTTGCAAATAGCAGAAAACATAAAAAGGAAAGTTGTAGGAACCTTGTCGGTTTACCTAACCACCATGAAAACCTGTTGATTCTTGTAAATAACTTTTTGGAACTCTATCTTGTGGCTTGTTGTGTGAAATTTGACTTTTGGGAAAATAGTGTATCTCTCTCTTTCCTATCTCTTTCTCTCTCCTTGGTTATGAAATGAAGTGAAATGAAATGAAATGAATACATGTCTCTAACCCTTTTCCTTTCCAATGCAAATTATTAATGTTATTATGTAAATGGGAAACTAAAGATGTTAATTATGTTAGATTAGGGTGGATGCCATGCCAGTGATTTATCGTTGATTTCATGCTCACATGGTTTTGCAGGATGTAAGAAAGATGGTGAAAAGGCATTGTGCAATTCATTGTTTATTATTGTAATTTATATAGGTCATTGTAAAATGTATATATGTATAATGTAGTCCCATGTTACATAAAATTTGCATTTGAAATTTGCTAATATGTATGAGATGCTAGTTTTACGGATACCTTGGGAAATGTGCATTTAATCATAGGTGCAATTTTGATTCATAGTTACGTATGGTAAAAAGGATTGATATATATATATATATATATATATATATATATATATATATATATATATAATGAATATATTGAATTTAATATCTTGTAGTGTGTTCTAGTGTGCAATAGAGGGTTAAATAATTGGTATTGTGTTTCTTACCTTGAAAATGTAATAAAGGAATCTAACCACAACAATCAACCCTAACATAAGATTCATGCATAACTTTTCTGCATGTGTGATCCTTCTTATCGTAGAAGAAATTGAAATCATAGAATGAACTTAAAATTTGTGCTCGATGACACCTTCTAGTATATGTAAATAAGAACCCTAGTTTGAGTTTGGCATCATAGTCGTAAGTTTAGCAACATTTTCGTGAACCCATCTTTTAGGAATGACATGGTCCAACTTTATCCAAAGTATGTGGTTTCCTTCTAGATCTAGTAATTGTGCATGGGGTAAGGAGAATGTCTTCTCTTCAGGTCCGACACATGTTTGAGTGGTGAAGATCACCTTGGAAGTCACCTTAAGAGTCCTTATTCAAGTAACGACTATGCGGGGTAACCTTACCATTTCTCGGAGTAAGTAGAACTAACACTTCCTTAGGATCCTAGTGGACTGCCTTGTCTTACAAAGTTAGATCTAGAAATCAACTTCATGATCAAAATGAATTCCTTGTGGGATCCAGACGACACAAATGGAACTAGTGAAATAGTTGTGCTATGACTTAAACTCTGGTTAATGATCCTTTTAGTTCCTCGCAGATAAATGTGTTACCTTGGTTACTAACAACATATCACCTTGGTCTTTCATGAAGGTTGTTTAGCAAAAATATGTACTCTCACCTTAAACTCATATATAGTTGAGGTGTAGATCCTTAGGTGATTTTGGAAGTAAACCAAACCTTGGCTAATTAAGGGGTTAACTTGTGGGTAGAAATTGGTAAGTAACTCCTTACAAACGAAATTGATTTGAATTGTGGTAACTTTAGAGAACCCAATGAACCAAAACTTGGTTCTGTAATCCTTTATTATTCCCTTTTATGACATTAAGAATAAAATAAATTTCACATGTGGAATCGTGAAATGCAGAAACATGGGATCTAACCTTGAACACAAATCACTTATGGTTCATGTGTAGTTTATAATGCTTCCAATCATGTACTTCTTCAAGATGTTAGAAAAATAATTTCTGTAACTCCTTTTGTTATAAAACAATGCTAATAATCGGACCTTAGTGCGATGTAAGAGTAAATCATATAAGAGTAAAATGAGATTTGAGGTTAGGAATAATGTCACTCTTGGAGTCTTTATAACTCAATTAAACATTTTCATGTGTTAGAAAGAATATGAATTTCCCTTGGTGAGATCAAAATTTGAGAAAACAAAAGATATATATAAATCTAAATAAAATTTCTTGATGTGGAAATGTTGAATGGATTCAACAAGTTATTGAACTATATTAACTATGACAGTGGAATAAACATACCGTGAACGAAGAATTTTTATGGGAAAAGAGTATCTTGAATCTAAATCGCCCTTAAATCCTAAGATTTCTTTCTTAACATCACGTCAAAATCACTTATGTAGTGAGGGTAAAATTTAAACAATGAATAAACGTTTGAGAAACATAAGCTTAACATAAGAACAAGAGAATTAGGAACCTTGTATGCAATTTGAAATATGACAAATAATTATTCAAGTTATGAAGATTATCATAAGGGATAAAGAGCTAACTTAAATGATCAAATAGTAAGTTGAATGTGAAATGAATTTGAGAATTTGTAGGTTAAAAAAAAAATAAAAAATAAAGATAAGATTATCCTCGCATAACAATGTTCTTGGAATGTTAATCATAACTAAGATGCAATAATGGTAATGATGAGTTGTGGGTTTGCCAATCATTGATTTTGTTTCTTGTGGTCAAGTTATTTAATGCATTTGTTCAATGGGGGAAGTGTGGCATTGAAATGTATATGGTGTTGTCATATGACTATGTGAGTCGATGACTTATGTAAGTGTCTTATGCATTGTTGAGTTTCTCATCTTAGAGCCTTTTGGTGTTGTGTAGTGAGCAATGTAAGTAAAAACAAATATCCCGGTATTTCTATTGTTGTATTTGTGTGTGTAAAATGTGGGTGTTACATCAATTATTGAAATAATGTTGTTATTTGATTGTTAATAACTATCAATATTGAATTGAAAAATAAATAAAAAACGCTGCCCGGATACCAAATTCATATTGAAACAAAAATATGTCTCTGTAATATACTTGTAGTCATAAAATCACACACTTACTATTACATTTATATTGCCAAGTATGTTATTTTATATATGGATCTCGCGTAATAAAAGTATTCATTAATAGCCCATCCCCTAGTCCTATCGCCGCTTAGTCACTCGTCATCATCATTATTCTTGCACAATCATCAGTTATTTACACGATTATGTGTATCTCTCACGGAGTATCAAGTGTAATTTTTTAGTCATTTGTCATCTTTAGTCTTTGACTAGGGTGCCTAGGGTAGTACTGGGGCACCCATAGGTGCCTCGGTCCTTAATTTTAGGCACCCTGGTCCCCGTAACACTTGGGTCTAATTTACTTATTCAAGGTCGGTCTTTGTCATTTTCCCTCTCACTCCCCTAGGTACTAGTCAACATGTTGGGTCATTAGTGTCAAAATTTGAATAAGATATCCCTATATAAGTATATCATGCCCACTATCTTATGGGCAGACTATCTAATATCAAGAGTTAGCTATCTACTAAGGAAAAGGATTGCATTTGGGCATCATTTACATCTACATCACACAAGCATAGGGGGTAAGGATTGTATTCATTCTATTCCATCTACCACTTACATTTTTTTACATCTAGTTATCGCTTCCCCTAATTCTGTCATTGCGCTAAGGTGCCCTAGGCACACAATTACACACACAAGCACACAAAACTACATTGGGTCTAGAATGTAGTGCATCGCTTAGTTGTAAGTCCACCATTATGGAAACTAAGGTCAGTCGGAACCCTTCATATGCATCTTTATTTTTTAGGGATTTGATGCTTGGTATGGGGTTTTGCAGGTAAATCTTCATATCATATTTATGGCGACATAAGCAAAGTCATTGTGAAAACTACGCAATAAATAATAAAATATTGCGAAGATCTAGTGACACTATCAAATTTAGATCCTAAGCTTTTATTTAGACCATAGCAT
Organism: Taxus wallichiana var. yunnanensis; assembly: GCA_018340775.1. Classification (NCBI taxonomy): domain Eukaryota; kingdom Viridiplantae; phylum Streptophyta; class Pinopsida; order Cupressales; family Taxaceae; genus Taxus; species Taxus wallichiana. The sequence continues at coordinate 932,885,122 of CM031242.1, forward strand.
TCAAATTACAGCATCAGTAGCACTAATAGGTGCCCCACCGATCGGATCTTCAATTACAACAATTTACCGGGTAGCACCTTCACATTATGCCCTATCTACACATCAACCTATTCAATTCCAACACACAACGAGGTAATTCATTTTTAGGTTAGTACTTATCTCTTTTATTTTCATTATTTCATTTCATTTAAATATCAATTAAATTTTTTAGCATTTATATTTTATTTTATACCATTTATTCCACTACTATTACTAGTTTAGATTAGCTATAGAATAACATTAATATTCTATATTTTAGTTAATCATTTTGGTGAACCCAAAATTTTGAATATCTTGTCCTAGGATCCAATCAAACCCTAATGGCTAAGGATAGTTCGTCTCCTTTTCCCATTGTGTCTCATTTCTTTGTTAAACCTATCTATGATGAGGCTGCCATCATTGAGCTCAAAGCTCTATATCGTACTCCTCCTACTACACTTGATCATATCAAACAACAACTTCTAGATGGCCAAAAATATGTCCCTACTGCATTTTGAGGATTCTCATATAAGCATTAGTATTGTTGAGGATTCAATAGGCTTTAGTTATACACCATGCTATACGGCTACTTGTGACCCTCCTTATGATTTTTCAAAGGAAAATTTATATGATTCTCTTATTGATTGCTTGCTTGGTATTGATAATCTCTCACATGTGCATAATGATTCCTCCTCTACTCCGGCCACTGATATTGTTTCTTCTCATGATTCTACCCTTTCAAAATTGCTTCTCATGATACATCTCCTACTAGTTTTCATGCTCCAAATTATGTTGACAATCCTATTGATATCATTCTTAGAAATATTCTCATTCTACGTCACTATCTCGATACTAGTGAGGAGGATGATATTGAGACACCAAAATTGGGTCACACTCCCCTTCGTCCCATTTCGAATAACCAACTTAAACACATTCACCTAACCAAGACCCTTATACCCCACATTAATATTAATTTAATTATTTACAATTAAATTAATACCCATCATCACCCCATTATTAATTTAATTACTTTAATTAAATGGATGCACACCTCACCTAGACACCTCACCATAGACCTATTCATAGCATGTTTCCATAAATGAATAAGACTTGGTTTAACCCTAAAAAACAAGGCCTATTATTCCTCTAACCACCTTCCCACTCATAAAAACATAACATCCATTATGATCCATGAATAAATGAAAGGGCTTGACCCAAATGATGGGAGCTCTGCCATTTTTAGTAAACCTAGGGAATATTTCCTTAATCGAAGCCGATCATCCTGAAACTGACACTGCTTAACAAGGAACTGCACGTTGGTTACCATTTATTCACCTTGGCAACCTTGTTTATGGGTGGCACATTCTGAGATCGAAGAGAAGAGAAGAGAGTTGCATGCAAGCAAAACCAAAGTCTTTTCACACCTACAGACATCCATAGCCAACACCAGGATAGATCTAGAGGTATTGCACTCACGGTAACATTCCAGAAGCACTTTTGCGTTACCAAACACCATTCTTATGATCAACCGTCATCACCATCCAGCCATTTGAACCTGCATCATAGTAAGTATACCTTTTACCTATATCGTCTATTTCTACTTCACTATATTGGGTTTTTTATTGTTGTTATCAATTCCTACTTGCATTCCCTTTTCCCCACTATTCCTCTTTCTGTAAACCCAACCATTCCTCCCCCACACCATAAAACCACCTATACCCAACCTCTACATATTTTCCGAGTGTTCCCGAGATGCCCATATACCCCGTTATGCCCTCTGTCATCTCTACTTGACCTCAGTTCAAACCCCACTAATAAATATTATTAACTCTTATCAGTCTACCTCTACCAACACTGGTTACCCATAACCATCGCGCTCGGTTTTGCCTTATCGTGATCGATTATACCCCGACCGACACCGGTCTCTCGTGTCTACCAACACCGTGTAAAACCAGTAACTACATACCTACCAAGATAACCCAAACACCCTATCCAACCTTGTTAAGACCCTATTTGTGACCTGCAGACCACTTGAACAACCTGCAACCTAACCTGAAGACCTTGGCCCACATAGTTTTAGTATTTAATTGGATCGATGCTAATAGTGATATGAGGTACCCAAATTAGAATACTAGCACTAGATTCGTTTATGTACACATTTATGTCACTTCATAATTTGTTTTATAAAATAGGGGATTGATAGCCTTCTAGGAGTATCACACTTCCTGGATCTAGCACACGCTAGGTAGTCCATTGTCATATATTATTTAACTCTTCTTTGGTGGTCTTGTTTTCTATTTTAGGTAGTTCCTCCTAGCCAAAAGGAATCTCTCACAGTCAACATCGGATCGAGAAGTCAAAACGTGCACATCAACCTCCAAACCAACACAATAGGTATTCCTCCTCAGCCCATAACATTATCTGTTTCATCACATTCAAAACGTAAAGAAAACGGTGAAACATTTTGGCACACTGTGGGACCCATCTCGGGGTTCCTTGCATTTTCTTCATTCCTAGGTAAAATTGTGTGTTTTTTTCCCTTCAAAAAGCTTACACATTAATTTTTCTTCTCTGGAATCATTCTTCCTCTCTTTATTGTCTAAAAACAATCATGTTTTTGGTGCTTTAAAAGGAACACATTCTTCTTTCTTTTTGCATTGCATTAGTGAAAGAGCACGTTCCTACCTATTCACCATTTGCTTCATCAAACGTAATTTGTCAATTTGGGCTTAAAATCAGTTGCATTTCATCCTTGTATGTTGCATTTATCTCACATTAAAATGAGGGAAACCTATATGCTGGAAGTCATGCCCAACTGATGGTTGACACAAAGAACCGTAGAAAGCACTCTCTTTCTTCTTCTACCAAACTGCACAAAATCTGAATATACACATTTTCTTAAATGACATCTTACCTGGGAACACCTTTCAATGATCACATGATCAAAGGATTGGAAGGTACTCCCCAGCTAGTTATCTTTGTCCAATCACCTATCAGAGAGCACCCCCCACCATAACATAACCCGAAACCTCACCTTTTAGATATCCTTCTTCATAGGACACCTTCCCAACCAAAAATTCTATTCTGAATTCACATGGTCAGTTCTAAATAGCATAAGCTAAACAAACATAAGAAAATCACTCTTAGGATCATGTTTTTCTTAGTTTTTCTTCTTGACTTGTGTTTTGAGGTGTGAGACTACGAATCTACATTATTCTTCTTCTTTGCACACTCCACCATCAGTTGGAGTATTCTGACTTTTTCTGAGTGTGCCAGACCCCATATTTCATTCTTAGATTCTTGAGTTTGACTCTTCACTTGATTTAAATTCACAAAATCATGTTTTCTTCATTCTCTCTAAAAATTCACAGTAACTGGAATTAGTCCAAGCTACCCATTGTCAATTTTTATCCACCATCCTCGCTTAACCTTAATCAAGGTGTCGAATTTTGGCTTTCTAGTTATTTTTCTTGGAATAGCCTTTACCACTCTTTCTGTTTCTATTTTTGGCCCTCAAGGCACCATCCTCTTCCCCCATGTTGATATTTATTTCATATACGCTTTCTCACTAAACATTCATCATTCTTATTTCACTTCTGCTAAAACCGGTGTTTTTCTACAGTGACCGACATCGGTTTACAGCAGAATCGACATCAATTTCCCATTAACCGTCATCAGTCAGCTTCGACCGACGCCAATGCCTAGTTTGGTTTTCAAAATTCAAAACTTGACCGAATTCACCCTCCCAACCTCATTTTTCCTCTGTTCCTGTTGTTTTTGTGTCATTTATAGAATACAGTCTTTCCAGGTCAACACTTACTCACATGGTGTTGACTCACAGCCAAACTAACGCTCTTATATTCCATACCAATCATCAACCACTCCCACCTAGTCCTTCACCACCTTCTATCCTATCACCCATGGATCCAACCCTACCTACCACCATTACTACATGTGACGAGGAGTTTGCATGACTCCTCGATTAGAATCCCGTAGCCTTACAATTCTACCTTTCCCACTCTTCCACTCGGGATTCCTCAGGTCAATTGATATATGGAATGCTTGTGTCCATCTCTCCTACCCTTATCCCCACTTCGGAAGCTTCCCCACTAATTCAACATAACCTTCACCTGCTTTACCCCAGTGGTTTCGCAACTAGGCCCCACACCCACTATGACCATCAGATCTGCAATATCGGTCGCACCCATAGTATTTGTTGTTCCTTAATTGACCGGCCGGAGAATAACCCCTCTACACCCATTATTTCACATATACTAGTTTAGCAACACAACCACCCATGGTGTCGGTGACCCCTACCCCATTCTAGAATATTGTCCTCTCCATCCCGCAGTCTCTACCCCCAATCACTACTAGAGTCACTGCAATTGCCCCACCTACATATACATATTATCAACAACACCCTATCTCTTACGTCATTCATTCTGGATATATGCCCTCTATATCGGTCCCCTATTCTCAACCTTCCTATTCAGCATCACCATACATTGGAATGCCACTCACATCACATGTTTAGCACCAACCCTCTTATGCCACAAGAGGCGCCTTCTATCACAACCTACCAATGACCTCATCAAATTAATGATAGAAAGGATGCAAACACTAAAATCATCGGTTTTCATCCTACACAATTCTCTCACCTACGATGAAATATGTAATGATCCCATTCATCCATCTATTCCTATTTGCCCATACCCTGTGCATTAGGAAATGCCAAAATTCAACTGCTTCAATAGTAAAGAAGATACGCAACAACATTTGTGGTCTTTCAAACATCGGTGTTACTTGATTGCTCATGATGACGATTTACTCCTACGGACCTTCCCGATGTCCCTGATAGGACCTGCATTAGACTAGTACAAATTGGTTACCCAGACATTCCATCTACTCATTTAATCAAGTAGTCCAAGCCTTCTTAGATCACTTCTCAATCAACATTGTTAAGAAAGTCACCATGACTGATATTTACTCCACATGACAGTGTGACGACGAGTCTATCGTTGACTTTTTCACTCGTTGGCACAACCTAATTAACCAAATCACATTTTAGTTACCACAAATTGAGCTCATAGAGTTGTTTACTCGAGCTTGCGCTAGACACATGTCACCAACCTTTCAGGTGCAGACCTTCCACACCTTTGATGAGGCATTCACCATGGCACGAAAATTGGAGATTCATGCTATCGAAGAAAATAAAATTCAGCTACGTAACAAGAACACCACGTTCAAATTGAATGATGCTTCTTCATCTTTGAAACCCCAGAACAACTATTCAAAACCCAAAGGATCTACCAATGTTGTGGTTCTCAAGGCTGGACCCTCTCACCCATCAAACCAAGCCAAACCTTCTTCTAATCTCTCTCCCATCCAAGATTTCTAGTTCAAATGAGAATAACGAAAGTATACCCCAATAGGGAAACCTTATTCTTTTGTTTTGGAAAATATTATTAAGGCTTGTGTCATTACCCTTCCACCTATAAAACCCCACACTGGTTTTAACCCCGATCACCCCATGCCTGCATGGTATAAAGAACATGACTTTTGTAACTTTCATTGCATCAAAGGTCATAGTGATGGTAATTGCATCACCTTCAAGAATATCATCCAAGAAAGGTTAGACAGCGGAGATCTAGTCTTGAATAACCCAAATGCACATGCTAACCAAAACTTACATATCTTTAAAAACCATTCCCTAATCATGCCCCATCTTCCAAAAAAGCATGTGATACTTCAACCAATGATGATAGTGTCTGTGAGGTCAACGCTATCTTCAATGACATACCAATCACTTCCCAATTGCCCCTTGTTCCTTCCATAGATGAAATATTATCCTGAGTGCCCTTACTTACACATGAACCTATTTCATCTACTCCTCCACCCACGAGGAACCCTCTTCATTTTCTCCTTCATCTCGTGGAAGAGCCCATATCTAGCACTCCACCTCTGGCCCTCAAATTACCGAGAAGTCGTCGTGCACCTCTTCTAGTCATAGGGGACACATTTCCACTCCCTATACCATCACAAGGAGAGTCCACCTCGTCTATCCCATCATCTTCCCTACCCATAGAGGATCCTGTAGAAACACCATTGCCCTTAGATGACCATTATCCATTAGACATCCAAGATCCTACCGATATGGTTTTGGCTCTCTTACCCATAGAGTTTGAAGCTAGCCATTTCCATGTTTCTCAAAAACATTTAACGGGATTGCTACTCGATCAACATCATCCCCACTTACGGTAGTACCATTTTCATGATTGGCCAATGACCTAGACAATGTTGATCAAGCTTTACTTTGGAGACGCTTCTACTTCCTCGCTTCAACCCAAATGCAACACACTCACCGACACCTCCACAATCTATCCAAAAGTGTTTCAAGCGGTCAAACCAAACACAACCATGACTATTGAACACCTTCCGTGTCATTGCTCAAAACCCAACACACACCTATACCCAAACACCTACCCATGTCTATATCATCTCCCTTACCTAAACCCATCACTACCTTAGGGGTCATGTCAGCATCGAACCTTACTCACCCATCCATCAAATTAGATTTAGACACATCTTACCAGACCAAAACTAAATTTATTCCGGCCCCTAAAAGGAAGACCCAACCTCTTAGGCCTCATACACTAACCTCGCCTACCACACCATTGTCACCTTCATCTCTTCCGTCCATCCTAGGACCTCACCCCTCAACCCTAGCCAAACAACCTTCTTCCACCAGTAAACTAAGAAAGAAACAGCTGACCTTCTAATCATGGCCCTCTAATATATCCAAGTGATCCACACAACCCCCACCATCACCCATGACCTTCTTACCATCCATACCACCACTACCTTCCATAACTTCTTCACTACCTGTGACACTCTCTTCTCTTCCACTCACACCTTCTACCCAACCTCTACCAACCACCTCCACCGCAACTCGGTTTCCCCCGTGGGTAACCTGTCCTCTTCCACCATCTACTTTTCCTTCTACATCCCATACTCCCATGTCACCTTTACCTAAGAAGATGTAACCTAAAGCTAATAATTCACTACCCTCCAATAAAGTAGTAAAACCAACCAAACCTTCCGTCACCGGCTCTTCTACTCCACCTTTACCCAAATAGCTTCCCACAAGACCTTAGACCACTCCACATGCCAAACTAGTGGACCAACCCATCCCCCTTCTACATAGCCTCTTCCTCCACAATCACCCATACTTGTTCCCATATCCACACTCACCTCCCATTGTGATCTATTAGCGGGTCCTACACTAAGATTTTAACCAATATCTTGGATACTTCCATCATCACATTACCACCACTTCTACCTCACAATCCTCTCAAACCCAAACCACAAGGGTTCGATGAGACCAAGATTTATGCCTATCATCACGTGTCGTGACATGGTGTTGAAAATTGTAAGGCCTTAAAGACCGTTCTTATCTAGCTTTTTCCTCTTGAGCACAATTTTGACGATTTACGATCTTATGGATGATGACCCCATTCCACCTTTTCCAATCTTCCCAAATCCTCGTCCATTACCTACTCAAGAACTAGTATCTCCACCCCCACAACCTTTTTATCCACAATATTCACCTAAATGTGAGTGTTCCCTACTCATTTAACAAGGCTCTTATCCACCGCTAGGTTTTTTCCCTCATGTCATTATACCTTTCACGACACACCCTCTTCAACCACCTCCCCTCATATTAAAATGGTTCATGTTGCTACCCGCGCTCGTAAAGACAAAGGAAAAGAAAAATAAGTTAGCTCATCAACCAACCCTATACCCAACATACCTTTAACATCCACACCCAAAGTCACCATTCGAGGTCCCGTGATATCCTATTTCCGATGGGGTCACACATCACACAATGCTAAAATAATTACACCAATATTCCATCAAAATGTATTTATATGACCTCATCTAAACCTCTCGAGTCACATCATCAAGCCCTCATGGAGGTCCTTCAATCTATTGAGGTTTAACCAAATGACCCCACACCCGTAGCCTCCATCATTACTCCTCATCACGTAGCTTCTCCCACTAAGTTGTCACCTTCGTTTACACCACCTACTTTCCAAGTAGCCACCCTCAACTTTTCAGATGAAGAGCTCACTCCCTTCTAGTTTGACAACCTCGATCCCGCTCTTTTCATCTCTGTATTTATCGATAATATACACATACGATGCATTATGATCGATGGTGGTGTTAGTATTAACATCATTTCCTCCCATGCATATAACCAAATGTGCATAATTTCCAATTACATATATGGTAACCCGGTTATGTTACGCTCCTTCAATGATGCCATGACCTCTACACTGGGTACCATCATTCTCCATGTCCGCGTGGTTCCCCGAACTATCCTGAAACTTTTCTATTTCCTAGAAGGGGAGTTCCAAAGATAATATGTTGCTTGGCAACCGTGGATCCATGTTATGGGTTGTGTCCTTCAAATTTACACTCAAGTACCTCAAATTTGAACACAAAGGACATAATTACACCATCTCGGCCGACCCATCACCTTTTAAGGCCTCGTAACATGTTGAAAGGACCAATGATGTGCTTGTACTGTCCAAGGCATCTTCCACCATCCCCACTTCACCTTCACCTACAAACCCATCCACCAAGATGGCCATCACCCCTCCTACATCTAACCCTACTATTCTCACCGCTACCACACCTCTACAACTAACTCACTTGTCTCCTAAGAATCTAGCGATCATCTCTCCCCGCTACCCGCAAATTGACTACCGATCCCTTAGAAGGTGTCTTTCAATGCCTCACTCTGGGGAGTGCCACCTATATAATATCGACACGTTCCTCACAACACAAGAGTTTGGGAACCTTTGTCAAGACTCCTAGTTATGACTACCATGTAGGTGAGGTTTTTCCTTATGATCCTCCCCACCTTCATACTAATCTAACGTATGGGGAATTGATATTGCCAATTATTCACTTGAACCTCCATCCCAAACACAACAATTTTCATCTAACTTACACTCCCTTACTAACATTGCTTCGCTCACACTTTCCTTCACCGTTGCTCGTGGAAAGGATTCATCTTCGGTTTTACGAATAGGATGCCACATTGTCATTCCCCTGTACCACTCGTAAACACAATGACCGTAGTGGCATTGGATTTGATGCACCACCTCCCAAGAAGGCTTGCGTTGACCTCATTCAGGAAGAAAAACGTTCCCCACCTCATTCACCCACGTCACTATTTTCACCCACGGAGTCCATAGATCCTGAATCTATTCCTCCTAAAAAAAATTCGTAAACAAAATTTCTCTCGGGACCTCTAACCTATCAATGCAATGACAAGGCTCCTCTTTCTCCCATTACTCGTATCATGACATGATAGATGATGACACACACCTTTTATTATTTTTTTCAATGTCAATATGATGAGTCCATCCTCACCTACCCGGGTGCAAAAGATTCTTATATTCACCGATCGTTACCTTCGAGAGATGCAAACCATGTTGAACGAATCAAGCATTGAAATCAACATTAACACTCGTGACAACCTCGCACATTCTAAAGATAGGCCAATATTTAGATGCTACCGAAAGCAGAAGCTTTTACCTCTTTCCTTCGGGATAATATCAACACTTTTACCTCGGTCCTATGCCGATATGCCCGGATCAACCAAAATTGTGGTACATAATATCGTAACCATTCATGATGCCAAACCCATCAAACAAAAGCTACGGAAAATGCAACCTCGCATTAATCTTCTCGTCAAAGAAGAGAATAAGTTCCTTCTCTCGCTTTCCTTCATCCTACCCCCTTAACTATCCCCAATGGATTTCTAACATCGTTCTATCATAAAGGTGATAGGGGTACTCTACACTTGCACAAACTTCCATAAAATCAATCTAGCTTGTCCCAAGACGAATTTCCCCTACCGTGCATCACCAACTAGTTGATCTCACTACTGCACATGAAATGCTATCGCTCATGGATGGTTTCTTGGGTTACATTCAAATATTACTAGCACCAAGATCAACATAAGACTACCTTCATTACCCCTTGGGGACTTTCTATTACCGAGTCATGCCTTTTGGCCTTAAAAACACCGTCACTACATACCAACGAGCCATGACTTACATCTTCTAGGACATCATGCATCACATATTGGAAGATTACATAGATGATATTCTCACAAAATCCAAACATCGAACCGAACACCGACCATCCTTAAGGTCATCTTTGACCACCTCATCAAGTATTGTGTTCATCTTCAACCAAATAAGTGTGTCTTTATGGTACTTTCAAGAAAACTCCTTGGTTTCATTGTTTCTTTGCGTGGCATAAAATTTGATCCTGCTAAAGCCAAGGTTATTCTAGAAATGCCTCCACCCACTAATCTCCGTCAACTTTGAAGCCTAAAAGGTAAGTTGCAGTCCATTCTTTGTTTTATCTCACAACTTTCCGATCATTGTCAACCATTTCATCATCTTCTCAAGAAAGACGTTTCATTAAAATGGGATGATGAATGCCATAAATCCTTTGAAGCCTTAAAACAATACCTCCTTCAACTACCAGTACACATTCCTCCTAAGGACGAACAATCCTTTTACCTATATATTTCTTCCACTGAACATTCTTTGGGTGCCATGCTCGTTCATCTTGACAAGCAGTATAGAGAGCAATTGGTTTATTACACAAGCCATACCCTTATGGACTATGAAACTAGATATACCCACACCGAAAAACTCTTCCTAGCCTTAGTTTTCATCACCACCAAACTCCGCCATTACCTACTCAACCAAAAAACCTTCGTTGTTACTAATACTAACCCCTTAAACTACATGTACACCAAACCCTATCAACATCAACGTACCACACGTTGGCTTATGCTTCTTGTCGACCTCAACCTTGAATTCATTCATCAAAAGTCCATCAAGGGCCAAGCTATCGCTACCAACTAGCTGACGCGCACCTCTTTCGGGAATCAACTCTCTAACTTTGATTTCCTAGATGAATCCATAGCTACCCTCTCCTTAAACGAACCCGCTTACCAAATGAAACTCTTCTTCAATGGCTCCAAATGTCAGCATAAAGGTGGGGCTGGTGTCATCCTCATTCCTCTTGATGGTGAACCTATGCCTTTGTATTTTAAACTCGATTTTAATTGTATAAGCAATATTGCTGATATGAAGCAATCGTATTAGGACTCCAGTGCTACTTATGCCTTAGATGTTAAGTTTGTCAATATCTTTAGCGATTCCCACTAGTCGTAAACCAAGTCAATGGTATATTTGAGTGTCATAATGAGATAATTCCAAAGTATAAACATCACGTAGATATACTTTTGACCACCTTTGACACATTTAACTTCAAACCACCCCATGTTCTACCAATAAATTTACGTATACCATGGCCTGCTTGGCTTCTCAAATACCTCGCTTCACCCACTGACTCTAAAATATTTGTCACAATACAAAGGCTACAATCACCCTCTTATTTACCTCGTGAGGTCTACTCTGTCAGAACCGTTGCACCTAACCCACGTGACCTTTGGTATAAGTAATTTGCTGACTATCTTTCCCTTTCCATTCTACCCGCCGATCTCACTCGTAATGGACAACGGGCCTTTATTAAAAGTGTCTCTCATTATGTCATCATGAGTGGTCTCCTTTATAAGTGCGGCTTCGATGGTATTCTCTTACGATGCCTTACGAGTTGTGAAATTCCTATTGTCCAAAATAAGCTCATGCTTAATTTTGGTCAACTAACACCATTTTCCCCCTTTTAGTGCTTCAATCTAATTTTTTACATATTTTAATTACTTAAGGATTCCTGAAAGCATCTTCATCATATAGGAAATTTCTTCCCCTTTCAAAATATAAAGAAGTCCTTCTAACTCTTCATATTTTGCAAGTTACGAGCCTAGGGGGATTTTTTGCAAATTTACCAATTTCAGGCTGGGGGGCCTGGGGAGTTTTTTTTGCAAATTTTCCAATTTCGGGCTTGGGGGCCTAGGGGGATTTTTTTGCAAATTTTCCAATTTCAGGTTTGGGGGCCTGGGGATGTTTTCACAAAATTTCCAATTTCGGGCTTGGGGGTCTGGGGATGTTTTTGCAAATTTTTCAATTTCGGGCTTGGGGGCCTGGGGATTTTTTTTTGCAAATTTTCCAATTTCGGGCTTGGGGGCTATTTTGCAAATTTGCATTTTTGCCATTTCTTGTGCGGATTAATGCAAATTTTCAAATGGGCATAACTTTTGACCCAGTGCTTGAAATTCAACAAACATTATATCGTTGGAAAGGTATTAACATCATCTACGCCATGAAGCCTGAAATTTTAATTTTGGCAGGGTTAGGTGGGTGAAAAATAGGAAAACATACTCGGCTCCAAAAAGTGCAGTTCTAGGCATCCCAATCACTGATTTTAATACAATATGGTCTGATTTCTTCTCCAGCAAGCTAGAGTACATTGGGGAATGGATTTTCAGAGGTGCCCATGAATTTTCTAGATCATTTAATGAATGTTGTTGGTGGGTGGGAGAAAAATCCAAGTTTCTCTTCTTTCTCTCTTCCCTCCACAATTCTATATATTGTAAACACTTCTCATTTGAGAGGGGGATATTCTGGGATGTGGGGAAACTCTGTAAAAAAAGTTTCTCAACACCATTGAGCTGCAAACCCTCTCATGGGCTCTGTAAATGAAATTGTGCCTTTATTCTACAAATGTAATGGACTATGTATATTCATGGAACAATAAAATTTGTGTTTGTGGTGTTATCTCAACCCTTGCATTTATTTTATTGTACTCCCTTGCCTCTCTATTGTTGTTCTATTTTTGTGCATATTTCCTTTCATTTACAGGTTTATGATGTTGTGTTTTATGGATATTTGTTGGTGAATGTAGATTTGGGACTATGTCACAGCTGTCTGGCCTCTTCCAACTGCATTTTTCTTCTCTACTCTCCCTCAGTAGGATATTCTAGTCCTTTTCTTGGTGCTATCACCTCTTTAGCTTAGGATTTCATTTCATTTTACATCTTCTTAACCTTGTCTCCTTGGAAAGTTAGAGTATATTTTAGAGTAGATCCTCTACAAATTATATGTGTGCACCTGAATAGAGGAATAGGAACTGGACTTCATTTGGAGAGCTCTCCCAATTGCAAAGTCCCACACTTTGGGAGAAGCTCCATGTTATGCAATCATACTGGGAGTTTCAACCCACCGAGTTACATAAATTCAGGGGTGCTATGATTACGCATCAACAGCTTCTGCATGCCCGGTGGGACAAGAGGTCTTCATTTTAATTATAAAAAGATTGATGTGCACTTGTTGTAAGCCTTCGGCTTGTGAGAAGCTTTAAATTGCACATCTGACGACTCCAAGAGAGGTAGAATCCACTGGTTTCAATAATCCAAGCTTGGCAGACTTGTGAGAAGAATCCAAACAAGGTCAATAACTAGAGAAGAGGGACTATTGATCTATTTTCACTTGTCCCCAGATAAATCAAGAAGAGGAAGAAGAGTTGAAAGGTCTCCATCTCCACCGAATAGAACCTTATCAACACCTCCACCTAGAGGCCTTTCATTCAATCAACTAGAGTTCTTCAAACAATCAGAATGGTGCAACCTAATCCTTATGTCAATTTCACTGGGAGCAGCCCACTTACTCTCAATGCACAAAATCCAGTTCCACTTGCAGCATTGAAGAACATTCCATATTTCACTGGAGAGATCAGATAACTCCGTTTGACCACATCCAAGACATTGCAAATGTCTGTGTAATCCACAAAATTACTAAAATGGACATTTTTGTTAAATTATTGGCATATTCATTCAAGGGAAAAGCATTGCAATGGTTCAGAAGCCTAACAACAGGATCTATCTAGAATTGGGACCACTTGTGCACAACTCTTCACAATCAATTTGGAGAAAAGGGAGATAACATGTCTTTATTGGAACAACTGACAACAATCAAGAGGGATCCTAACAAACAGTTAATTGACTTCAACTTCAAATTCCAGCTGGACATGGGATAGGATTCCATTAGCCATGTGAGACCAACAACTGAAGGTGCTTTTCTATACTTCCTTAAATATTTAAATTATTATATTGCTATGATGATTCAATCCATGGGAGGTATAACTTTACCCATGGCCTATAACATTGCTATTAGATCTGAAAATTACTTGATCTAAGCTGGTAAACTCACACCTAGGCCACCTATGCCTCTATACCCAGAATTAGGAGCTCCAAGCACTAGTCAAGCACCCACATTAGCTCCCATTCCTGCTCCAAGAAATCAAGATTCAATGAAGCATCTACTTCATCTTCCAATACCTCAAATGAGCTCCAAGAAGTCATGAAGCAACTACAAAATTTGGGTAATGAGTTGGTGACACTTAAGAGGTAGCAAGCTCAAAATTTTAGACCTCCATATCAGCCTCAAACTCAACCCAATAGACCTCCATATAAGCCTAATAGGCCACCCTTTCAAGCTGCAAATCAGAACCAAGTCAAGCCTCCTGCTAATAGACCATTCCAACCTTACAATCCTAATGCTACATCCACATCTAGAGCTTTGGTACCAGTGCAAAATAACATGGCTCAGGAATATGACTAGTGTTTCCCATGCAAACAACTTCATAACTAGTCAATGTGTTTTAATGGTGCTTTGAATCAAGCCCTTATGGTGACAAAAATAGGTGTGGAACAAGAGACATGCCAAGAAGGAAATCAGCAGCAAGGAGCAACTCAACAAGATGCACCTCCAAATGAGACCACACTTGTCAATTGGTAGGTTGAAGATTTCTGTGGTATAAATCAAACACGGTCCAAGAAAAGGAACATTAGAGAGGAAAATCATCAAATTTAAGTGATCCATAACCCTCTATCACTCCAAAAGGTGTTAGCAATCAAAGTGTAGCTCTCAATGTGCAAGGTCAGCCCAAGCCACCTTCTAGATCAACTCAAGTGCCCATTGTAACAGCCCATGTGCAAGAGAAGAATGTGCAAGGCAAGGGGCAACAGAGAGATAGCTCATCTCCATTCAACATCATTGAGAAGATGAAGAAAATGAATGTAAACATCTCAATGTGGGAATCATTGGCTATCCTAGGACAAAGAGACCTATTGCAAGTGTTATGGACAAATTGGTCAACATCAAATCAGCCACCTAATCAACGAGAAAAGGTGCTTACCAATGTAGCTCAACAAAGAGAAAATCAAGGAAGCCACCAAGGTAATAATTTGAAGCCACAACAATTATATATCTCATTGATCATAGGAGATAATTTGGTACATAATTGCATGATTGATTCGGAAGCAAGTAGCTCAGTTATGCCAAAACAGATAGCTAATCAATTGGGCATTCAATATGAAGTCATCTCTAAAGGTGTGGTGCAATTGGAAGGGACAACAAGTAACAATAGTTTGAGTAATCAAATATTTTAACCTCACATTACATGCATGTCCCAATGAGACCATTTTACAAGATGTATCAATCATAGACCTACCACCACTCTTTGTATTGTGCTTGTCAAGAGACTTCACTACCAAAATTGGAGGCTATTTGTTTGTTGATTGGTCACACATGCTATTCAGAACAATATATGGAGCTAAGGCTAAAATTAGATCTAATCCCATTGCAAACTTCCACATAGAGCCTCTTACACCAAGTCCAATCAATTCAAATTGTTCAACTTTTGATCAAGAAGATCTCCCAAGCACTTATGAAGTAGATACTAAGGTTGGATGCATTCCAGACTTAACTCTTGATGAATGGGAAAACAAAATACATGCTTTTTACCCTTATAAAGAAATGGAAGAATCTTGAGTTAGGAGTCTATTGTTTGCATGAAGAGAATCAACCTCTCCCTAGCATCACCAAGCCAGATCACAAGGATGATAATGAGGTATGATAGTTATTCTTTGATGGCTCAAGAAGTAGACAAGGTGCAGGAGGAGGAGCTATGCTTGTTTCACCCTAGGGTACCAAATATTACTCAGCTTTTCATTTCTAGTTTTCTTGTTCAAACAACACAGCTGAGTATGAAGCCTTAATTCACGGATTGCATTGGGCAAGAAAGAGAAGTATAAAAAACTTACAAGTATTTAGTGATAGTGAGATAATTGTGAATCAAGTCAGAGGACAAAATGCTACCAAGAATGATCTGTTGAATAACTACAAGAATCGAGTATGGGATCTTCCTTGAAGATTTTGAATCTTTTGGTATCAATTCCATCCCAAGAAAGAAGAATGAAACAATAGATAGAATTGCAACAATTGGAGTTGCATTTGATGTCAGTAGAAAGTATCAAAAGTGATAAATATCATCCTCATATCAAGGTGGTTGTAAGACCAGATTTTCCTGATAACAACACAAGTTGGCAAGTCTTTGAGAATGATCAAAAATTGTTCAACTTTTTACAAGAAGAAGCTGAATTCTCCACCAAAAACCAAGAAAAATTAGAACAACGGTATGGTGACCAAGTGGTACGGCTGAGAACTAACAAATTACCAAAAGGTCTTGTAACTTTGGAGTCAATCTTCAACCCAAATGATCAATTCCGGAAGGAGAAGGAAAACATTCAAGTAAAGGGTGAAGATTCAGAGCCCATTTCGGTAGATGAAGGCAAGACATTGCAAATTGGAAAAGTAAGTACCCCACAAGAAAAATATGAATTTGTTCAACTTTTTCAAGAATTCCCATATGTATTTTCTTGGACTTACAAGGATTTAAGAGGTTTTAATCCAAAGTTGGCACAACATACTATTGAGTTAGATCTGGGATCTAAACCTATCAGACAGAAGCAAAGGCCGGTAAATCCTCACATTGAACCTCTCATGAGGAAGCAGTTGAACAAGCTGATTGAGGCTAGCACATCTTCTATATCAAAAATTCAAGATGGGTTGCAAAATTGGTGTCGGTGAAGAAAAGAAATGGAGTTATCAGATTGTGTGTAGACTTCCATGATATAAATAGAGCATCACTCAAGGATCACTACCCACTTACTTCAATGGAACAAATATTGTAGGTTGAAGTTGGTTCGAAAGGTTTTCATTGTTAGATGGCTACTCGGGCTATAATCAGATAATGGTGAAAGAAGAAGATCAGTTCAAGACAACCTTCACTATGAAATGGGGTACATATGCTTATAAGAAGATGCCATTTGGATTGTCAAATTCCAGGCAGCGTTTGGTGAGCCCTAGATATGGCATTCAAAGGATTAATCAACAAGATAGTGCTGGTGTATCTAGATGATATCACCATCTTCTCAAAGAATGTAGTAGACCACCTCTTTCACCTCAGGAAAGTATTTCAAAGATGTAGAAGATTCGAGTGTCATTGAATCCAAAGAAGTGTGTATTCTTGGCACACGAGGGAAAATTGTTGGGCCATATTGTCTCAAGATAAGGGTTAACAATTGATCCTAAAAGAGTTGAAGCCATCCAAACACTTCCATTTCCACACCATAATAAATATCTCCAAAGCTTCTTGGGAAGGATAAATTTTGTCTGCAGATTTGTGCCTAATTTTTCCACTCTTGTGAAGCCTTTAATAATGATGTTGAAGAAGAGTCTTGCATTTAAATGGACAACAGAAGGAAAAGAGATTTTTGAGGCTATCAAGCATGCAATATCATAGGATCCAACTCTTATCAACCCAGACTTCTCAAAGGACTTCATGTTGTATGCTTTTGGAGGATCAAGCACAATCTCAACTATCTTGGTATAGCTGAATAGAGAAGGATCAGAGCAACCCATAGCATTCTTCAGTTAGAGCCTGGAAGATTACGAAGTAAGGTATTATTTTATTGAAAAGCATGTCCTTGCTATCATTAGGAGTTTGAAGAAGTTCAAACACTTGGTCTCGAACAACAAGATTCAATTGCTAGTGTCTCATGTTGGTGTCAAGGAATTTCTCCTAAACAAGGACTTGAATGAGAAGAGAGCAGGTTGGATCACCCATGTAATGGAGTATGATATTGAAATCAAGGTGACCAAGCTGGTTCATGGAAAAGGTTTGTGTGAGAAGCTCACTTCCAAACAACATGATGAATCAAAAGGAGAAGAAGAGGTTGTCCTACTACTGCAGAATGATCAAGAACAACCAACTAATGATGCACCCATTCCATGTTGGACTCAAGACTTAGTGCATTATCTCCAAACAAGTTTGTGCCCTCCAGAAATGAGAAAAGCAAAGAGGAGATACTTCAGATTGCAATCCATCCCATATGTGCTTATTGATGGTGTCTTGTTCAAGAAAGACATCAATAGTGTTCTGTTGAGATGCATTGAAACATGTCAAGTTGGGAAGATATTACATGAGTTCCATGACAGAGAAGCAGGAGGCCACTTTGCTCCATGAGTAACAACTCTCAAAATCATGAAGGCTGGTTACTATTGGCCTACAATGTTTAGTGATTGCTACTCATGGATCAAGAAATGCAAGAAGTGTGCATTCTTCACAGGGAAAGAAAGGTTAGCAGCCCTGCCCCTTCATCCAATTTCAGTAGATCAGTCATTCATGTAATGGGGATTAGACTTCATTGGAGTGATTAACCCAAATTCAAGTCAAGGCCACAAGTGGATACTTATGGCAACAGACTATTTCACCAAGTGGATGAAGTGGCACTTAAGGAGGAAAATGAATCTAATATCTTGGATTTCTATGAAGGGATAGTCACTAGGTTTGGAGTCCCTACCACTATCATATCAGATAATGCATTGGCATTTCTTGGTACAAATATCACCAAATGGGCTGTCAAGAATGGTGTATACCTCAACTTCATCAAACTATTACCCTCAAGGTAATGGCCAAGCAGAGTCCACAAACAAAAACTTACTAAGAATCATCAGAAGGAATCTTGATGAGAATCAGAGAACTTGGCACACAAAGCTCAAATCAGCTCTATGGGCTGATAGGATCACACCCAAGAGGTCTACAGAAGCTCTCCATTCAAGCTTGTATATGGAAAAGAAGCAGTTCTACCTATATCACTTGAGTTGCTTTGGCATTGGAACTCATGAAATAGTTGGAACTAGATGAATTTGAACCCATGGAAATCAGGTATGCAGAGCTAATGGAACTAGAAGAAGTAAGAGAACATGCAATGCAGATGAATCCATAGCTACCCTCTCCTTAAACGAACCCGCTTACCAAATGAAATTCTTCTTCGATGGCTCTAAATGTCAACGTGAAGGTGGGGCTGGTGTCATCCTCATTCCTCTTGATGGTGAACCTATGCCTTCGTCTTTCAAACTTGATTTTGATTGTACAAAAACAATATTGTCAAATACAAAGCACTCGTATTGGGCCTCTAAGCCGCTTTATGCCTTAGATGTTAATTCCATCAATATATTTAGCAATTCCCGCTGGTCGTAAACCAAGTCAATGGTATATACTAGTGTCGTAATGAGATACTTCAAAATTATGAACATCACGTAGATATAATTTTGGCCACCTTTGACCATTATGAACTTCAAACCATCCCATATTCTACCAATAAATTTGTGGATACCATGGCATGCTTGGCTTCTCATATACCCACTTCACCCACTGACTCTAAAATATTTGTCACAATACAAAGGCTACAATCACCCTCTTATTTACCTCAGGAGGTTTACTCCGTCAGTCAGTCGCTGCACCTGACCCACGTGACCTTTGGTATAAGCAATTTGCAGACTACCTTTCCCTTTCCATTCTTCCCGCTGATCTCACTCGTAATGGACAAAAAGATTTTCTTAAAAGTGTCTCTTGTTATGTCATCATGGGTGGTCTCCTTTATAAGCGTGGCTTCGACGGTATTCTCTGACGATGCCTTACGAGTTTTGAAATTCCTATTGTCCAAAATAAGCTCATGCTTAATTTTGGTCAACTAACACCATTCCCCCTTTTAGTGCTTCAATCTGATTTTTTACATATTTTAAGTACTCAAATATTCCTGAAAGCATCTTCATCAAACAACAAATTTTTTCCCCTTTTTGAAAATAGAAATAAGTCCTTCTAACTCTTCATATTTTGCAAGTTATGGGCTGGAGGATTTTTGCAAATTTTCCAATTTCGGGCTTGGGGGCCTAGGGGTATTTTTGCAAATTTTCCAATTTCGGGCTTGGGGGCCTGGGGATTTTTTTGCAAATTTTCCAATTTCGGGCTTGGGGGCATGGGGGTTTTTGCAAATGTTCCAATTTCGGGCTTGGGGCTTGTTTTGCAAATTTGCATTTTCGCCATTTCTTGTGCGGATTAATGCAAATTTTCAAATGGGCATAACTTTTGACCCAGTGCTTGAAATTCAACAAAATTTATATCATTGGAAAGGTCTCAACATCCTCTATGCTATGGGAAGCCTGAAATTTTAATTTTGGCATGGTTAGGTAGGTAAAAAATAGGAAAACGTACTCGGCTCCAAAAAGTGCAGTTCCAGGCATCCCAATCACCGATTTTAATACAGTATGGTCTGATTTCTTCTCCAGAAGCTACAGATATTAGGGAATGGATTTTCAAAGGTGACCATACTTTTTTCAAATCATTTAATGAATTTTTTTGGTGGGTGGGAGAAAAATCCGATTTTCTCTTCTTTCTCTCTTCCCTCCACAATTTTATATATATATATATATATATATATATATATATATATATATATATATATATATATATATATATATATATATATATATATATATATATATATATATATATATATATTGTAAACACTTCTCATTTGAGAGGGGGATATTCGGGATGTGGGAAAATATGTAAAAAAAAATTCTCAACACCATTGAGCAAAGAAACCCTCTCACGGGTTGTGTAAATGAAATTGTGCCTTTATTCTATAAATGTAATGGACTGTGTATATTAATGGAACAATAAAAATTTTGTTTATGGTGTTGTCTCAACCCTTACATTTATTTTATTATACTCACTTGCCTCTCTATTGTTGTTCTATTTTTGTGCATATTTCCCTTCATTTACAGGTTTATGATGTTGTGTTTTATGGATATTTATTGGTGAATGTAGATTTGGGACTATGTCACAGCTGTCTGGCCTCTTCCAACTACAATTTTCTTCTCTACTCTCGATCACTAGGATATTCCAGTCCTTTTCTTAGTGCTATCACCTCTTTAGCTTAGGATTTCATTTCATTTTGCATCTTTTTAACCCTATCTCCTTGGCAAGTTAGAGTATATCCTCTATAAATTGTATGTGTGCACTTGAACAGAGGAATGGGAACCGGCCTTCATCCAGAGAGCTCTCCCAATTGCAAAGTCCCACACTTTGGGAGAAGCTCCATGTTATGCAATCACAATGGGATTATCAACCCATCGAGTTGCAGACACTCATGGGTGCTGTGATTATGCATCAAAAATTCCCTACATCATTAAGGAAGTCCAAGATGGAATTTGTGGAGGTCACTTTAGTGGTTTAGCTGTAGAAAAACACATTCTTCGCCTTAGCTATTATTGGCCAAACCTAATCCATGATTGTTGTGACTATGTCAAACATTGTGTGAAATTCAAACAACATGCAAATATACATCACACACCTAGTCATGCCTTGCAGGTCACGCAAGACCTTTGTCCTTTCTCTCAATGAGGTTTAGATATTTTTGGTGAGATCAATCCCCACTCTTCACAACACCACCAATGGATCATAATCACATCTTGAATATTACACTAAATGGGCAGAGGCCATTCCCCTCATTTCTACAAAAGATAAGAAAATATGTGAATTCATCAACCATCACATCATTTGTAACTTTGGTGTTCCTCTCCGCCTCATCACTACTAATGGAAAGCAATTCAAAAAAGCCCTCTGTAAGCTATGCAATGCTTTTGGCATCCAACTCAGTTTCTCATCACCTTATTACCCACAAACCAATGGCCAAGAAAAATCGACCAATAAAACCTTGAACAAAATTATTATGAAAGTAGTTGATGATACTGGAAAGGATTGACATTCACACATTCCTTTCGCTTTGTGGTCTTATCACACTAGTATTCACACTTCAACTACTGCCACACCTTTTTCTCTGGTCTATGGTACCAAGGTTGTCTTACCTCTCAAATTCTAGATTCCATCTCTCCACATCTCACTACAAGACATGCTCAATGACGATGAATTTCGCCAAGATCGTTTGGCGCAACTTAAGTTATTAGATGAATGTCGTCTCAATACTCTTGACCATCTCCAAATCTACCAAAAATGTATCAAACCTGCATATGAAAAACTCATTCATGAACAAACCTTTTAGGTTGGTGACCTCGTCTTGAAAGAAAATCAACATGTAACCAAAGAAGAGAAAAGTAAGCGGGAAAATTTTCTCCTAATTGGCTTGGACCCTATATCGTTACCCATGCCTATGGATTAGGTGCTTGTCATTTTTCTTCACTTGAAGGTAAACCCCAACCTGAGCCTCTCAACACCTTGCATATTCGGCCATTTTATTATTGACATCAAGTCCTATATCACTTTCTATCAATTGAATGCTCATCCTTTGAGTGTTGTTCACCTTCCATATTACCCATTTTTGAGGATCCATGACTAAACAAGAATCATGTGATTACCCGTCACCTTTTAACCTTATCTTCAATATGAGTACCATGGCTCTACTCATAGCATGATTCTCATGGATAATTTTCATCTTCTTTAAGGTGGAATCCCATGGTCATTCATCACTCAAACCACCCCTTTCATAGTTAACCCTCGTGTACTATGGTTTTGTTCTCCGAACAAGAACCTAATATTCCTCTATAGTCTTTTCCATGACTTAAACGTCCAAAACTAAAAAAGGGATGCAACTCCTTGAGTCAAAATTCCAGCAAAAGATGACTCCCTCAAAAGGGACATCTCTTCACTCTATTTCCACCACTATAAATAGACTGCTCCCTTGAAGGACAACTATATAAAGTCAAAATAAATAATAAATAATAATAATAATACAATACAATGTTCGAAGCTTCCCACATCAATCACTTCACAAAGACCTCAAGGAGATACTATACTCATCCCATATAGACTTCCCACATTAATCGCCTATTAAAAACAAAAAAGAAGAAAATGATGAAGTTTTCATCATGAAATTGCCTATTTTTGATCCTAGGTTTCTTGCTATGAAAAACATGTTGTCATACACTACGTTATGCTAAACCACCCACTCTCACCTCATTTCTTTTTCATCCTAATTTCCTATCTACTCAAGGGACTTTCCGCAAATGTGACATTTCGTGATCATGTGAATTTCTTCACCTTTAGAATAGTCCATTATGCAACACCTTTAGGACCTTACGTTCATAATCCCATCTTGGGTATGGTAGACTTAATAGGGTTATTATCAATTAAGTGGATCATTTACCACCTCTTACCATTCGCCTTCCTCATTACTTATTGATTATCCTATACAAGACCAAATCATCGACACATATATTTAAACCAACTCAACCATGCCTATGACCTAAATTCAACCATACATGTAACCTATACTCTATCATGCATATGACCTACATTCAACCATGCCTAACACCTACCAAACCATTCCTCTACTTCATCATAATATTCCCTCACTTATGAGAGAACTAGATCGGCTTGAGGTCCCTTTTTCACTGGGACTATGTAGGTAGCACTCCGAGGGCATGGGGCCCTTGGAGGTTAGCTCGGCACTCTTTACCCTAACCAATTCCCCTTTCATGTTCTTATTCATATTCTACCTTAGTTAGTTTCCATTTTATATAAATTACTGCAATTAAACCAAACAAGCATCAATTGATACACATTTTTACCACATCATAAAACCATACATTTATCATTTTCACATTTCCACTATAACACATATTTGGAAATTTAAACCATAACATGCATAGACATCACCATTTTTCTCCCATGTTACCAACAACTTAGACATTAAATCAAAATTAAATCAACCTAACTCAATCATGCCTAAACCAACCTGACTCCACCATGCCTAAATCAACCTGACTCAATCATGCCTAACCAAACCTGACTCCATCATGCCTATTGACCTCACCGTGTCATGCCTACATGACCTTAACTCAATCATGCCTAAATCAACTTTGACTCCACCATGCCTAAATCAACTTGACTCAATCATGCCTAACAAAACTCGACTCCATCATGCCTAGTGACCTCACTCGCCATGCCTACACAACCTTGACTCAATCATGCCTAATTCACCTAGTTTCTATCACGTACACACATAGTAATGGAAATTAAAACAAGTACACCATCCATGTTATAAATATCATCATCTATAAATCATAACGTCTGTGTATACATACATATGTACACAGATACAAATAAATAAAAGAATCTCAAATCACGTAGATACATCCTCACCATCTTTGACACGTAGGCCAATATATGATCCAAAAACTCAAAAAAATCTCATATACATACTCACTCTCTTTGACATGCAGGCCAGTGTGTATATCAAAAAATCAATATAATGACCATCTCCAGTGACTAATCGTCACCCCACCTGATATCCTCTAGGGTTAGTCTCACTGTCCCCTCCTCTGCTCATGTGTGGCATCCCGCTAGCATCTCCCCACCCACCATGGGTCTTGATCTAACCTCTAATGACCCCTCTGCTGGAGCTGGCCTCCGTACACTAGTGGCCTTTCTCTCGCCTCTGTCTCTCGGGCTTGTTGACCCCATGTACTCTCTACACTCTACGTGTGAGACTGGTCCTCTCACTTGAGGCCTGTTGTGCTCTATACTCTACATAAGAAGGGACATCTATCCCTACAACCATCAAGTGATCCTGATAATATCTCACCTCTCCTAGGGCATCCCTAAACTTGGCCATAGGTATTGTTTGTGGTGGTACCATTAGCCTCTAACCCTGTACCTATACCGAAGGACCCTGTCCTACCCCTGTCTATAAAATGGGACCCTTTCCCTGAGCATGTGCAGGTACCTATCCCTATGCTACTTGAGCCTATGTAGGTGCCTATGCAGATACCTATCCCTAAGCTACCCGAGCCTATGTGGGTGCCTATGTAGGTTCCTTTCCCGTGCTACCTAGGCTGTAATGTGGCAACATGTGCCTCTGACCCTATCAGCTGTCCCTACACTATCCCCAACTGTGTGACCAGAGTTGCCACCTACCCCTATAGGGCGTCTATTTGAACTATGATGGTGGCCAAGTCCACTACCCCATCCTTGGTGGTACTACTCATAGCTGTGCTACCCACCACTGTATATACCTATCAACAACTCGCATTATCAATCCGTCGGTCTGTCACCTAATCCTCCTTCCCTCTGTAGGCACCGTCGGTTGTGGTAGAGGCATAGGCCTCTCCACGTCATCCCTCATGTACTATGGAAATGGTGGAGGTATATCTTGGGGCAATCCCAACTGTCGCCTAACCCTGTCAATGGGGATCATCTCGTGCTCACCAACATGATGCCCCTCTATCCATCTCACCAGCTATAATCCATCCAACTCCATGGCCATCTGTCTATATGATGGGAAACCCACATATGGCCTCCAAATGATGTCCACATTGGATAACCCCTCTAGTAAATGCATGTAATAGGCTACATCATGTGTACCCTGGTAGCTCAACATTCTCCAACCATAGATACCCATCGCTTGTAGCCCACCTAAAAAAATCACTCAAATGCATCAAGTCAGGGCATGCCCATTGGACGCACACACACGATGTGCTCATACACCCAACAATGTAGTAGGAAGGTGCAACATAGGCTAAACCATTGCAATCACCCATAGGCCCATAAATCTCTGTACAACTGCACCAAGAAGGCTAGTGCCCATGCAAAATGGGTCTTTTCCTCCATCATATCATGCAGAAACCCCATCAATGATGGAATCTCCCATCCTCTCGCATATGGCAAAGTGTAAAACAAAGACAATTTGTCCATCATCAGAACTACTAGCCTCATCTCCTATGGATGGGCTTGGTACATATCTCCATAACTCACCGTGCTATGGAACCTTAACTCTGCCAACTCCTCACCGAAACTTCCACCATCAACTCCTCGATGCCTCTGAAGAAGTCAAATACACCTGCGTCCTTACTATCGGCACCCGCATGATCCTATTCACATCCTTCAAGGTGACGGTCATCTCACCTATCAAAAAATGAAATGTGTTGGTCACCGAATCCCATCTGTCGATGAGGGAGACCATCAAACTCATCTCCTAGACTACATGTTGATAACATCTAACCCCAATCAGGCCTACCTCGGCCACATGCTGCCACTCCTCAACTATCATGCTCCTCGCACCGAGATTAACAGGGGTGGTACCCTATCACTCATCCGTAATCGTCCTCGCCCGCATCCAACAACTAATCACATTATTAAAACTTGACCATACCGCATTCACCCTTGACCCCCCACCTATAACTATTACCCTACCTATTTTCATTCAACAATACCTTCCTATCTCACCCACCCACCCTTACTCATCTCCTGGCCCATTTTTCTCTCAATTTCGACCGACATCGGTTCTTCTTAGCTAACACTGGTCTCCCAAAACCGGCATCGGTCACCCCATCCGTGATCGATGTTAGCTAACTCCCATCAAGGTCAACCAACCTTTGACCGATGTCGGTCCATTGTCGTAGCGATAATCCGTAAAACCCTACCCTATTTCCCTAAAAATTTACCATTCTACCTTACCTACCCACCCATTCCTACCCCAATCTCACCTAAATTCATCCCCACCCCTCTTTAACCTACATACCACTTCCTACCCTTCCTATTTCACCCATTTTCTTCCAAATTTAAATTTAATTCTCCCCAAACCCAATTTTACCAACAAATTCACCTAACCAACAAAGAATGAGATCGAATCTTACCTCATCACGATGTTGTCTCTGTGGGGTCACGTCCGGCTCATGCGTCGGTGGTATAACCAAAACCTCTCCCACCTTTACCATGCAGAAATCTACCTCGAATCTCTCCACCAATAAAATCACCCCCCAATCTCATGGACCCATCTACCTAGCTCCTCTCACCAATTGGATCTCTCCACCTCAGTCGGGTATAGTCTCTCGTATTATTCCTCTCGAAAAGCACCCAAAGTCAAATGACTCTGTCATTTTCTCCAATGGTACAATACAATAATGATTCTAAAAATACGTCATTTTTTTTATAAAACCAACCCGACTTGACTAACACTGGTCCTATTTGTGCCCTAGCCAACCGATGGAAATCACCCTCTAACCGCATCACCCACCCTTCGTTAATTATTTGGTCTTGCTAAATTACCTTTTTCCCCGCCACCATTCGTGCTAATGTGCCTTTTATCATCCCAAAACCCATCGAACCATACCTACAAACCCAACCTACCCCTACATTGCCTTTTTGTGTCTTAGAAGTTATTTTTCCTATACCTTGTCATCACCCGTGTCGTTACCTATATACCTTGACCTGAACCACTTTTTGTGACCTTTGACCCTCTATGCTCACTGTACCTTGTGACGTGGTTACCCATGTTGTTCGGCCTACCGACCTTACCTTGCCTATTGTCATGTTGTTTATCCTGACCTAACCTTTGGTGTACTGGAACATACCTAAACGTTCCCGCACTCCGACCTCTGTTTTTGTTTTCTTCGCACCGTATCACTTCAACCTTATTTAGATAGACCTATCGACCTTAGATGACATAGAGTTTGAAAGCTTTTCAACTTGGTACCGTGCTGCAGTTTCCAACGTGTGCGTGTGTTCAATTGCCACTACCTTCAACCCTAG
This sequence comes from Taxus wallichiana var. yunnanensis, assembly GCA_018340775.1. Lineage (NCBI taxonomy): Eukaryota > Viridiplantae > Streptophyta > Pinopsida > Cupressales > Taxaceae > Taxus > Taxus wallichiana. The sequence continues at coordinate 932,912,869 of CM031242.1, forward strand.
CCCATTTACATGTTTACCTGATTTGACCTTTTACCTTTACCCAATGTACCCAATGATCTTCATTTTCCCACCTCCTCATTTTATCAAACCACTCACCGCTTCCGTCTCTCACCTCATCGGTTCCTAGTTTGAGGGGGGTTACCTTCACCCACACTTGGGGAAACACCACCCTCACTTACACTCGACACAACCATTTCCTATTTTTGTCAGTGTTTGCTTACCAATACAAGCCACGTGACAAAAAGGGAAAAATGTAGACACCAAAATTGGGTCACACTCCCCTTGGTCCCCTTTCGAATAACCAACTTAAACACATTCACCTAACCATGACCCTTATACCCCACATTAATATTAATTTAATTATTTACAATTAAATTAATACCCATCCTCACCCCATTATTAATTTAATTACTTTAATTAAATGGATGCCCACCTCACCTAGACACCTCACCATAGACCTATTCATAGCATGTTTCCATAAATGAATAAGACTTGGTTCAACCCTAAAAATTAAGGCCTATTATTCCTCTAACCACCTTCTCACTCATAAAAACATAACGTCCATTCTGATCCATGAATAAATGAACGAACCTAACCCAAATGATGTGAGATCTGCCATTTTTAGTAAACCTAGGGAATCCCACCTTAATCGACGCTGGTCATCCCGAAACAGACTCCGATCAACCAGAACCATCGTTGGTTACCATTTATTCACTTTGCAACCTTGTTTGTGGGTTGGCACATTCTGAGATCGAAGAGAAGAGAAGAGAGTTGCATGCAAGTAGAACTACGCTCTTTTCACACCTACGTACATCTATAGCCAACACCAGAAAAATCTATAGGTATTGCACTCACAAAGAACATTCTAAGGAAGCATTGTCGTAGTATCAAACACCATTCTTCCGATCAATCAATCATCATCACCATCCAGCCATTTGAACCTACATCATAGTAAGTATACATTTTACCTAAGCATCATCTATTTATACTTCAAGATATTAAGTTCTTCTATTGTTGTTATCGCCTTACTTGCATTCCCTTTTCTCCGTTATTCCTCTTTCGTAAACCCAACCATTCCTCCCCCATACCATAAAACCACATATACCTAACCTCTACATATTTCCTTAGTGTTCCTAAGATCCCCATATACCCCATTATGCCCTATGTCATATCTGTTTGACCTCGCTTCAAACCCCAATAACAAATCTTATTGAGTCTTATCAGTCCCCCTCCTACCGATTCCATTACCCATAATTGTCATCGGTTCGCTAACCGTGATCGGTCATACCCCGAATGATTTCGGTCTATGTGTCTACCAACACTGTGTAAAACTAGTAACTACATACCTACCAAGATTACCCAAACACCCCCGCCCAACCTTGCTAAGACCCTTTTGGTGACTGCGGACCACCACGAACAACCCGCAACTTGACTCAAGACCTTGGCCCGCATAGTTTTACTATTTAATTGGATTGACATTGATAGTGATCTGAGGTACCCAAATTAGAATACTAGCACTAGATTTGTTTATGTACGCATTTCGCTTACTTCATTATTTGTTTTATAAAAAGTGGATTGAAAACCTTCTAGGGAGTATCACACTTCTCAGATCTAACATACGTTAGGTAGTCCACTGTCATATATTATTTAACTTTTCTTTGGTGGTCTTGTTTTCTATTTCAAGTAGTTCATCCTAGCTAAAAGGAATCTCTCACAGTTAGCATCGGATCAAGAAGTCATAACGCACACATCAACCTCCAAACCAACACAATAGGTATTCCTCCTCAACCCATAACATTATTTGTTTCATCACATTCAAAACATAAAGAAAATGGTGAAACAGAGATATTCAAGGTTCTCCTTCTTTCTATACCACTGAGTGTGACTCTCCTTATCAATTCTTGGCTTCTCCTGAGATCACATCTACCACTATGCATGATTCACCCCATCTATCGCTTGTTCTCCTTCTACTTCTTCATCTCCTATTGTCATACCATCTATATCTCCTAGTCCATCTTCTCTTATAGACGTGTCTCCATTGATCACCTCATCTATTAAGGGTGTTTCTGATGTTAGTCATATAATAACTATGGATATTCCATCTATATCACCTACTATAGATTCCTCGACACCTACTCCTAGTGTGCCCTTAGCATCAAAATATCCTTTTCCACCTCTTAATATTCATATGATCACCCATAATGGCAAGTTACAACAGCTTGATAAATTATTTCCATCTTTCACCATTCCTTCACAAGATATCATCTCTCTCATACATGTCATAGGTCAGCTACAATCTCAGTTCACTCCCTCACTTTAGAAATTAGGGCTTATTATGCTTCTATTAACAACAATTTGTTACATGGTAACCTGTCCCTAAGAAGATTCATAACTTTACATTTCCTCAAGATTTTATCATGCCTAATTTCACATGTTTTGATGGTATTGGTGACCCTCATGCTCATCTTCTACATTACCACATGCTTATGGCCTCTCATTCTAATGATAGATTGTTACTTAAGGCATTTCAATACAGTCTTATTGATGAGGCATTACAATGGTACACTCATCTCCCCTTTAGGTCCATCAGTACTTTCTATGACATGGAGGATGCTTTCCTTTGTTGTTTCATCATCAACAATGGCCCTAGAGTCACTTATGATCACATACCTACTTTACATCAGGGATCCTCTGAACCTATCAAGGATTATATCTTACGATTCAATTCTTGTATACATCGATTGATATTCCAACCTATTGATCTAGAGAAGCAATTCATTTTTTTCATGGCCTAATTCCTCCACTCAAGAAAATATTACAATATGATACCTGTGATTCATTCATTTTTCTATGTTATAAATTCATTGACATAGAACAAGATATTCTCTCATCACACATCATAGATCCTCCACACATCTCTAAGGCTATTTCCTCATCCAATTCTCTTCATGTGCCTCTCGGTTGATAATCCAACACAATCTCCACATTTTCCTCACAAGGAAAACAAACAAGCTCAACCCACTCCACCAAAAAATCATATTCCTTCTCTGGCTCCATGAGATAATACTCCTCCTACCACTCCACCTAGGTTGCATGAGCCTTTACATTTCTCTCATCATGCTAGACCACATGATGTGTTGTGTGTTCTACTTATTGAGTGATTAATTCACCTACCCTCCAACTAACATCATCCACAACACCGATTACAACGCGTCAATGTGACCAACCTTATTGTAATTATCATCACATAAATGGCCATAGGGATAGTGACTATCTTTCCCTTCATGATAGATTACAACAACTAGAGGATAAGGGCATCATCTCCTTTGGCTCTTGCCCACGTGAGTGATCCATTTCTCCTCTACCTCCTCAGATATTTTCTACTACCGATGAGTCATCTCCTACATATGGTGCTCAGCTATGGTCTGTCTACCACAATATGTTATTCATACGCATTCTCTGTTGTGTCCATACACCATTACATCATCACATCCATTGCATTCACTTCATCCATCACATTCACGCTATCTATCATTAACATGTTACTCATTCACATTGGCTTCCAAAACACCATGCTCTTGCACATCCCACCGCAACTCCATATGACATTCAGTTCGGTTCATACACTCATGTTGCTTCCATCCCACAAGCTTCCACCGCTTCACGCCACCTTGATCTTTGGTAGGTGACTGATATCACTTTACCCCCGATGATGCACTTGTTTTCTTATGATTCTTACATGACTATTGAGGGTTTTTCTCTAAGAACCTTTCATCATGTGCTCCGTCGTTCATCTCCAATCATTTCCCGATGATGCACTCTTTCTTACGCAAATCATTCTTGACTATTGAGGGGTATTAACTAAATGATCCCATTCATACACGCTAGGGGGTAGTGCTAATATCCCCCATTAATTTTATCATACTAATATTCCACGATCACATCCTATTATCATTTAACATAACACGTTGCTTTCTTCGATGATTATACATCATCCATTTTTTTCATTTTATTCTACTATCATCATTACATTAACTATGCACTACACATAAACATTTTTCATCAATCACATTACATTTGTTATCTAATACCATTCACCCTACACATTTTGACTACCATTAACAACATTATAATGCAAACCTACACTAATAAAAAACACCACACATAAAATAAACATCAAATCATACATCATCCAACACATTGCAACATTTATCTACAACAATGCAAAATTATCATATATCAAAAACATGCATCCATACATATATCTCGAATAAGATCATCATTAAAAACATGTCTCAAAGACTAGGGGAAACTCCCATACATTGTATGTTGTAGTACAAATCATACCTCATCATCACTATCACTCTCGAGTACTGCGAGAGCCCTAGAACTAGATGCCTCTCCACCAACGCGACACCATTTTTCATGGCCTTGATATATCTCGACCTGCCTCCATAGCAAGGTAATATCCATAGACTTCTCGAAACACTGGTGTTTCACATCTACATATCATGAAAAACACATCTTGTGCCAAGGGACCACCACCTACCACCTCTCGGGCTCATTGAGTCTCCATGCATGCCTCGTCCCTCTTGCCTAGAAACATAGTACAGCCGCACCGCTTATGGCCACCGATTCAAATAAATGGGTATGTTCACCTGCGATATCATCCACACGCTCAAGTATACCTCCATCGAGCGTAATAGTCGGCACATTCTGCATCAATGTACATATGGATGTATCAATAATCAACAACCATTACGCATTTCCTACAAACACAAATTACACAATGCATTAGACTTTCATATATAGAAATATAAGCATACAAAAATTACACAACTACACAAATTCTTACTCTTCATTATAGTTGCTGCTATAAGGTTAGGGGCATGTGATTCCCCTTCTCCTCCTCCTCTACATGCGGTAACTCTATCGGACCTATAAAAATGGGAACAACAATACCCACCGATGAGCTGCCCACCATGTGCGTTACTCCTCGGTGCAACTTACATCGTCTTAGTCTACAAGCTCTATTGTCACGTCTACCTCATCTAGCCTCGACGGTACTAATTTCTCTATTGTGGTTCCTAGCCTAGCTCCCGCCCTCATAGTTGCTCTGATAGATCACAACCATATATATGGCTCTGGGGCTCATCCTGAGCCATGCCAAACTAACGTGATACTCTCTCTACCTGAAAAATCTCGGCTACACTTGGAAATCGATCCTTAAACCACATCATCCTCCGAATACACCACAACTCTACTGCATCTGCAGCTATCCTCCATACTCACGATATGGCCTCCATGTGACTTCCTCGGGCCCCATCTTATCTATTAGTGCCATGTCTCAGTATCTCAGTATCCATCTTCCCACCACGAATATCGATCCACCTCCGCATCTATATCTCTCGGACTATCCGACTCTCCTCGTGGACCTCCCACTGGTCTCAACACATCTATGTGCTCATATGTCCATACATGCAATAATGTAGTGGCTCCTATCCCTCCACCATGATCCTCGTGCGTAAATCAGTATAGGTCCCTATATAGGTGGGTCAACACACATTGTGCCCACACGTATCTAGTACCATCCTCCTCTATCCACTGACATGTGTCATACATCTTAACAAGATGCCTTCACCTCCTCCCTCTACCACTATACATGAAGCAATCACAACCTCTATTAACTTCCGCAAGTGCGTAACCCTGCACCGTAATATAGCATCCAAACCGATATGGTCCTCGGTAGGTACTCAAGTCCGAGAAAATATATCATCTCACGTATCACATTTGTTGCTTCATATATTCTACTAGCATAACCTGTATTATCTCCCCAACCACTAGCAATCACAGTATGCGATATACATCCTCCAGAGTGACGGTCATCTCTCCTGTAGGTAACCAAAATGTACACGTGTCGGGCCGTACCATCTCTCACATAGTGAAGTCAACATGGGCATATTATAGGGTACATCCCCATCCATGATATATGCCACGGATCGAAATATTCCATCACATCCCAATCATCATCTCGACAGCCCAATCCAATTAAAGTACTCATGTGACACCCACCGCAAAATACATCAAGTGAATGTCTCTCTCGCACAACATAAATAGACAACAAACCCAACATTAGAATGCCTTATAAGTACAAACAAACTCGCTCATCACATTGATATACATCACAAATCACACTTATACCATTCCGGACCAAACACACACATTTTGGACTAGGTGGCCTAGATGTAGGATTGGGATGCCTAGGAGAAGGAAACTACCGCTTGGATCTAGGCACTCTTGTCCTAGAGGTCACTAGCTCCCTCATCGCTTCTTTTTCCGTGTCTAAAACCCCGAGAAACTAAAAATCTCAAATTTACAAAAATCAATGCAAATGACTACTATACCATAATTTTTGTGAAAAAACAATGCACTTACCAACTCCACCGTAGTACACAACACTATGGTGGTTGTCACCCTCTCAAACCGACTAAGATGTGTTGCTCTTACTTGCGACAGCTTTCACTCACTTCACGTTATCTCTCACAATCACGTACAAAACAAATGAAGTGACTCAACACTTTTCCACTTCACCGCCTATAGTTACTTTTTTCATCACCTACTTTACTATAGTAATGATCCAGCAGCAATTCTAGTGGCGCAACTTCCAGAGACCATAACTTTTGCACCGTACCTCCGATTGACTCCGTTCAAAAGGCAACGGAAAGCTTGGAATGTGTAGAATGTGATGAGAAGGTGTGAACTTTGTTCGGCAATGTTTGACCCCCGAAATCCACGTTTAAGGGGCCCAAATTGTGATTTTTGTAGTGCTGTCTAAAAATAGTAAATTCTAAAAATAGTATGTTTCGCAAAATTAGTGCACATGTAAGTCTTGGAAGATGAAACACCTCGTCTCCCTCGAGACTGGTGACCTTCCACATCTTTCTAGGTGTCCTTTCGTATTTATAAAATTATTATAAATACATATGTAACCGGATCAGTGAGATAGACATCTCTTGGCAGAGATAATTGATGTAATTTGAAGTCTTTGAGTAATTTACATCTCTTTTCAGAGATAGTTGTTTTGCAATTCATTTGGCACATTTGTTAATCTGTTCCTTAAGTCTGAAACCCCTCGGTTTTGGATCAAGTAATTATTCCATGCTTATTCAAATAAATAATACACACCAAACCTTTGTTGTCATTTCTTGAGCATTTTGAAATATCCTTGTGGGATATCACTTAAATAACACAAAATATTGAAAATTTGCGAGACAAATAAAATACTTGATTTTTGCAGATTTTTACCAGCTTAGGACAATAATCAAGAAAATTAATAACTCCCAAAATATCCACTCAAATCACTTGAAAATTTAAAGGGAGCTTGATAATATTATAAAGAACATAAGAAAATTATTTTTGGAATTTTTTAGACAATATAAGGCTGCCAGAAAATTAAAGCATGCCCTAAACAGCTAGAAAACTTCTAAAATTCATATCTTCCCGAATACAAGTGCAAAAACTATGAAACTTTGGAAATAACATTTAAAAATATAAAAGATGATATTCCAACCCTCAAATCTGAAAATTTCCAACTCGAAACCCTCTAAATAAAGGCTGCAATCTCCAAAACAAGTTGCCCTTTTTGGTAGATGGTCAAAACCCCTTTGAAATCCTCTAGAAATGATGTCAAACCCTTTCTTTATTGCTGCCATAAGTATGATCTGAAAACCCACTGATTATCTTCAAAAAAAGACCCAAAATAATCAAAACCCTATCTCTAAAACCTCTAAAAATATCTTTGTAAATCAGCCCTGAAAATAGTTCCAAAATGAAAAGCTAGGGTAGATCTTTCACTACCGAAGAATGCCCTTCTAGCTAGGGATGGATCTCTCACCACCGAAGCTAGGGTTCCTGCGGGATTTCACTCCACAAGCTATAGATTTGCAAATAGTTGCACATGAAAGGAGATAATTAGGTATGCAAAAGATCCTTTTCCTTTCTCCCCCAACTCCTTATATAACTTCTCCAAGGCAAAAGATCCCCAATAAACCCTAGTCACATTTTTCCCTTGGAAGGGCCAATAAAATAAAAGTAACTTAAGTTAATTTTCCCTTTTTAAGTCGCCATGGTCCAAAAGTGACCCCTAAATGCAAAATTAGAACATTAGTACCATGTGGCCCCTTCCTAACAACAAAACATAACATCTAGTCCTTCCAAACACCTTTTTGCATATGTCAATGAAGAATTATAACAAAATGGACTAGATATTCATACCCAATAGCTCCCAATGTCCAAATCCCCTTGGGTATGACCAAGGCTTGGACTCGAATTGGCCCTTAGGCCTTTGGCGTAGGAAAGGGGACATTACACATTTCTACTCCAATTTATGTATCGTTTGTGGCATTCTTTTAGAATTATTCCTACCACCGTAACATACACATTACACACGCGTTATCAACAATTTCTATAACTTGTTATCAATTTCGTTCTTAGTTTTGGCTTCGTGTTCATTCTTATCATCACTTCCCCTTTCGCCGAAAGGGGGGGCATATCATTGGGGTCATCCTATAATTCCCCTTATATCACCACATGTTTAAAACACTACCAATGTGACAATTCCAAAACATTTACTAATTCACCATGTGACATCCACTATTAATTCCCCTAATGACCTAATATGGGGGAAATGAACATACAATTTTTCTATATGACATTTCATCACTTCCCCTAATGACCTAACTTGGGGGAAACAAATGATTAAAAATCTTTTCATGCGATACTTCACCAACTTCTATTGATTTCACCCCCTAATGACCTAACCTGGGGGCAACTAGCGTAAAATATCTCTATGAGTAACTAAGAAAATCAATCAATCAATCAATACATTCAAACCTATAACAATCACACCACTCAATTAATACAATTCAACATAATCAACCTCCTAGATGACCTAACTTGGGAGATTACATTCATCACTTTTCCAGATGACCTAACTTGGGAAGTTATTCTACATTTTGTGTTTGCTTCCAAATGACCTAACTTGGAAGCCATCATACATTTCGTGTTTACTTCTAGATGACCTAACTTGGAAGCTATCACATTGCGGTGACACACGTAGAATGGGGGCAAGAGTTCCTTTCCTATACCACTCTTATATGGGTCAACTGTTTGATTGAAATTATCTCGATCCAGAAACCACGAAGTATTTTGATATGAGTCTGTCTGCAGTAGCTAGATCTTGAGGATGTAGTTAGAGATTAGAGAATAACACACTTTTCTCCCTACACTCTTCCTCTAGTGGCAGGATGCCCAAATCCTCCAGTCGATTATTCATGTACACGCATTCGGGTTGGGAACTAATCACTCAGTACCTCATCTCATCATCATCATATAATGTTCAAAATCATAAATCATCTCACATTTCTATCATCACTCTCACTTACTACAATTCATCATGATGTTATGGTTCTCGCTACATTACACGGATCAACACGATGATCCATGGTTTGACACGCTATGTGGTTCTTTCGACATACTTCTACTACACATTTGCGTGTACTACTACAACATCGGCTTCTCTAACTTCTCTCAAGTATGTGTCTCTATCTATTTTATGTTAGTGAGCTCTTCGATCACCAACATAAAGTGGGGGCAAATGTAGTCACAAAATCATGCACTTATTATTAGATTTATATCACCAAATATGTTATTTTATATATGGATCTTGTGTAGTAAAAGTATTCAATAATGACCCATCCCCTAGTCCTATCATCAGTTAGTCATTCATCATCATCATTTATCTTGTACAGTTGTTAGTTGTTTACATAGTTCTTGTCGTATCTCAGGGAGTGTCAGATGTCATTATTTAGTCATTTGTTGTCTCTAGTCTTTGACTAGGGTGTCCTAGGGTAGTACTTGGTGCCCATAGGCACCACGGTCCTTAATTTTAGGCACCCTAGTCCTCGTAACACTTGGGTCTAATTTATTTATTCAAGGTCATTCTTTGTCATTTTCCCTCTCATTCCCCTAGGTACTAGTCGGCATGTCGGTCATTAGTGTCGAAATTTGAACAAGATATCCCTATATAAACATAGCATACTCACTATCTTATGGGTGGACTATCTACTATCAAGAGCTAGCTATCTACTAAGGCAAAGGACTGCATTTGGGCATCATTTACATCTGCATCACACAAACATAGTGGGAAAGGGTTGAATTCACTATATTCCATTCACCACTTGCATTTTTACATCTAGTTTTTGTCCCCTAATTCTGCGTCATTAGCGCTTAGGGCACCCTAGGCACACAATTACACACACAAGCATACACAACTACATTGGGTTTGGAATGTAGTGCAATGCTTAGTTGTAAGTCCACCATTGTGGCAAAATAAGGTCGATCGACCCCCTTTATATGCATATTTGTTTTTTAGGGATTTGATGCTTTGTATGGGGTTTTGTATGTAGATCTTCATATCAGATTTATGGTGACATAAGTGAAGTCATTGCGACAACTACATGACAAAGACTAAGATATTGCGAAGATATAACGACACTGTTAGATTCAGATCCTGAGGTTTTTTTCAAACTAGAGCACCCGGATTATAGACCAGGGTGCCCACAGGCTAGTCCTCTCCTAGGTGCCCCAGTCCAGTCGGATCTTAAGTTTTTGCAATTTCCTGGGTAGCACCTTCATATTCTACCTTGTCCACACATCAACTTATTCAATTCTAACACAGAACAAGGTAAGTCATTTTCAGGTTAGTACCTTATCTCTCTTATTTTCATTATTTCATTTCATTTAAATATCAATTAAAATTATTTAGCATTTATATTTCAGTTTATACCATTTATTCCATTACTATTACTAGTTTAGATTAGCTATAGAATAACATTAATATTCTACATTTTAGTTAATAAATACTTAACTCGTATCATAGGTCTCATAATTACCTCTCCATAAAATTTTAAATTTTATTGTCATGTATCCATAAATTATTATGCCATAGAAGGTGATTTGGTGTGTCTTACCTTTAATTGATGTCAAACGGATATTAATTTGTCATCGAAGGAAAAGCCTATGGTTCTAGCATGAACATCTTTCGGAGGGTGATGTGGAAGATAAAATCAGTAATGAGGTTCCTTCCCTGATCTTTCTTATAATCTTTATGTATATTTATACCTAATGGAAAATGCTTCTTTTAACTATGTAATAATAATGACAACACTAGAATAAGCTTTAGTAAGTTAGTAATAGACTACATACATGATTGGTATGGATGGTCCTATTGAATTCATATAATTTATGCCTACAAATTGTCACTGCTATGTTACCTAACTAAAATGTTTATATAATTGAATTAAGTTGCTAAACTCTAATATTTGCATACAGGTTGACCCAAAATTTTCATTTACCAAAGAAGAGACAAAATACTTGACAAACAATTTCTATTTCTTTGTTGCATTTGCAGTGTGGTGGGAGCATTTTTCATTGTGTTAGGTTTTTATGTTGTGATTTGGGCCAAATCAAAGGATACTCTTAGTACTGATAACCTACTAAGCATAGACCCTATTAGCGATCCATCTGAAAAAGTTCTACAAGAAGCTATATTTATAAACAATTGTTTGCTTCAAGAGTACTTTTACACCACTCCTTACATTATGATATATCTTGGGAAACAGTTCCCTCAACATCTTACATAACATGAATTTTCTCCTTTTTGAACTATAGTCATTATTGTCAAGTCACTATTCAAGGGTAAATTTTCCCATTTATCCACAAGCCACTTTCCTCTTCCTTGGTCTTCTCCCGAACCCTTCATCTTCCTCTCTCTTCCTCTCCCATTGTTTCTCTCCCTCCAATTTGACTTCCTCAATAGATCCCCTTCAGCGTTTCCATCATACATTTCACATACGATTGCTAGTTTAACACCACCTTATTTTACGGAAGGTGTTATAGGTTCATTTGATTAATTAATTGTGGGTGAAGTTTAATTGTAGACACCTAAAATTGGTTATCCAATTTAGTGTCCCTCGTGCACGTTTTCTCTCTCAGGTAACCTGGGGCACGTTTATATCACCACTATCCCCTTGGGGTATTATTCAATTTGTGATTTAAACACCTATCCTAAGTTTAATTCACCCCATTATGTTTTACCCGTGAGTAATTAAATATTAACTATTTAATTACACCTTTTTACATGTATCCTAACCACTTATCTACCCCATATATATTCTATCCATATATCCCCCCTATTTCTCCTCCTCCCAAACCAAGCAGAGGATATTTCCCATATTTGAGGTGGAGGGATCACTCTTATCTTTCCAGAAATCGCTCCTTTTGGCCATTTCGGGAGTCTGTTCCATGATCGGCGCCGACCGGTACTCGGTCAACGCCGATTTTTCGGAACGGCGCCGATTACAAATAGAAGCCTAGAACTCAGTTCTGGTTAGACACAGATTGTAAGAGAGACAATTAGATGGTGAGATAGACAGTGAATTAGACAAAGAGAACGAGAGAGTTTTGAGCATCAAGTTTGAACATTATCTATCGAGTGAGAGCGAATCTTGTCCAAATCAATCCCTGAGAGGAGCACCGTTACTCTGCTCTTACCACATCAACATCACACGTCTCCATTGATTTTCTGGTGACTCTATTCCTACATCTAGCACAGGTGGAGCCTTGCCAGTATCTCTCCGGCTTCTGCAGATCCAGCGGATGTTGACGATCTTGCCTTCATTTTTCCGATTCCCAAACCTTCTCGCACTTTGTCTCGGATCGACGCCGATCTATATCAGTCGACACCGATCTGAACCAGTCGACGCCGATTCTACATAATCGACGCCGATCATCCTACAGACAGGTAAAAGGACACAGGTAACACAAATCCAGCTTTGTTTTCACAGTTCCCTATTTTCTGTTGCTTTCTGTCTGCTTGTTTAGATTCTGTTTATTACTTTGATCAGAAAATCTAGTCCTGTACGTACATATTTTATCATGTATGCTTCTTTACTTAATTGAAAACGTGGACTGACATCCACCGAGGGAGCTTATCACTTCCCGGACCCGCTTCTCGGGCAGTCCACCTAAATATCTTTTAACGTGGTCTTTTTCTGATCAAGCATCGGTGTCTCGCAGGTTACTTGGATCTACTGCATAATTGCTCATGTGCGCCCGTCTTATCTACATCGGCTTCCTTATCCATCTACATCTTCGGATCTTGTCCATCAGGTATCAATTTCATTTGAGTTTTTCAAGGTTTTTGTGTTTAGTTTGGTACATTAACTTGGACAGGTAACAAGCGCGAAATTCTTGATCAACATTCTGGCACGCCCGGTGGGACCCAACCAAAGTCCCTTATTGGTAAGTTCATCTCTTTTCTAGTTTTGAGCTTTGTTCTTTTTCTTCACTGATTTTTATCAGTTCTGCTTAAGCATTTCCTTTCATCGTTTCAGTCTTGCTTCTTTCATTTCTGAATTTGCAAAGTTAGGTCCTTTCTTTTTTTACAAATTTCAATTCCAATTTCTATTTATAAAATTAGTAAATATTTCATTTTGATTTCAAGATTGCATGTTTGATCCATCTCTTTATGCGAAATTGTTATTTCCTTGAAATTTTTCTAGTTCCTTAAAATAGAAATTTTCGTTTCACCATTATCTGGATATATCTTTCTGGATTTTGTTTGGTGTTTGCTTAACCTTTTCTTGTGGAGCACTTTGCTTGTTCGTGGGATTGTTCGAGGGGAAGAGCTCAACAACGCGCTTTTTGAAGTCCACACACCTTGGAGAGCTAAATCTACAGGTATTTCTCTTTTACGGTGTTTTCTCCTTTTTAGGAACTAAAAAAAAAAAGAAAAAAAAAAAACTTTCTTTGTTTGTTTTCTATCACATTTGAACATTTCAATTTTTGGTGCTTAAAAAGAATTTAATCACATTTGGGAAAGAATCTGTTTGACTTGTCTTCATCGAAATCAAACACTTTGTTTTTAAGTGCTTAAAAAGAACTCTTTCTTTGTCATTTCTGTTGTATGTTTTTCATCTAGTTTTAATTAGGCTGGAAAATTGATCAAAATCGGTAGTGACACTATTTGATTTTTATTTTTCACCCTTGCACACAAAGCCAAAATCACTAGGTATAAAGCATTTAAACAAAAATTCTTTCCCTGGCCTCGCCTACTTGGAAGTGACATCCAAGAGGAAGAGCCTACGCGGTACTCGGGCTGCGCTATAAATTCACGGAAGTTCTGGTATATATTGGCAAAGCACCCGACTCCCTTATCGCAGTGGTGTGTGAAGTGCGGGGGTAGGCCCCTATATCAAGCCACGTACCGGTCTTTTACTGAAGTGCCTTCGGGACTCCTCACCAAAACATCCCCAAACCATCCTTAGTTTGGCTATCTGAGTAGTTCCTGTTCTAAAAGGCCTTCCCTAATATTTTCTTTCTTAAAAGCATAAAAACTTAAAAGAGATAATCACCTACGCTACTTGAATTATATGTGCATTAGTTAGGTCAATCTTCTTTTCTGCTTGTTTATGACGGTCATCACTCGGTTACAATCTAGAAGAATGGCTCAACTAGCCCCTTCTTCCTCCGAGATCACCGCTAGTGTGGATGTTTCGGCACCCCCCAGGTCTTCCTCGGGACCGCTGTTAGTTGGTTCCCCATCCTGGTCATATAATCCTTTCTATCAGGCCAAAGCAACCCCATCACATCCAAACTCCCCTAGTCCTTCAGAAATATCATCTGCTTCTGACATAGAGTATGTTCCTTGTGGGGATCTGAATTTCAGGCGCTCCTTGATCGCAATCCGGTAGCCCTTATGGACTACCTAATACACAAGTCTATTCAAATATCTGATCAGGGACCACCAATCCAGCAAGTGTACGATTATTCTCGTGAACCATCCCAGGCTTTTGTAGAATAGTTAGCATCATTTTTCTCGCCTCGAGCCATGGAAGAGGGTGGCGCACCTGTGCCTCCTTTTTCTCTTCCACCAACCATATCGACTAGTTCTCAAATAGTCTTACCTATTCCTAATGCCGCAGTTACCTCGACTATTCCACAACCTACTTCTGAGAAGTCCTCTTCTCTGGCTATAATGGGTATGTCTGCGCACCCACATATTGTTGTTAATTCATCTATGCCGTCCATTGTGTCCCAGGGTCAGTACCTCTTTATGAGTCAACCCCCTTCGACTAGTCAGTTGGTTCCTGCTTCTCGTCCTCCAGTGGGTTTTTCTTCCAATGTTCCAGCAACAGTGACCTTCGCCCATCCTCTAGCATCGGCACCCTTAATAACTAATCCGGCAGTAAAAAGCCTCTTTCAGGTCTTGTTCCCCACCATGTCCAATCAAATCGGCACCCATGTTCCTCAATCTATTCCGATTCAGTCAACAAGCATAGGAGTCCACCAATCACAGGCTCCGTCCGTCATCCAACCTTCATTTTCTCAACCACTTATTATCTCACAGCCTGCCTATACACAGGCTCCTTCATAGCAAATACCCCACCAGGCGTCACCCAGAACGCCTGGTTACTCCTCTTATCATCCTATCAATCAACAGATGAATCCCCCGTTGACACCTCAACAACATCCACCATTTGCTTCTTATGTAGGACATGCCAGTGTGCCTCCTCCTCAATCTGACGTGGTTCAAATTCTTTTCAAGAAAATCACAGACTTGGAAGCCTCCACCAAAGGGGCTCATCCTTCATACTCTTTTGAAGAAGTGTGTAATGAACCCATTCACCCCTCAGTGGCTTTTAAGCCTTATCCTCCCCAATGGGAACTTCCTAAATTTTCAAAATTTCATAGTCGGGAGGACCCTCAACAACATTTGCGAGCATTCAAACATGCTTGCTACCTCATAGTCCAGGATCAGGAGCTTATGCTCCGTACTTTTCCTATGTCTCTAGCAGGTCCTGCTTTAGACTGGTACAATAACATTCCTCAACATTCCTTGTTTTCTTTCTCTCAATTGGCCCAGATGTTTGTTGAAAACTTTTCAATAAATATCACGCATAAGATCTCGATTACAGATCTTTATAACATTCGTCAATTCGATGATGAGTCTATTGCAGACTTTGTCGCTCGTTGGAGAGGGATAATAAACCAATTGTCTTTCTCCCTTCCTCAATCCCAACAGATTGAGTTGTTTACTCGATCTTGTGCTAATCATATTTCTTCCACTTTAAGGATCCAAACCTTTCATACATTTGAAGAAGCCTTTACGATGGCACGCAAACTTGAGTCTCGTGCCATTGAACAAGGGAAGTTAAAACTTCGCTCTAAATCTAAACCAGATTTTTCTTGGTTTACCAAATCAAATCCTTCCACTTCTAAAGACAAGAATCAGGGATCCACCAACGCTATCGTATTAAAAACATCACGAGCCGATAACACTTCTAATCAAACACCACGAAGAGACTCCTCATCTTCTCAAAAAGGGTCCTCGTCATCTCGATCTTTCACTTCGTTGGGGGAATCATATGCTTCTATCTTGGAAAAAATGTTGGAAGTTCACATGATCGAACTTCCCCCCATTAGGAATATTGATGAAAGCCAAGAACGTCCATTCTGGTATAGGGAAAATGACTTCTGTCATTATCATAGAACCAAAGGTCATGACATCGAACGATGTCAGACCTTCAAAAATCTTGTCCAGAAATTCATTGATAAAGGCGAGCTCATTCTGGATAACCCAAATGCTCCCCCAAATCAAGCGCTTGATGTTTTTAAGCAACCTTTTCCCAATCATTCCCGAACCATGATGCTTCAGAGTCTCAAAAACCAAACACTCATACTATCAGCTTCATCTCTACTGAAGAATCTTCTTCTAAAACTAAGCCATCTGCGAACACATCGATCGAATCAGAATCTCCTTCCGCTTCACTAATCGCTGGGATTCCACCATTTGCAGATAGCCCATCTTTGAATATTCCAACATTGCTAGATACGGATTCATCTCTCTCTCGCTTCTTTGTCTGACCTTCCATCCATACCCGAGATAGTGTCATCCTCATCTGTCTCATCATCAGATATTCTTTCAATGCTCGAGGTAATTACATCCCTTCGGGTTTCCACCGCAGATACATCTACTTCTGTTTCTCCCATTTTTGCTGCGACTATGCCATTGGTAAACGTACCTATAGTTGTACCAACTTCAACGGAAGCGTCTTCGATTTTGACTCTTCCCGTTTCCTTTCCTACAGTAGTTCACCCACAATTACTGTACCAGAAGTAGTTCCCTCACAAGGAACTGCTTCTTCATCACTCACTTCTTCCATCACCAATGCTACTTTGCCTATTAAGGGAAAATCTAAAGAAGTAGCACCGACACCTATACGCTTGGTTCCTGAACTTAGACCGAGACAACCGAAATCTAACGTTGCGTCATCAGTACCTCCCCATTTGCTTCCCCCGAAAAGGTTACAATCACCTTATGCGGTTGAAGTTGTCACCATCCCTGAAAAAGGAAAGCCCATATTTCGAACCATCAAGACTCTTGGTGCTTTCCCACAAAAATCTCTCTCTGCGCCTCATAAAAGATTGGATTTGTCCACTGAGAAGGTGCCTTCTTCTGCAAACCTATCAAAACCATCATCTTCTTCTACAACACATTCTTCACCAACACCTAGAAAAGTGGACTTACCTACTAAAAAGACGTCACCTCTTTTATCAGAATCATCATCTTCGTTACCAAAACCAGGGCACCCTCTGTTCCTCCGATTATACCTACTTTGGGAGCTTCTCCTCATCTAAATCGACATTATCTAAATCATCATTAGTTTCGACCAAGCAGCCTCCCTTATCTCTGAAGACCACAACACTTGTCACATCTCCATCATCTTCAAAATCTATTTTAGGGGCTCCTCCTCCATCGAAATCAATCATGTCTCACTTACTTCCATCTCAAGTGCCCAAGGCTACTCCTCTAGATGTCCAAAAATAAGATGATCCCTAAAAAGACTGTCAAACCTAACATGCAGGTTCTTTTACCTCGGCAGTCTGTTAAAGTAAAAGAGGCACCTTCATCATCTCTGTCCTCATCTTTGTCTACCGGATTCTATACTGAAATCCTTCACCAACTTATCCAATCTTCATCCATATCTCTTCCTCCAATTAAACCCTATAACCCTAAAGGAGTTAAACCTACCTGGTTTAACTCTGATTTGATTTGTGCTTACCACCGTATCTCGGTCATGATACCGAGGGATGTAAAGCTCTTCAATCTGTCGTCAACAGCCTTTTGGAAGAAAGTGATCTTTTGCTGGAAGAGGAGGAGGAACAAGTATCTCCTGTCATCTTAGCTCCATCTGAGCCCCAACGATCTACTCAGACCTCTACTTCTAGTGATTCCACTCCAAATGATCTTCCACCTTCTCAAATCGACACAATTCATATCGCCACTAGAACCCAACAGTATGATAATCCATCCTCATCTACAACGCATCTCGACCACGGGTTGTCATTTCTAGCCCCCCGAAGGAGTTCCTCCTTCTTCATTAGCCCCGAGACCTCGGGTCTCTATTCATGCTGCACCTCGGGCTCAAATTCCCGTGTCAGTTGAGGAGAGTGTTATGAAACAACTCACCCAGGCTCCGGTCAAAATGTCTCTTTTTGACCTCATTCAATCCTCTCCGCAACATCGCCAGGCTCTGATTGATAATCTACGTCGCATCGCAGTTAATTCGAGATGAGCCCACCCTTCGAGATGGTTTTGGATTGAATAGACCATCAACCACCATGTCTTTTGAAGATTCAAAATTCCTTCCCTTTCTTCCGAGGATTTGGAGGCTCCCTCTTTATCACAGGTCCAAATCAACAACACTACATTAAAACGCACTATGATCGACAGTGGTGCTGCACTCAACGTCATCTCCTCGCACACATTCGAGAAACTTAAGTTACCGAAGAACGTAGTGTCACCCCCGCCTTTCGCTCTTCGATCATTTAACGATCAACTAGCAGTTACTTTAGGAACTGTGGTCCTACCCATTCAAGTAGGTAAGAAGCTGCTTCATGAACTCTTTTACATTGTTGAAGGGAAATTCCACTATAATATGATCCTCGACGCTCCTGGATTCATGCAATGCATTGTGTCCCATCCACCCTCCATCGATGCTTAAAATATCAATATGAGGGCAAAATCTATACTCATCCAGGAGATCCTTTTCCTTCCGCACAATGCGACATGACCACAGGGTCTGCCCCTCTAAAGGAAAATGCTTGTTCTCCTAACGAGGCCTCATCTTCTTCCATACCTGTAACCAAACTACCGGATTTACAAAATCTAGAAGAGACATTGCAGCGTTTCTCACTGGGAGAGCTTCCTCTCCTTTCTTTTGACACCCATCTCAAACCTAGTGAGTATGGTAGACCAAACAAACAACTTGAATATCAGCCAGGTCTTGGTCACATCGTCACCATTGGTCTGCCCAATCAATAGACTAATTTCATTTACGGTGGTCTTGATACACCTCACTATCACCCGGATTCTCCTCCTAGGACCAAACCTTATTCAACAGGGTTCGATTGTCTACAGAATCCCACGTTTGCAAAAACTTATTTATATCGATGCGCGTGGAAGGGCTTTGGCTTGGGAAAATATGAACAAGGTGTGCATGACCTCGCGTCCATTCCAACTCTCAAGCCACATCAAAAATTTGGTTTAGGATTTAAACCTCTTTCAAAAGCCACCGTCATTGTTCTCGATGAGCCTCTTCCTATTGAGGAACCATCTTCTCCCGCTAGGTCAGAAGCATCACTCGATGTGGACGACGCCATTTCCATCCCGTCTAACTTTTTTTTTTAGTCAATACCATTTCCTTAGGGCCACTAGCCTATAAGACTAATGACAGTCCACTTCCATACCGTTAATTTTCCCTGAAATAGTTGGAGACGACTCTCCTACTATCAACACTATCCACTATGTGCGGATGATGATTCTGTCCTCACCTATCTGGGGAAGAGGATTCCTATCTTCCTAAAACCATTCCTTCTGACACGTCTACGCTTCTCAACGAAGCCACTATCGACCTTAATATAGGGACTTCTAAAGACCCTCGCATCATTAAGGTCGGCCAATCCCTTAATCCACAAGAGTTAGGAGACTTTACCACTTTTCTTTCCAACCATCATCAAGCCTTTGCTTGGTCATATGAGGATATGCCAGGACTCAATCCCGATATCGTGGTCCACAATATCGTTACTCTTCCCGACATCAAACCAGTTAAACAAAAATTGCGTAAAATGCACCCTAGAGTAGCCCTTCTTGTTAAAGAAGAATTGCAGCGCTTGCTCTCGGCTAACTTCATCCAACCCATCGATTATCCACAATGGGTTTCCAATGTAGTACCAGTAACTAAAGCTACTGGGAAAATTTTAATTTGTACCGACTTCCGGGATCTTAATCTTACTTGTCCAAAAGATGATTTTCCTCTACCTAATATCGACCAACTCGTGGCTTTAATCAAGGGTCATGAGATGCTTTCTCTTATGGATGGTTTCTCTGGGTATAATCAAATTCTCATCACACCAAAAGACCAACATAAGACTTATTTCATAACTCCTTGGGGGACCTTTTGTTATCGTGTCATGCCTTTCGGTCTTAAGAACGTAGGAGCAACCTATCAGTGAGCAATGACCTACATCTTCCATGATCTCTTACACAAAACTGTGGAAGATTACGTCGACGATCTCCTTGGTAAATCCAAACATCGTCAGGATCATCTTTTCATTCTTGCACCTCTCTTTGAGAGGCTTATTCGCTTTTGTCTTCGTCTAAATCCATCTAAGTGCGTGTTTGGCGTTCTCACTGGTAAACTTTTAGGTTTTATCATTTCCATTAGGGGTATTGAAGTAGACCCCGCAAAAATAAAAGCTATCCTTGAGATGCCTCCCCCTTCTAACTTAAAGCAACTCCGCAGTCTCCAAGGACGTCTTCAATCAGTGCGTCGTTTTATCTCACAATTGTCGGACCGTTGTCAACCTTTTCATCATCTCCTTCGTAAGAATGTTCATTTTGAATGGGATGAGCATTGCCAAAAGGCCTTTGATGATCTCAAAGCTTATCTTCTTTCTCCACCTGTGCTTACACCTCCACGCGAGGGGGAGCCTTTCTATCTTTATATCTTTGTGACTGACCATGCTCTGGGAGCCATGATCTCACATCGGGATGCTTGCGGTAAAGAACAAGCTGTCTATTACATCAGTCGCACCCTCCATGAGTATGAAACACATTATTCCAAAGCTGAAAAGTCTGTGTTGTGCTCTCTTCTTCGCAACTTCTAAGCTTCGTCATTACCTCCTTAATCACAAAACTTACATTGTCACAAGTGTCAATCCACTCAAGACAATACATGTGAAGCCTTATCACAATGATCGTATCACTCGTTGGCTCATGCTTATGACAGAATTTGATCTCGAGTTTATCCCGCAAAAGTCTATCAAGGGTCAGGTCATTGCAGATCAATTAGCTGATGCTCCTCTTCCGGACACTCAAGTCCCCCTTGCTCAATTCCCCGATGAATATATCCAACAAATTGATTTTGGTCTGTCTCCATTTAAAGTAAAACTCTTCTTTGATAGATCCAAATGCCAGCAAGGGGGGAGGTGCAGGTTTTGTGATGATTCCTCCTTGGGGTACGCCTATCCCAGTCGCACACAAATTGAACTTTGAGTGCACCAATAATATGGCTGAATATGAAGCTCTTGTCTTGGGTCTTCAAAATGCCATTAATCTCGGCGCTCGTCATATTGACATCTTTGGTGATTCTGAACTCATCGTTAATCAAGTCACGGGTGTCTATCAATGCAAGAATGATATCCTTCAAAAATATCATGATATCGTTCTCGTTCAACTCCAATCTTTCGATAAATTCACTATCCAAGCTATTCCTCGTCACTGCGAATCGATTCGCAGATACAATGGCTTCGTTAGCCTCGCTTATCCCGCCTTTTACCGAGGACTCGCGACTTTATGTGGCTGTGCAATGATTAGATCAACCATCTCATCTTAGGCAACTAACTTCAATCCATGCTGTCACAACCAATACTCAGGATGAGTGGTATCAACAAATCGTTGATTATCTATCTCATTCAGTGCTTCCTCCAGATCTGACTTCCAATGGTAGAAGATCTTTTATCCTACGCGCTAATCGCTATACTATTCTAGGCGGGATCCTCTACAAACGCGGCTTTGATGGTATTTTGCTTCGGTGCCTCAAAACCCTTGAATCATCTAAAGCTATCCAGGAGGTCCATGACGGTATCTGTGGTGGACATTTTAGTGGCTTGGCCGTAGCTAAACGCATCTTACGTTTGGGATATTATTGGCCTTCTCTTAATCGAGATTGTTGTGAATACACTAAGAAATGTGTCAAGTGTCAACAACATTCCAATCTCACACATATCCCTAGTCAAGCTTTACAACCTACAACGGATTTGTGGCATTTTTCGCAATGGGGTCTTAATCTCATTGGTCTCATCAATCCCCATTCTTCACAACGTCATCATTCTATCATTACTACCACTGAATACTTTACTAAGTGGGTGGAAGCTATCCCTCTTTCTTCAACAAAAGCTAAACCCATAGTTGATTTTGTCTATCAACACATCATTTGTCGCTTTGGTGTTCCACACAAACTCATCACAGATAATGGTAAGTCTTTCAAGAACGTTGATTTGTAGAACCTCTGCGATGCTTTCAATATCAAACTCAGCTTTTCTTCTCCATACTATCCTCAAGCTAATGGCCAGGCCGAAGCTTCCAATAAAACTTTGCGTAATATCCTCGCAAAGGTAACTAGTCGAGCTGGTAGGGATTGGCATTTACATATCCCTTTTACTCTCTGGGCTTATCGGACTAGCATTCGTACTCTACCGGTGCTACCCCTTCTCTCTCGTCTATGGGTCTCGAGGTCATTTCTTCCTTTGGAAATCCAAATCCCATCTCTCCGTGTTTCTCTCAGAGAATTTGTCTCTGATGAGGGCTATCGTCAAAATCGTCTAGCACAACTTGAATTATTAGATGAGCGGCGTCTCAACGCTCTTGAACATCATCAAGTCTATCTTGAGCGTGTCAAACGTGCTTATAACAAGCACTTGCAGCACCGTGACTTCAAAATTGGTGATCTTGTTCTTAAAGAAAACCAAAATGTCATTACACTCGAAAGGAGTCAGCGTGGTAAGTTTGCTCCCAACTGGATGGGTCCATACGTTATCACTCATAAATATGGGTCTAGGGCTTATCGTTTATCTTCCATGGATGGTATACCTGAAGTGGAACCTCTTAATGCCTTGCATCTACGGCCCTTCTACTATTAAAATCTATCTTACACAAATTTAGTCGCAAGACAGATCTTTCATCCATCTAACAACCAGTCATATACTTTCATGGTGATTCGAAACTATGTGGTTCTCCGCCTATTGTCTTTTTACCTTAAATATGAGTATCGCGGCTCTACTCATAGCATTTTTCTTCTGGATATGTTTCTCCTCATGGTAGGAATACCTTAATCACCGCTTCATTTGTCCCAAGTGCTTATCTTAATCGGATCTACTCGGGGCATGAGTGCGTGCTCTTTATACGTTTTCTTCCCCTCTATCTGATCTATCTAGGTCTAAACTCAGCTTCTTCCAAAAAGCTTTTCAAAAAAAAAAAAAAAAAAAAAAAAAAGATGCTATCCAAAAAAGATAGACTGATCCCTTGAAGGACAGCTATCCATACATTATCAAATGAATCAAAAGATATAGACCATGCCCTCGAAGGATGGCTATCATTAAAATTCAAAATACAGACCGCTCCCTTGAAGGACGGCTGTTTCTCAAAGGAATTCTCAAGGCTTCTTGCATTGATCAGCCTTTCAGTCAGTTTATACACTTTTTAGCATCACTGAAAGACTTCCCGTATTGATCAGTCTTTCCATATCTAGCAAACTTCCCGCATTGATCAGTTTGCTTTTCTGCCAGAAATCATGAAGCTGAGATATAAGACCTTTTGTCGATCATATGGAGAATCCTATTTTCCCAGTATAAACATGTATTCTGTCCCTTGTAAATTTCGACAAGATACCTACTTACTGCTCCTTCCGTTTCCCTCCTAAATCTGGTTTGCGGCTAGTTAGTGTCAGGTTTATTTTAACCTCATATAGGGCCTTGTATGCATGATCTTTTGGTTTCCTATCCAGATTCTATTTATGGTCGGTTAGGAGCCCAGCTTATCATTTTTCTTCTTATCTAGGTGTATTTCCTTTATTTCTAATCAAGGTCATTTTCATTACGTCCTTGGCTCTCACAGAGAGTATTTCCATTATTTCATCCAGTTAAATTAACATTTAACATGTTAATTTAATCAAACTCTATCATTTATCTAATTTCATCTGATCTACTTTGTCCAAAACACATCTCATCGCCTCTATTATAAACACATGTGGGTCTATCTATCTATTTTCATCAAAATTTAATTAAAATCTCAAAAATATCAAATCCATTCCAACTATCAAATCCCATCTATCCATCACATCATCTAAACACTTGTCCATCCAAGTAACATTACATCTATCTATATCTATTTTCTCATCCAAATTAAATCCACATATCAATCACATCAAATCACATCTATTTATATCCTCTACATCTATGTCTATCCCATCACATCTATTCATCATCTATCGGTCTATGTCTATATCATCATCTATCATCTATCTATTTATACTCATTTTACCGATGGGTTGCGGTAGATCGCTTTTCCACGTCGTTTACTTCCATCTCCTAATCTTCTTGCCATGGTGTTGATGCTTGGCTTATCTATCTAGTCATCATCCTGCCCTGAGTGTTACCTTTTGGCGCATACTTTTTCGATATTATCATCCATTTCGAGTTTGTTCCTTTGCATGGGGCACTAGCACTTTTTTTGGCAACTTAGAGTTAACGGGTCCAGTAGGCACTAACGCCACCGCTTTGCACCGCCTCTTGTTGTCCCTACCAATGTGTCTCTCTTTAGATGCTTGACTATTTTGCAGCCCTCCTTACACTCATGGGTCTAAGAGGTACTAACGTCGTCTCATGAGGAGACCGTCTAGTCTGCCCTACCAATGTGAGTTCCTTAGGTTGCTGCCTCTTTATTTATTTTTGTGTGTCATTAATGATCCGGTCTACTCCAGACATCTAGCTGGGGCTTCCTGCGTTTTCATCTACCTTTTTCAAACTTGGGATCATTTGTTCTATCACCCATCCCATCCCTAGTTTGAGGGGGATCACATCATCACTTTTTCTTCCTTTCTTCCACCTCCTTGTTTTTGTCTCACAACCTTGCTTATCGCAAGTTACTTGACAAAAAGGGGCAAAATGTAGACACCTAAAATTGGTTATCCAATTTAGTGTCCCTCGTGTGCGTTTGCTCTCTCAGGTAACCTGGGGCACGTTTATATCACCACTATCCCCTTGGGGTATTATTCAATTTGTGATTTAAACACCTATCCTAAGTTTAATTCACCCCATTATGTTTTACCCATGAGTAATTAAATATTAACTATTTAATTACACCTTTTTACATGTATCCTAACCACTTATCTACCCCATATCTATTCTATCCATATATCCCCCCTATTTCTCCTCCTCCCAAACCAAGCAGTGGGATATTTCCCATATTTGAGGTGGAGGGATCACTCTTATCTTTCCAGAAATCGCTCCTTTTGGCCATTTCGGGAGTCTGTTCCATGATCGGCGCCGACGGTACTTGGTCGACGCCGATTTTTCGAACGGCGCGATTTAATATCGGTCGGTGCCGATTACAAATAGAAGCCCAGAACTCAGTTCTGGTTAGACACAGATTGTAAGAGAGACAATTAGACGGTGAGATAGACAGTGAATTAGACAGAGAGAACGAGAGAGTTTTGAGCATCAAGTTTGAACATTATCTATCGAGTGAGAGCGAATCTTGTCCAAATCAATCCCTGAGAGGAGCACCGTTACTCTGCTCTTACCACATCAACATCGCACGTCTCCATTGATTTTTTGGTGACTCTTCTCTGCATCCAAAGATAGGTGGATCCTTGCCGCATCTCTCCGCTTCTGCGCAGATCCAGCGGACGTTGACAATCTTGCCTTCGTTTTCCGATTCCCAAACCTTCTCGCACTTTGTCTCGGATCGACGCCGATCTATATCAGTCGACACCGATCTAAACCAGTCGACGCCGATTCTACATAATCGACGCCGATCATCCTGCAGACAGGTAAAAGGACACAGGTAACACAAATCCAGCTTTGTTTTCACAGTTTCCTATTTTCTGTTGCTTTCTGTCTGCTGTTTAGATTCTGTTTATTACTTTGATCAGAAAATCTAGTCCTGTACGTACATCTTTTATCATGTATGCTTCTTTACTTAATTGAAAACGTGGACTGACATCCGCCGAGGGAGCTTATCGCTTCCCGGACCCGCTTCTCGGGCAGTCCACCTAAATATCTTTTAACGTGGTCTTTTTCTGTCAAGCATCGGTGTCTCGCAGGTTACTTGGATCTACTGTGCGGAATTGCTCGTGTGCGCCCGTCTTATCTACATCGGCTTCCTTATCCGTCTACATCTTCGGATCTTGTCCATCAGGTATCAATTTCATTTGAGTTTTTCAAGGTTTTTGTGTTTAGTTTGGTACATTAACTTGGACAGGTAACAAGCGCGAAATTCTTGATCAACATTAATATTATGAGTTATTAGTGTTTCTTTGTCTTTAAATTTGATGTTTTTCTGATAATTTTAAAGAAAATTTTAATTTAAAATTTAACATCTACTTAATTGTCACTCAACTTTTTTTTAAATTTCTTACTAAAAGAAGTAAATAAATAAATTTAAATAAATGTTAATATAATAGGAAAGTTGCAACCCATTTTTAATAATAGAAGTAAATGAATGCAATTTATAACCCACCAATAAATTTTTTTAAAAGAATGAAGATATGCTTTACAAAATCCAAAAAAAACATTTAGAGATTGCTATCTAAAATATCTGTAGTATTACTTATATCTGTTATACATTTTACCAAGCAATTTAATGTAATCTTTTTAACAGTAATCATGAATCAAACGGCAGTTCCCAAATTCCAATATATATTACTCGTTTAAGCTGTCCTCCCACAGAGACGATCTCATCAACCCTACATACTCGCATGAACTCTAGATTGCGAGTTTCCAAATTTCCTCCTGGAAGGAAAAAGTGTAGAAATCTTATGAACTATGGAGGCTGCAATGGCTGCCTTCACTTGACCTCTTTTGGGTAATGGCCTACCTCCTCCTTTCTTTTCAGCTTTGCCACCTTCATATATTGGAGACAGTTCATTCCTTCTATAAAGTTCTGAATCAGCAATAACACCCATCTTTTCAATTTCCTTCTCTACGCTAGAAAACAAAAAGTATGGTTGAAGATGTACATTTTATAACCAGTTTGAAGAAGGGACAAGCTCTATTGATTCCTGCATACAAATCAGCACCTGCTGCTATAAATAAATAACTATACATTGCCCATGTTGGAGACATGACAACCTGTGGATTCCTTCTACTCAGAAAAAAACAATAAAGGGGTCATTGTTTTTGTGGAAACTTGCACACTTTGTCGAAAACTATTTATTGTTTGGGAAAGGAAGCAAGGAACCAGGCAACACTATTTATTGTTTGTTTCTTATTTTATTAAGATCGTCTGCTGTTTTTTTTTTTATGTTCAATAAAGAAATGAGCGTTTGTACTTACACAAACACGAGAAGATTAGCATTAAATGGAAAAGACAGTAATGCAAAATTTGTCCTCGTCTCATCTTAAACATGGCTTCCGTCATACTCTTTTGGACAAAAATTGTCAGGCCATTTGCTTTTCGATAAGCAATTTTAAAATCCATAGTTTTTCTTTTCGAGTTAGTGATATGAATACCATTGAAATTGTTGGCAAAGCTGGTTGACCATATTGAAATGTAATAATTAGGTTTAATTTAGATAGAAATAGTAAATTATACTTAATTATATATTATTGGAATAATTAGAAGATATGAAAGCTAGAGAGCATTAACCCTTCATAAGATAATATTCTATTTTGTGTAAATTTAGAGACAATTGTCAGTGGTACATATTGGAAAACAGGT
This sequence comes from Taxus wallichiana var. yunnanensis, assembly GCA_018340775.1. Classification (NCBI taxonomy): domain Eukaryota; kingdom Viridiplantae; phylum Streptophyta; class Pinopsida; order Cupressales; family Taxaceae; genus Taxus; species Taxus wallichiana. The sequence goes on from CM031242.1 coordinate 932,940,992, forward strand.
CCAAAGAGTAAGATAGATTGAGACTAGAAAATATGAGCTGGCCAACTTAACTAGCTTTATAGAGAGTACACATATACTACTTCTTCTATACAACACGGAAATGGAACCCCATGTCAAATGTGGATTTGGTATTATAAATGCAATTGTGTTTTTCTAGCCTTGAAAAAACTTTCTCACTTTTCTTAATGTCAATCAATCAATATATATATTATATATATTCTTAGCTTTAATAATATATTTGTTTTTCAATTATTTCAAATTAATCTAAATAATCAAATAAAATATTTTTAAATTATCAAATTGAATTATGTTTTTTTATAATATTTTTAAAAATTGAAGGAGAACAAATATTCATTACCATGTAAGAAATAAAATATTTAAACCATATAAATGAATGAAGATTAAAGGAGAACAACATTACTATATTTTCTTTATAACAATTTTAAAAATAAAATTATTCAAAACACTTATAAAAGTAAAACTTAAAAGAGAACACTATTCACTACAATATAAAATAAATTGAAGTATAAAAGGAGAATAATATTCAAGTGCTATAATATCATATTCAACGTCTTGGGCTATTGATGAGTTACAAGTAGTTTGTAATCATCAACTCGAGTTCCATTACCATTTGAGTCCATTGACACTTTCAATAAGTGGTCATAAGGACAACTTGAGGTACGGGTCAAACTTCTTCATGTGGACCATTCAAAACATAGTGGGGTGCTCCGAATGTGGATTGCTCGCGAACATTAACGACCCAAGCCCACCCTCACGTCCTACTTTGAGAAAGTGCTCCTCCACCACTCCACTTTATAGCTCGGTATGATAAAAATGTTTACCATCCAAAATTTTCTCCCATTAATGGCTCTAACATAGTGTCTCCATCACAAAGTGAAGTAAGAAAGTGTAATGCCAAATGAAACCCCTAGGACTCTAGTATTTTCAAGTTAAACTACAACGGTGCTTCAAAGGGTAACACATGGACCTTTGGGCTTGGGTGTGTCATTAAGGATTGTTCTGGATCTTTGATTTTTGTTGGTTCTTTCCACCTCCTAGATGGAACTTCCAATGCCACGGAGGCATCAACATTCGTTCATGGTCTGCGATTGGCTCTTAGTTGTGGCATCAATTGAATTTGCATAGAATGGGACTCTATGGTCATCCCAAATACCATCAAATTTGGGAAATCCAAGGTGTGGAGAATCAAAAACATCCTTGGCCAAACATGTCTTCTTCTTTCCAAATTCATAGAATGAAACGCTTCAACGTTGCTATCGAGAAGCTAATATGGTCGCAAAACTTCCTAGCAAATCACGGAACTTCCCAAACTTTGCATGGATCGGTCAATAACTTGGTATAGCCATGGCATGGCCTATGAGAGTTGTTCCTTCATGACTTGCACTACACTCCTATGAATCACCATGTTGACACCATCAATTTCTCCCTAAGGCAAGCTCATCGTTCAATATTATGGCTTGGAAATCATTATCCTCTCATTAGTTTCCACACGGGGATAGAGTCCTAATGACTCTCCACACACTTCCCTCACCTTATATTGATGTTCGCAACCTCCACACCTTTCCTTGACTATATTTGCATTTTGTTTTGGAGCTCTGTCCCTTTTTTGTTCCATCTAGTGAATGCTTGCAATGGAGGACCCTTAACTTCCTCAAATCCCCTAGATGGTTCTAAGTGGGAGATGATTTTCTTCTTCGACAAGAGGTTGCACCACATATTCATCATCCATTCGGGGCTTGTTTTGAATCCCATTAAGGCAATTCTTTATGCTGAAAATACTGAGCTTGTTAGATGTCCCCGTGTGAACTCAAAAATTACCTTGTTTTTGTGGACAATTTGCTTCAGATCAATCCAAACAAACAATTCACGATTTCCATAGCCATGCACTTTATTCAACCCGCTCATCAGGTTGGGCTTGGCTCTGTGGTTGATGAACTTGAATAATAAACCCTTGGTATCCTCTCAGGCTCAGGGAAGATTTTGTGGATCTGGAAAGGCAACTCAATATTGTGACAAACTTCATTGAAGGAGTGAACAACCACTGTCGCAACAAGGAATTTGCAGGATGACTTCCTCCAAAATTGATTTGGATTCTCAACGTGCCCCTATCACTCCTGTAGCCTCGAGGATTTCAGTTCTGGGAAAGGAAGCATACAAACTCCCTGCCTCACACCCCAATACACAACGGATGGTCTAAAGTTTGAAAATGTGGATATGGTGGCGGGGGAAACTGCTACAGCGTAACGTTTCTTTCTCCTAAGGTTTCTTTTTTTTTTATCGGTCATCCATGATCCCTCCCCTAGAGGTTTTCTTGCGAATATGTGGTTTGGATGATGGAGTGACTGTCTGTTGGTCCTCAGTCAAGTTAAGATGTATTTTTGTTGCCTTATTCTTGGGTCATAGAACCCTAATCATTGTTTCTATCTCTAATAACACTTACTATAAAAAAATTTCTTATTAATATAATTGTGAGTGATCCCCATCAACCCTCATTTATGTAATTAAAAAATATTTGCTATAATATAAAAATTAAAAGATTTGAAGCACATAAAGAAAGGAGATTGAAGTCTATTTGGACTCCTCTATGCAATCACAATTTAGAAAGCTAAAAACTAAGTTTCATATTCATTTATTAAATCATTATTTTTCTAATAATATATGTATTTAGAGTTTTAAAAATATTTGTCTCTAAAAAATTTGTATTTTTATTTCTTCAAAATTATTTTTTATAAAATAATATTTATATTAAAAAAACAATTTTGTGAAAAATGTAAAATTTTAATATTATTTTAAAAATATTTTGAGCTTACATTTATTTATATAATGCATTTGAGAGTTTTTTTTTTTTTAAATTGATAAACAAAAAAGGGCACTAAGCCCAACTATATTAGAAATATAGAACAAAAACTGATTACCAAATGACACTTCAAGTTTATCCAACCCGATTGGTGTTGCAAACAGAAAAGAAAAATATTACATTATAACTATACTAATAAATACAATCTAAAAACTAATTGTTTTCCTCTGAAGAACTTGAGACCACCATTGTTGGATCCTCAAAGTTGCAAGCATCCTCCTCAATCATCGGGGCCACCAGAGACTCGGCCAAATTAGACTCCTCAAAATTATCCACTTGAATTCCCAACACCGAGAAAATGACATCCAACTTCTTGCCCTGAGTGATGCTTTCCAGGGCTTGAGCCTTCACAAGCATCCATATCTGCTCCAAACCAAGCCCGATATCAACACCCAATTGATCAATGTCTTCATGGATGGCGAAGGAATTGCTAGCTATTAGCAAAACCCTTTGGACCCCAATAATTTAAGCCACTTTCAAAGTGTCCAAACGAGTCGTGGAATGGCCTGGGTATCCCATAACTCTCACCACCTCCTCTACACCATCGTGTCACCCAACCCGACAAATAGGTACGCACAGAGAAGATTCGTGGACATCCAATGGAGGAGCCATGGATCCTACACCCCTTCAATCAACCTGCTTTGCCAAAAATCGAGGGCCTCCTTGGCCATGATCATGGTGACCTTATCCAACAAACATCATGCATTGAACAATTGCCTTAGTTTCATATCATTCACCGGACTAAGAAAGGAGAAGTACACGTCCTTGAACAAATACTTGTACATCAAATTGTCATTTTTATTTAACGAAATTAAGCAAAGTAATGTTAAACCCTAGATAGGCTATTTCAGATTCATAATGATAAATCAAGCAATAAAGTACATGAAGTGACACAAGTAATAAACAAGATGAATGAAACCCTAAGTGCAATCAAGAGTAAGGATACTTAGCTGATTTCACATTTAATCATGGACTATGTGAAGATGGAGAATTGGTAAAACTAGAACATAGGAGGTCATAACCAAACCTAGAAAAATGCGTAAGTGCAAAGGAAGGATGGACCAAGCCTCCTAGGGAATTACCGGGTGCCTGGGTGCTAAGATCCTTGTCTGGGCGCCGAGTCAACTCAAATGCTCAAAAATGATCTTTGTAGGGTCGCTGAGTTGTCACAATCCTTCACTGTCTATCACTATAATGTCACACGTGATCATCGATGGCATTTATAACTTTGTAATAAAGATATGACTCGTGAAACCCCAAAACAGGTCAAATCCTACAAAGAAAATAATACAAAATGAGGGTCGAATGTCCTCGGTTGTGAACAAAGTGATATTATGATCGAGTGTTGCACTACATCTCATACCCAGTGTAGTTGTGTGTGTGTGTGTGTGTGTGTTGAAATTGTTCCTTAGGTCGATCTTGTGTGTGTCGCACTTGATAGCGAGTAAGTAGCTAGATGTAGAAAATGTAAATAGATGTGTGCATGGAAAAATGAACTTCCCCTCTTATGAAGTGTATGCAAAGATGGTAGTCCCTTGTCCCTTGTGTGGAACTAGATGTATGCTTGAATGCTCTTAGAATGCTCTTGAGAATGCTTAGTGCTTGGTCCTTTAATTTGATCTCATAACATTATATTTATATGATTCCCTTGCTTGAATTTCATAATTGATCACTAAAAGGCCGACCCTTAAGAGATAAGGATGCCCAACAACTAGAAAGGACCCAAAAGGAGTGAACAAGATACAAAGAGGTTTAGGGCGCCTAGAAGGGATGAGGGTACCTGGACACTAATGTCATGGCTGGGTTCTGGTGTCCAAATCCGAAAAGGTGAAGTATCGAGGGTGATACTAGGTAGTAGGGTGTATTAGGCCAAGAAGAAGACCGAAGAGGAACCTAAGAAGCCAAATATAGTGATCAATTAGTACTTTTCTCCCTTAGAAAAACATATGAATGCAATGCATGTGATTAGGACCTAGAAATGTACCCAAGTGCATGATTTAGTGTCTACATTTGCCCCACTTTATGTTGTTGAGAAAAATCTCGATAACATAAAGTAGATAGAGATGCGTACCTGATAACCATATAGATCAATGATGAAGAGCATGCTGAGAGACAAGAAAAAGCGTGGAGTGATAAAAAGTGAAGTGTGGAAGCTAGAGAAGAGGAAGTAAAAGTGATGATGACCCTAGGGTTGAAAGTGTATGTGTAGATTTTTGTTGTACTGTTGTTGATGTCATGCTTGAAGTGTGATTGATGTGATTACCAATTCTCATAAGGACGGACCTGCAAAAGAGAAGAACAAACAAGTAGTCAAATATGTGTATATAGCAACTTGTTTCAATCCAGATGTATGAAATACATGTAAAAAATGTGAAAAATGCTAAAAATATATAGAAAAAGGAACATGTGCACTTGATCCATGATGAGTGAAAGAAATAGAAAGGATCCTGAAGATGTTGTAGAAGAACAATTTTTTCAGGCAATATCACGCCAAGTGTGAGTTTTTGGGGCTATCTCACACCACGATAAAAGTAATGTAGGGAGAAAGGTATAGTGTCATTTTCCATCCTTTGACACTTCCCACAATTTATACACCACTGCAGATGGTGTGATCTTATCTTGCTCAAGTTTGATCCATTTCGATCCAAATTAAAAGGAAGATAAATTATGTACTGATTGTTGGAGGATTGTGCCTATACTGTGCCAACTATTCTGTGAATTACTAATAACTATGTTGATCTAAGAAAAACTGTGTATCTTCCCTTGGTCATAGGTGCCCAGGAAGGGATAGAAGTGCATACGCACCCAAGTCTGCATCTGGGCGCTAGTGTTTGTGCTGGAATAAGGACCCAAGTCTGATTCTAAGCCATGTACATGAGACTGTAGACTGTTATGACTATGTGCTAAACTGTGTTGAACTATGAATGTAGACTACTAAATGGGGTGAATGACTCATCCAATGATGCCCCCTTATTTAGGGTGCATGCGACTTCACTAAGAGGATGCGGCCCAAAAGAGGACCCCATGTTGAACTGATACCAGTATGTAGGAGGGAATGTGCTTGGTAGAAACCAAGGCACATGCAAACAATGGATAGAAAAAATGTTAGTGCAAACAATATAAGCACACATATAGAAAACATATTGTAAGATAGCAAGCAAGAAGACAATGAAGACCGTGAAAATTGGATTGCAAACATGGGCCAATGCTCACAATGTTGCAAGACAATTAGGGCCAAAGCACCTAAAGCATACAAGCAATTATCAAGATAAGACCTAGGAAAAGCCTACAAACAATGACATACAATAGCAAACAAAGACATGCAATAGTAAGCAAATCATCGAGAAAACCATGCTAGAAAAAGTTCTTGCAAGACAAATGCTACACATAAAGCACCCATTAGGATGTTAGAAAGGTATAAAGTATGCCAAAAGCGTGTATGAGACAATATAGTAGTGTGCTAGCAAATAGGAAGTAGTATAAATGAAACAATAACACCCGTAATGTGTAAAAATGTTGATGCTCCAAGGAGCCTCTCGGGACCGGTAAAAGTTACGGTGTCAAGCATCCATGTTGTGTGTAACAATCTGTGTAAATTATGTGATCACAACTAGAAGGAAATTGAATGCACATGCGTATATAGAAAATATAATGACATATAATGTATCTAGCTAGCATGTGTAAAAATTTTACATGTAAACATAAGTAAGCAAGAGTAAATGTGACCAAGATATGCAATATGTTGTGGATGTGTGAGATGGAATGGAATGTAGAGTGAATGATAGGAGCATCATTCCCCCTGAGCGAATATGAATGAGTATGTATGAGGTTCATTTATACATGCCCCCTCAGCATTCAAGAATGAACCATAAAACAAGAGTGTGTCATCAGGTAATGAGCGCAATGTGTGAAAGTAGATGCAAGAGTGATATAGAGTGAATGTGTAGAATGAATAATGAACATAGTGTGTGGGAGAAGTGCAGAGAGAAATATGTCAAGTGTGCATGAAGTATTCGGTGAGTAGTGTGTAGTGTGTGAGGTTCATGTATATAGTATTCCCTCAATAGTCAAGTGTGAACCAAAGCACGAGAGTGCATCATCGGGTAATGACGATATAAGTAGTTTATCAAGTTGTATGTGATGAAGAAGAAAGATGAGATGTGAAGTATGAAGTGCTAGGATAGAAATGAAAATTGCCTAATTATGCTAGAAATGGGGGGGAATAATCATGGTGCCCCCTAAGTGTATGAGTATGAAAGGAATCAAGTTACATCGTCTACGAGATCGTCGTCGTGAAGATCAAATCTAAACGAACAACACTTGAGACTTAGTAAGCAATATTATGAGGTGGATCATATAAGGAATCATTGCGATGTGAATTGTATATGCCCATAGCATACTCTTCATTAGTGAGAGGTGGCTGTGGACAACAATGTGCATACCGGTGGGATAGATTTGGAGAATAGCTAGGAAATGAGTAATTGCAAATAGAAATAGGGACAAAAGGCATAGGGAATGAGATATGAATATGATTAGGATCTAGAGTTCCTCTAATGTAGTCAAGCCAAGACTACCCAAGTGTGAGTGGAGAAGTGTGATTCATAAAAAATTGCATGTGAAAGGAGGACACACTGGTGCAGGTTTCTCATGAGAAGAGAATGAAGGTTGAACGATGTCCAATGTATGGACAAACCCCTGATAAAGAACCATAACATTAGTAATGGGGGAGGCTTCTTGAATTGATATTCACCAAGGCCAACCGCAACAAAAGTATCATCGAAATATGAGTCATCGATGTCGATAGGATTAAATTTAAGGCTACATAATTTATCATTAGTAAGTTTGACAACTTTGAATTCATCATTAGAGTCATCGGTGCTGGTGTAATCTAGTATGAGAACCGGATCGATGCAGCAGTGGTAGAAGTAGGGGCGGTTGTAGTAGCGATATCCACTATGATAGGCATAATAGTGGTGGTAGAGGTAGATGGAGTGGGTGACATAATATCAGTAGTATGAGTAGGATTGGCGTTACGCTTGCAGATGTGGATGAAGATAGCGGAGCACTGGGCTGGCCAACGTCATATGTATCAAGACTTTTGAATGGGATAGGTTGTGATGGAGGGATAGGCATAACAGTAGCAGGGTCTATGTAACAATACTTGAATGGGTCAGGATCTGCAACAATTGTATGCTCATAACCATCATGTAAGAATTTGACACACTGATGAACTATAGAAGGTACCGCACACATGGCATGAATCCATGGTCTACCTAGTAAGATATTGAATTGGAAGGAGGCCTCGATAACAAAGAATAATGTAGGTACAATCTTAGGGCCAACTTAGATGGTAGAGTAACAATACCCAAGCATGTGTGAGTAGTAGAATCATAGCCTCAAATGAGAGTAGAGTTCCGACTAATTGGATTATCGGGAATACCAAGCTGCTTAAGAAAAAAATGAGGACATAGATTTATAACATACCCATTGTCAACGAATACTCACTTGAGAGACAGATTTTACCGATAATAACAAAGATAAGAAGTGGAGCATATGAATCGTCAATAACAGATGGAGGTATGTCCTCATCATTAAATGATATAGCATGTGGTAGATTTTTGAGAGATTGAATAATATGTGTGAAAGAAATTGATGAATTAACACTCTCAATATATAAAAATATTATAACCCAAGCACTGACTGTAGACACTAGCACCTATATCGATCACTAGCGCTTGATGTTCATGTCCTCCTTGGGAACTTATGTCCTACACATCTCTAAGTTCCAAATCCTCCAATAAGCCTTGATGACACCCTTCCCATCTTGTTCCAACATTTTCTCATCTCAAATCACTCGTAAATCAGCCGAGTCACCTCCTCTCTCCCTCTTGCTTAGGGTTTAACATTATTGCTTGTTTATTGCTTGTGTCTTGCTATATATTATCACTTGTATATCATTAAGTACAGTAAAGTTACTCTAAAATCATATTTAATTCCAATTTTATATTAAATCAATAAGCCCCATTTGGGGTACTCCTTAATGGCCCCTCAATCGGTGTCCAATGACACTCTTAATCATCGCTGGAGTATTTCCTCCCATAATTTTGTATGGAAACATTAGTTTCAAAGGGTTCATAGTGTTTTTATCAAACCCCAAAAAGCTCATTTTTTGTCATGTATTTTACACAAAGGGCTTCCACTGGGGACTGACTCAAGCATATGGGTCTTAACCCCATTTTCCAAGTTTTTCATCAACTAGAGTCTATTAAGCACATTTTTTGGTTTTTCCTCGGGCTTAGTCGACATGGAAGTGGATTCATACCTAGTTTCATCCTTTTTCTCTGGAATTCTTTACCTGAAAATTATTCTCTTAGGGGACTCGACCTTGTTACCTACCATTTAAAACAAAATTTGGCACATTTTCAGAGTTGATATTATTTTTCATCTTTGGAAAGACAAAAATAATGCCATTTTTAATAGAGTTCCTATGGATATTTTTTCTATTACTAATAAAGTGGTTTTTATTTCTATTGTTACACTCCAAATTCGAACTAGGCCAAGAACGTTCGACCGGAGGTCGAGCACCTCTAGCGCTTACTTGACCATTTGAGCGTCACCCCATGTGCGATCATTTGCGTGCCTCCGAGTGCCCATATCCATCACCACTCACCGCCTCGTCTATACCACTCTCTTCCTACGACTCGGGCCGAGGGAATCCTAGATGTCACTCTCGGAGCCACAGAGCCCTTTTCCTTGACGATAGTGGTCCCCTCGCTCTCGGTGTCCTTCCCTCCTCATGGCAGGGTCTCTGGTCAACTTGGTGATTCTGGTGGCACTGGTTGGAATGCCCCTCAATAGGGAAAATTCCCATGGCTTGACCTTTCCATTTCTCCCTCACGGCCATCTATTGAGGTTTCGAGCAATAGCAACAACAACAACATCGGGAAAGTGAATGGGAACCCATCCTAGACTCAACTCACCCTTTTGGTTCTCGGTGGGGGTGACAAACTAGACATCTCTCTGCCTCCTCCTCTATCCTCCATGTTTGCGGTTGCGGCCTAGCTTTCTAGGCTTCTTGTTTTGCTCACTTTTTTATTGTTTATTGCACTCATTATAGTAGTTTTATTGCAAACTGGACTCTTTCTCGAGGTCTATCTCGAATCAATTTGCTTAGTATTTTGTGGTGGATTTTTTCCACCTAATTTTTATATGATTAACATCGAACATATTTTGTTTACATATATAAAAATACGCTTTTCAATTAAAAAAATGAATCAATATATACTATAAGTAAATAAGATTTTGAATGTTATTAACTTTATTTTATATTCAAATTGTGTTTAATGAGCTATTATCTTTCTTTTTTAATGGTTAACTTTTGAATGTTATTAAATAATTTACACTTTACAAATAAAATTCATTTTTTCTTTAACCAATTGTATGCACGCTTTGGTAGATTGAAGATTTCTCTTAAACCATATTTCTTAAAATGGCAATTTTATTTTTTTCCTTTTTCTAATTTGATAGATATATATTAATAGTAAATTGAAACGGTATTACATACTCTGAAAATTACATGAGCTAAATACTCTTCTAGCAGTGATGCAGACAAATAACATAATCTGAAAATTACAAACATAAATTAAAGGGGAACCATGAATACCTTTGAAAAAACTAAATTATACTACTGTGAGGAAAACTGGTAATTTAGAGGTCCATAAAAACAAAGAAAGCTTTAAGTTATACTAAAATAATGAGACGACCATAAAAACAATAAACCCTCTACAAAAGAAATAGGGATGTTCATTTCTCTTTTGATTGAAACTTTTATCAATAAGAATATATGGTGTAACGGTAATGTTATCGCTAATGGGGTTTTGGTTGATTGGGTAAATTCTGGGTATTTATTAAGAGAAGGTTTAAGGTTCAACCCTCCATTGGCATGTTTGTGTATAAGGAATAGTTCAGTCGAAGTCTCTGCGTGTTGCTGGAGTAATAAGGAGGCCGACTTTAAGTAACGAAATTAATAAAAATGTTATTTTTAACCAAAAATAAAAATAAAAATAAAAATAAAAGAATAATAAAACCAAGAACAAGAGTATTTTTTGAATAAAACAAATTTTATGAACGAAAATTTAAATTAAATGCTTAAGTTATTTATTTTTAGAGAACTAATATGAAATGTATTGTGTCTTAACATCATGTATGTTTGCACTATAAAGATAATACATACACCATCTCAATGCACAATTCTGCTGTAGCGAGTGGTTCAGATTTTTCAGCCACAGATCTCTCATCCATTAACAATAAAAATAATGTGCACCCATAGAAAGCTAAAGCCAACCAAGAATGCATCTAACTTTTCTTGATGGAGCCATATACATATTCTTCTCTGGATGTAGAGGTGGTCAAGATCCTCCTGCCAGAGAGCACTCTGGTAAGTTTGTGAATGACTGATGCAGCAATGGCTGCCTTGACTTGGCCTCGTCTGGGTAGAGGCCTCCCCCCCCCTTGCTTTTATTCTTGCCACCACCATGAACCACACAAACCTTATGCCGCCTCCTCTTTTCTGAATCACCAATAACACCCATCTTCTCAGTTCTCTTCTAATTTACACTGCACAAACAAACAAAATATGGCTTGTACTGCTATCCTTGCTTGTTATTATATGACAATTTATAAACATATTTAGGCCATCACAAGCTAAAGAGATTCCTCGACAGAATGGACGAATACAAATCAATATCTATTATCGGCAATAACTGCATATATCGGCCAACTTGGAGACATGACAGACTGTAGATTCCTTCCACTGATTAAATAAGAAAACTTAGAGAATAGATTATAGTTATAACCTCCAATGCTACCAGGCTTACGTATGATCCAGGCTAAAGAATGGTCATTACACTTATTCAACGATCAACCATTTGCAAAGAGAGGGTAAATTAATTACAACTCGTCCCATGCGGGGCAGCTGCCTTTCTGGCAGTCATATGCAAATTGTCACTTTAAGTTCCAAATCCTAGTCTTTGTCACATATTTTATAAGGCGATTGTATGCACTTTTTTAGCATAAGAATACATGTGCATGGTATCCTATCCATATATATTGGTGCATCTAGCTATAGCCACCCTGTAAAGTTAGAGATGGTGTGGCAATTGTTTAAATTTTAATGTTGTGTTGGTGATTGAAAGTCTGATTAGGTAATACAAGTTGTGGGTGATGGGATTTGAAGAATTAGTGGTGATATCTGACAATATCAACGATGAAATTTATCAGCCGATGTCATTAACAGTAATAGATATTAGGTTGGTCATCAATGTTCTGATTGAAACTGGTGGGAAATCGAATAATTCAATACGGCATCCTTTTTCTTTCCTTCCACAATCTTTATTCATTGTGACCAACTAAAAACAAGTATTTCTCAATTTATGCACAACTTGCAGGAGACAAAAACAAAGGACGGATGCAAGGGGAAAAAGCTTAGTAATGAAATCTCACAAAAGCTTAGAAAACGTATATAGGTATTGGGTTCATAAAAATTATCATTTTAGAAGAGTGTATACAACTTAGAGAGCTTATACATCTTAGAGGGAAAGATTCGAAATTGTACACAAAAGAAGAAAGGTATACATAGACATTAGGGTGACCAAAACCCGCTAACAACAATCAAATCAAGAGATAATAGAAATCTTTGCAATTGCAACTCTTAAGATATCTCTAAAGCATTAAGAGTGCAATTTCTACATTGTTCAATTGACAATTCTCCATTTGCAATATTTTCAAGCTTAAAATTTCTACATAACCTTTGCATGATGAGATGCACAAAAAAATACATCCAGCTGCTTGGCTAGTGAACACTCTTTACATATTGATTATTTCTCAGATAAATTAACTACGAAGTAGTGCTTTCTCTTTGCTTCTCATGTATTCACAATATTGTATTTGAATTTCTATTAATGCAAAATCATGTTTTGTGCTGCCAAACTATTTTTTTAGTTTTTAAACATACAACACAATATTGCACTATGTGTTTATGACATCTGCATTTTGTCTTGATTGTTATGCGCCAAGCACCATCATTGTTTTGTGTTTTTCATTTGTATTAGCATATTTTATATTTTTGTTCATGACAAGTGGTATAATCCTATACTACATAGATGATTTTTCTATTATCAAATTAATTTTTCACTTATTTTTCAAAACACACCCCACAATAGTGATAAACACAATGTGTTTACCCCATGATATAATTTTTACTATGTTTTCACACTATGCACCATTACAATTTTATTTTTCCATTATATTCACTTCCGCTATTCAATTTAACATGTTCATGCTAAACAAGACATCAATTTTTTGTTGTACATAACCTATTGCACTTGGATATTTTATAATATTGAAACATAAGTCTATAATGCATAGTCATATGTAAAACCACTCTAGAATGTTAATGTGTGATATATAATTTGACAAATTCAGGGTCAACAATGTTGAATATTTTATTCCTTTTCACATGACAAATCTATCTTCCCAATTTTGTAGTATATCTATTTCATTCAATCTGCAACCATTTTCTACTCTCCAACTCAAAATCCTACAATACATTTTGTATCCTGTATTCTATATTCTATATAATTATACTTTTTGGTCAATAGATTTTTTTAATGATTGTTTTAAAACACACTACACAACCATAATAATCACTTCGTATTTAAGTTAGTAATTATTTTAAAGCACACCACATAACCGTGATACTCACTTTGTCTTTAGCACATACATTGTGTTCTTTTTACTATGTCATGCACCATTACAATATTTTATTTTATTTTTTTGCCACCATGATGGCCTAAACTCACCTTATGCCGCTTCCTCTTTTCCGAATCACCAATAACATCTATGTTCTCAATTCTCTTCTTTACACTGCAAAAACAAAGAAATATGACAATTTATAAACATATTGTGGTCATCACAAGCTGAAGAGATTCCTCGACAGAATTGTTGAATACAAATCAATATGTATTATTGATAATAGTCATATATCAACAACTAGGAAACATGATAGACTCTGTATTCCATCCACTAATTAAATAACAAAACTTAAAGAATATATTATTGTTATAGTCTCCAATGCTTACGTACGATCTACGCTAAGCCTAGACATACGATGTGTAAAAACTAAACAAACCATGATAATGACTTGTAAGAATTGCCATTACACTTATTAAACGATCAACCATTGGCAAACGGGGTAAATTAATTACAGAGAGTTGTCAAATTTTGTCTAAGTCCAAGCATGCGGGGCAGCCGCCTTTCTGGCATATCACGACTGCAGAAATTTCACTTCATTTAAAGTTCTAAACCTAGTCCTGTCACATATTAGGCAACGGCTATTCCGGCGGCGGATGCAGCTTTTTAGCATGAGATTATATGCTAGCAATCACATTTAAGTCATGAAATGGATATGTTGATAGGAAGTGATGTAGAAATTAAAATGGAAGGAGCGAAGCTAAAATAATATACGAGGAAAAGGTGTGATGAAGCAGCGGAGAGTAGGAGGATAATTCTAAAGTAAAGGGAAATTTATGGAGGGAATGTAGGCGGTCTTCTTTTTTACATTGGTAAGTCACTTTTGGACCATGTATCATTTGTGGGAATTGCTCGAACGAGAAAGGGAGTGCCATGTGCAAATCCTTGAGGTAACATACTGTAGAGATAACTCTGAAAGTAAGTCCTTGTCATCCAATACTTTCAATATCAACAATTGTTTTTTTTTTTGCAATGCCAACCCTTATGTTTTGTGGAAAGTTAGAGCCCACATCATTTTGAGTGGAATTCACTTATGACAGCTAGAGCCTCCCGCCTCCACCTGATAAATTTCCAAGGATGGCTCATACCCTCTTGGGCCCCCGTCGAAGAAACATAAGAAGGAAGCCAACCCACTCAAAGTTGGGACATGCTGAATAATGGCAAAGATCTGCATGGTTCCGATTGGCATGATCATGACCCGCCCCTACAGACAACAATTCGCAACGGCCGGAGGGGGATTAAGCCTTAGGCAAACTAGGCAGTTGCCTAGGGCGCCAGCAGTCAGGGGGCGCCTAAATCTAAAAATTTCCTTTTTTCAGTTAATTTTAGAACTTAACTTCAAAATAATTTATCTGAAGATTTAGTATTGATAAACCCATTTATAGATATTATTGTATAGTAACATCAATTTCACGCATACACATAAAAAAGTTTTGTAATATTTTTGCAAGTAAAAGAAGCACATATGATTTTGTTGGTATTGTTACCCATTCTCTGATGTAGCTCCAGATTATGTAGGTGTGTAGTTTGTTCTAGAAAAAGGTTAATGTTTTTTTTATAATGTCATTGGTGTATCTAGTAGAGGTGAGTATAATTGAAGGAAAAAAGTATTTTATTTTCTATTCTTAATTTTTTGGGGAAAATTCTATTATTTTGTTATGGAGGAATTCGTAGGCCTGGTCCAAATATGACTCTTCACAAAACCATGGGAGCTACATAAACATTTTTGTTTCTTTGCAAAGAAATGGTGCTTTATTTCAAGATAGAGTTATTGTCACCTACTTGATATGGCTAAATCAGACTTGTAAGAAGCCTTGTATAAAATATTGAATTTTTTGCATTCTGAGCATCCACTACGATTAATGTTTTCCATCCACGAAATATTTTTCATCCTTATGTGATAATTTATTATTATTTTATTATGACCATGATGTAAATTTAAAAATAAAAGAATATAGACATATTTTATTTATTTACTTTATGGAAAAAATATACTAACTAAATTTGTGAGGAGGGCGTCCACTCAAACTATTGCCTAGGCGCTCCCAACCTTTAATTCAGCCACAGCAACGGCGGCTTAATTTTTCTATGTGTTTCTTTATGCTTTGTAATATCCATCGTTCATAGGATTTTTTTCCCGGTTTGATCCGTGGTTTTGGGGCGTGCTTCCATACCGCCCATTTTTTTTTGAATTATCTTGTATCATTTAACTTGTTAATATACTATAAGATCTTATTCATCAAAAAAACTATACAGATGGGAACATGGCAAGGGACCCGACATCCCATGTCGGGCTAATGTGCATTTGTTGAATATGATAAACATAAAACAATACAAGACATGTAGTTTTGCTCTAGCTTTATAGACAATAGATTTAACTTGGCCGATTGCACAATTGTCAAGCCCAACCTTTACCCATAAGTATGTAGTAAGAAAAACCTTTTGGCCTTTGGAGGAAGAAATTTGGCCTTCAATTTATGTTGAGGAACAAAAAGTTCTTTCTTTTGGAAACAAAAAACATATCTTTTGAGACCATGTTATTATGAATTGAAAACATTTTTATTCAACTCGACGACAAGTTGGGGATGGACATCAAAAGATTTTCTAGATATTTTGTGGGCTTTTAAAACCACCACAATTAAGTCAATTTTTTTTTTGTTATCATCAAGGTTTCCATTTTCTATATTTATCGAAATTAGTTGTGATGAAGAAGGGGATTTAGGGAGGAGAATTTACGGGTTGGGAAATTTATTGGAGGGAACACGCACACACACACACACACACACACACACACACACACACACACACACACACACACACACACATATCTTTTTTATGTTTACAAGTCACATATGGACTACATGTCACTTTTGCTTACCATCATGAAAATTATAAAAAGAGACTTATGTTGAAGATTGTAAAAAAGTGCCCTAAATGAGAAATCTTCTCCACAAGGTTAAACTAACAAGTTAATGACATACATTGGGATATGATAGAGTGCAATTGGGCTACCTCACCAATAAGAATGATCAGGAGCCCAATAAAAGAAGCTATTATTTGTGGAACACCTTTTGGAAGGACATGTTGGAATGAGAAAAAGCATACTGGGAGTCACTAGTGCTTTGAAGGAAGGAGGCACAAGTATATATTTGATCCTAAATTATGCTAATTAATTTCATTTCCTCTCAATCCCGATCATAGCTTCCATTTTCCTTATTTTTGTAGGGTGTCTAAAAATCATTCTTTTGCATCAAAATCAACATTGCTAGGTCATTTTCTTATGTTCTCACTCAAACATAGTTTCGTTTGCAATGTTTTTTTGTCTCTAGCTTGTTGTGATGTTCGAGGAAGAGGTTGTCTCTGTTCATTATTTCGTAGAAATAAATTGCCTCACCTTTGGATTATATGGCTAGTTACAAATTATTTAAGAAGTGAAGAAATAAGCAAATGTTATGGACCCGTGGTATTATCGGGATTGTTGTATTCGAGGCCATGATATCAATGGTTTTTAGGGCCACTTAAGAGATTTGGAGTTTGTTGAAGGATTTTTGTCATTGGATTTGCAAATATAACGTATTAATCATTCGCTTTAGCATTGGCAATGGGGATAGATCCCATATATGGCCAAATGATGGAACCTTCTTGATATCATGCTTCGAGGATGATACTCATCATTAGATTACCTAGACTTATGTGCCCATTACATGCATCTAGGTCAACATGGAGTGAATCCTTCTCTAGAATGACGGGGTTTTATAAATTTCTTGTAGTGCTGAAACTTTTAATTAAAAAATTAAATTAAAAAGAGGGGGGCAAGTTAATAGAGCTGACAGAGTGGATGGGAGGTGGCGTGAAGGCATGGAAAACTAGAAAGGCACATGGGCAAGTGGAGGAGTGGAGTATGGGCTGTCAGGGGTGGCAGGTGGGAAGGTTTTTCAACACGTCTCTTCCCTTGCAAATAATTCAGGAACTTTATTTGGAATCCAACGCTAAAACCACAAGGAGACCAAGTGTTAACATTGTAAACTTAGTGGTAATTCAATAATTACAATCTTGACTCGGTCTATGGGCCACATTAAATAATCGAACATCAAGCGTGAAATTGGGTTAAACCAAGCTAAAACTATCTTGGTATTTTACTTGTTGTATTTGTGTGTGTAAAATGTGGGCATTACATTTGGTATTAGAGTGGAGGTTCATGCTCTCGAACCTCTAGGACAGATTGGAGTTGTGATGTTTTCTCATGGTGGTGGTAGAGATTGGAAGAGTAATGTGATATAAGCGTGATGTGAACTATGTTGTAATTATGATATTGTGAACGCACATGTTGTGTATGTCACTTAGTGCGTAATTGTTATCATGTTGATGTGCTTGTGATGAGATTATTCTCTCTCTTTTTCATGGATTCTATGAAGAATTCACATGTGATGTACCACCTTATTGTGTGTGGAAAAGAATGTTATTGTGGATTGCGGAGTGTTGGAGCATTTTGGCATTTTGTGATATGAAGGTGTATTGATGTATTACATGACAAAATTGTTGTAAAGTGAATTGGATTTTATCATGGTGTCGTCACCATGTTGTAATTGGAATTGACTATATGTTGTAAGGTTAGACATTGTGTTCCTCATACGTATAATTCATGTAATATGTGATGGTTCATGTCGTGATTTAGGGGCATATGGTGAGTGTATGATCCCTAGTGTACAATGATTGCACTTTGGATGCAAAATGTGGTAATGTGATGTATCATAACTCGTGAAAGTAATGATTTTGTTATACCATGTATATATACCATGCGTAAGATGTTATGGTTAATGTGCGTGAATCACCATTGTGTTAGTGATGTAGTTATATGTTATGTTGTGGACCCTACACTAACCGACCCTAAGGGAAATCGGTAAAATGTGTATGTTTGGAGTGAGGAAATGTGTACCATTGACCAGTCACTTGAGCCGAGTACAAGATAGGAAGTGGAGCCTTACATAGGTTGAAAACCCACTTTTGTTCGTTTGGTATGTATGGCACTTGCTCAATGGGTGTCATGCATATTGTGTTTCATGCGAACACCTTAGGCTCAGTAGATGGAAACTTGTACTCCTTTCTCTCTCCCTATATGGTTATCGTATGGATTCAACCTAAGTGTAGTTACGACTATGTTGAGCCTTGTGGAAGCGGTGGAAGGATGATTCAGACAGACATGATGATAGTTGTATTATTTGATATGTTATTTTACGAGCTGAGGCTCGATGTCCGAGTGCCAAAAACTCATTAAGTACCCATTTGGTGGCCATATAAGGCCACATAGTTATTGTGATGTGTTATTTTTCTACATGTATTTTATTCATAAATTGAACACTTTCCCTTTTCTTGCTAGAACCAGCAGTTTTCTTGATTGATATGTTCTTATATTTTGGGCATTTTATTAGGTTGTTGCACTAACATGCTAATTTTTGCACTAACTATGGCTAATTAGCCATTTGCTTTTCTTAGTCTTAAATTTATGTATCAAGTTTAAAATTTTTATAGCCTAGCCCAAGGCTTGATATTTTTTCCACTTGGCATTTTAAATGGATTGTTATGTTGGTTCTAATGTAGTAATGTGTTGGAATAGGGTCATGGGATTCACCATGGAGTGGTGGAACCTATGGACCCACTTCATTGTATAGGGGTACGCCCCAAGGAGTTACAGATAACTAGCGGGTTGTTGAACCACAAGTTATTATGTCACTTGGGTTAGAGGTATCTAGACTCTATGTGCTTATGGCCATAGGGTGACCGACCTCTTTTGGGGAGTGAAAAGGAAAAAATGTCTTTATTTTATTACTTGAGGGAGGCATAAGAGACTTGAGAGAGGCATAAGAGACTTGAGGGAGCCATAAGAGACTTGAGGGAGGCATAAGAGATTTGAGGGAGGCATAAGAGACTTGAGGGAAACAAAAGAGACTTGTGTTTGTGTGTGATTAGTGCACTTGGAGTCTTATTCTTATGTCTGTGATGCTTTGGGAGGTATATGGATTTGTTTTGTGATGTTTTGGGAGGTGTATGTAGTTGGTTGAGTTATGTGTACTCTTGAGAGTCTGGTTTATGTCTTGTGATGTTGTTTCCATCTTGAATCTATCTAGCTACGGTTATAGTTTTGAGTTGCGTGAAACCCTATATGTGTACATGTTGGGAATTCCATGTTGTTGTAGTCTACTTATGTTATGAAAACCTTTGTGGCAGGAGCATGTGTGACAAGTACTATGTTGTGAGTGTTATGTATCTTCTTTCCATGGTTCAGTTGAGTTCTTGCGATGTGATAAAGTCAAGACGGTACATATCATGATGTCTTGTGAACCATTAGTGTTGTGTTTGGGTCTTTTGCAGTAATGTGATGTTAGTTTCTATTGGGCACCCATGAAACATAAGACAATTTAAATTTTAAACAAATAATATTAAGAGAGTGAGATTAAGAAGTACTGTAAAGGAAAATATTAACTAAGTAATAATGTAAACTAGAACTACCAATCTTCACAGAACATTAAGATTTTATGAAATTGTTAAACTTTCTTGACATCCCTATGGTCGTGTTCTAACGACAAAGATCTTATCCCTAGACAGAAATTTTCATCGTTAGCTTCCTTCTTTTCTTATCATTGTTACTACCCTTGGCATTATGTCACATCAAGGATGATGCTCTTATAAGGGGAGGAAAATGTAGTGCTCAAAAATTTTATAAAAAAATTAAAAAAAGATGGGGGCAAATGCATTAATAGAGCTGATAGGAGTGGATGGGAGGTGGTGTGAAGGCATGGAAAACGGCAAGGCACGTGGGCAAGTGGAGGAGTGGAGTATGGGCTGTCAAGGGTGGTAGGTGGGAAGGTTTTTCAACACATATCTTCCCTTGCAAATAATTCAGGAACTTTATTTGGAATCCAACGCCAAAACCACAAGGAAACCAGTGTTAACATTGTAAACTTAGCGGTAATTCAATAATTACAGTGATGACTGGGTCTATGGGCCACATTAAATAATCTGAACATTGCATGAAATTGGGTTAAACCGAGCTAAAACTATTATCCATCCTCCAATCAAAACCAATATACGAGATGTACAAAAATACAGGTGTATAGAGTTTGCACGCCAAGTGTTTGATTAAATTTATGAAGGAACTATGGTTTCATGGAGTGCCATGATTGTGGGTTTGTCTAAAAGACAACATAGGGATTTAAGTAAATATCATTAGTAGATCTAGATGAAATTTGAGACCTTTGTGAGCCTCATTCGTACCTGTGCAAATTCGGGGCTTTAGTATAGGGTGCAAGAATCCACAAGCATATCGAGAGTAGAAATTGTAAACCTATGGTCGTGTGGTGGACATATTGCATGTGTGTATTCAATTTAGCTTAAGGTTGCATGCAAACTATTTGGAAGAATGTTAAGAGAGGGTTAGAGCTTTGTAGAATGCGGGCGAACCCACCCGGAGCACCTCCTGCCCTGCAGACGTTAGTATTTTCAAGCATGGTTCATCTCTCCCTATCTTTCATAAAAAAAAATCTTTAGTTGTTCTTTTACAGCGAAATAAATTGTTAAATGTAACAATATCATAGAATTGATACTTTTAAATAAACTTGTTTTCAAAACAAAAAAATGTCATATAGTAGCTTGCAAATTAAAATATTCCTTGGTAGGCAAGTATAAACTCAAACCCTCATTTTGAGATGATCTTAAAAAAACTTCCTGATGAAACTAGATTGTACTTAGTACCCCTATTTATTGACAAGTTGAAGTTGAGCACCCAGTTAATATGTTGACCGTATCCTTGTTTAAATAGAAAAATTGTGTTTTTCAAAGACTGCAAGGCAACCTTCGTAACTCCGGAAAGGGGATGTTAAGCTCCCATCTTGTACCTTGTCATGTGAGGAGTCACTTTAATCCTTGAATCGACCTCGAATGATCGTATACGATATTTTTACGCCCTTCTAGGATCCTTGTTACACCATTTTTCAGCTGTAGGAAGTTGTTAAATTTGAAAAGTTGGGTTTCGTTTTGGCTCGTCGTTTGATCCTTGAACAACGAAATGCCTATCCGCCTTCGCAAAACCTCTAGTATTTTTACTAGAAAATTTCCTGGAACCTTCAGTTTGAGAAAAATATTTTTCTTGATAGTTTGGAAAAGGCATTTTGTAGGCCTCTGGTCGTAGTTTGACTAGGTCAAACTAGACCAATTATGACCGGTGGCTCTAGAAAACATGTTGTCGTTTGATAACCGTTTGCTAATTCTCATTCCTGTCAACTCTGGTGAATTCTCCATATATAGAGGAACTTGTAGGAAGTTTCTCATTTCACGTTCATCCAGTGAACGTCAGTTTTGGACATGGTTTTCTGAGCCCTCGAGCTAACTTTTATTCATTTGTAACTAGGTCAATTACAACCGATGGCCCCGAAAACTAGCCGTCAATCGGACACCGTTCACCAGCTCCAAATTCTGTCAGTTGTTATGAAATATTTGTATATAAGTGGACATGTAGAAATTTAACCGTGGTGTGTTTTCAAATCGGAAGACATCATTTGAAAGTGGTTTCTTAGCCTTCGAACCTGATTTGAACATTTTTGTAGCTAGCAAGAAAATGTAAAAAAATAAAGTTGTGGGACCCTCGTCAGGTTACCAAACCCCTATGGAAACTTGTTGACTCTTGTAAATAATTGTTTGGAACTCTATCTTGTGGCTTGTTGTGTGAAATCTAACCTTTGGAAAAATAGTGTTTCTCTCTCTTTCCTATCTCCTTCTCTCTCCTTGGTTACGAAATGAAGTGAAATGAAATGAAATGAATACATGTCTCTAAACCTTTATTTCGAATACAAATTGTAATAACATTAATTATGTTAGATTAGGGCGGATTCCATGCCAACGATTTATCGTTGATTTGATGCTCACATGGTTTTGCAGTTCAAAGAAAGATGGCAAAAAGGTAATGTATAATTCATTATTTATTATTGTAATTTATATAGGTCATTGTAAAATGAATATATGTATAATATAGTCTCTTGTTACATAAATGTTATATTTGAAATTTTCTAATATGTATGAGATGCTAGTTTTAGGGATATTTTAGGAAATGTGCATTTAATCACAAGTTCAATTTGATTCATAGTTATGTATGGTAAAAGGGTTTTGATATATATATATAGTAAATGAATTTGAAGTTAATATATTGTAGTGCATTTTCAGTGTTCAATAAACGATTAATTAATTATTGTGTTGTATTCTTACCTTATAAATGTAATAAAGAGATTTAATCAATACACTCAACCCTAGTATAAGATTCGTGCATAACATGTCTTCATGTGTAATCCTTCTTACCATAGAAGAAATTGAAACCGTAGAATGAACTTAAACTTTTTCACGATGGAACCTCCTAGTTTAGGTAAATAAAACCCATAGTTTGATTTTATCGTCATAGTCGTTATGTTTAGCGACATTTTCGTGAACCCATCTTTTAGGAACGACATGGTCCAACTTTATCCGGAGTATGTGGTTTCCTTCTAGGTTTGGTAACTGCAAGGAGAATGTCTTCTCTTCAGGTCCAACACTATGTTGAGTGGTGAAGACCACCTTGGAAGTCACCTTAAGAGTCCTTGTTTGAAGCAATGACTATGCGGTGTAACCAAACCATTTATGGAGTAAGTAGAACTATTAATCCCTTGGTATCCTAGTGGACTAATAAGCCTTACAAAGTTAGATCTAGAATTTTCTTGTCATCGAATAAATTCCTTGTGAGACCCTAGACAATGCAAATGGAGAGAGTGAAATAGTTGTTCTATGACTTAAACTCTTGTTAATGAACTCTTTAGTTCCTCTCAGCTAAATGTGTTACCTTGGTTACTATCAACATAACACCTTGGTCTTTTCTTGAAGGTGGTCTAGCATAAATATGTCCTCTTGCCTTAAACTCATTTATATTTGAGGCATAGATCTTTAAGTGCCATTGGAATTAAACCAAACCTCAGTTGATTAGGAGGTTAACTTGGGGTTCGTGTGTAGTTATAATGCTTCCAATCATATACTTCTTCAAAATGGTAAACAAGTACTTTCGTAACTCTTCATGTTATAAAGTGACACCAAAAAAAAAAAAGACCTAAGAAACATTGTTAATGAAATGAGAAATGAGAATATATGTGATAATGGATTAAGAAAAATAGTTTCACTTGAAGTCCTTATGGTTGATTTAAGAATTGAATTTTGTTAAGAATGGATACAAATTGTTCGTGGTGGGACTAGGCATTTGAGCCAATATCGATTCCACTAAAAATAAAATAAAATAAAATTATGTCTTGTAAAGGCTTAACTAAATCAAACTAAATTTGGAACTAAAACAACCATAGTATGAAAACAAATGTGCTTCGAATGGAAGGAAGTTTATAGGAAAGATAAACTTGAACCTTCACCTCCTTTGATGTGTATTATTTTCCCTCGACAACTTCTGGTTGGTCCCCTTGCATAATGAGGGTAAAATTAAATGTCAACTAAACATATTTTGAGAAACAAACCTTTAGCATAAGAACGAGAGAATTAGGAACTTTGTAGGTAATTGGAAATATGGAATTTAATTATGTAAGTTATGGAGATTGTCATAAGGGATAAAGAGAAAACTTAAATGGTCAAACAATAAGTTGAATGTGAAATGAATTGAAGAATTTGTATGTGGAAAATGGATAAAATCATCCTTGTATAAAAATGTTCTTGGAATGTTAATCATAACTAAGATGTAATCATGGAAATGATGTGTTGTGGGGTTGCCAATCCTTGAGTCCCTTTTCTTGTGGTTGGGTTATTGCTAGCATTCGTTCATTGGGGAAGGTGTGGCATCAACATGTATATGGTGTTGTCATGTGTCTATGTGGGTCGATGACTTATGTAAGTGTCGTATGTGTTATGGATTTTTCCTTACTTGGAGCCTTTGTGGCGTTGTGTAGTGAGCAATGTAAGTCAAAAAAATTTATCTTGGTATTTTACTTGTTGTATTTGTGTGTGTAAAATGTGGGCGTTACATTTCTCTCCTCCATACTTGTTGGTCCAAGAATTTTACATCCTCTCATAATTATGTACACGAGAATATGATGGCACGGCGGTGCCCCTCACATGTTTTGCAACAATTTATGTTCTCATAAATTTAACACTCGTGGCGTACCTAAAGATGGGTATCGGGAAGAGGTTATTGTTTATTTTCGGCATGGTTGTCTCGTGTGAGTATAAGGTTATTTATCCAGGGCTATAAATATTGTCAATTTCACAAAAAAATTGAGATTTCATGTGGATGGTGGGGAACTAAGTCACCAGGTTTGAGTTCATGTTAAAGTTCGATAAGGTTAAAATTTGGTTCAAGTTCTCCAAATGGATAAAGTTAAAAAAAAAATCACCACTAAGTTCGAATAATAGAAACACATAAAAGCATATGAAATTATGTCAAACCACAATCTTAAACATGTAATATTAAGTTTTTAGACTTCTTACTAGCCATATTATAGCCTTAAAGTCTACTTGCTACATCAAAAAGTTCCATATCATCAAAGAGCGAACATACTCTATAGCCTTATAGCCTATAGGCTACTTGCAACATCAAAAAGTTCCATATCATAAAAGACCAAACATATTCTATAGCTTCATAGGCTACTTGCTACATCAAAAAATTTAATATCATAGAAGATCAAAAATACTCTATAGCTTTATAAGTTACTTGCTACATCAAAAATCTATATCATCCAAAGCACTTGGTTTATCAACATTATCATCGTCACTAGATTCATAGCAAAGGAAGATAGGATCATCTCGCATCCTCCAAATATGCTCCAACAAGTTGGGAATCTTGTGAAGAATAATATTCGTTTTCCATATTTTTCATACAAATCCGCAAATTGATATGAACATAAACAAGATCTCCTAACTTTCCCGACAATAACCTATTTCTTTTCTTAGATTGGATGTGATCAAAACAACTCCAATTACTTTCACATGTTGATGCACTTACTCCTTGACTCAAAATTCAAAGAGAAAATGTTGTAGTTCCTTTGCAATTGATCCATAATATTTCCACCATTTGTATCCCTCAAGAAGTGACCTATCATCCTTGGCTCCTCGTGTTGAAAATACCCCTTCTTCTACCCGAAATGCCCTTGTTTGGTGCCTAATTATCCTTGCAAGTTCAAGATTTGGAACAAGCTTGTCAATGGCTTCATAAAGCCCACCCATGACTTCAAAATCACTCTCCCTATCTATATGAAAGATCCTAGGCTCCAGATAACAAGTTGTTGAATGTAAGGGTGTGTGCATCATTTTCCATCTTACATCAATGACATCCCATATTTCTTTGTAATCTGCCTCCACATCATTGAATGCCTTCTAAATGGATTCCTTATAGTGGTCCATAGCCTCATAAACCATGCCAAGACAAGGGGTGTCACCATCAATCATGTGAATCACATTCACAATAGGCTCACAAACTTTTAGAACTTTCTTTACACTTTCCTAAAATTTGTTGTTTAGAATAATTTGTTCTCGCATTCTTCCCCTTAGAGCTTGTTGAAAGCGCAGAAATTTCTCACTCATTGCAACAAATCATTGACATTTTTATTTCTTTCTCTTCAAATACTATTTTTAAAGTGATATAAAAAAAGACAAACCTTATTTCAAAAGGCCTCAACAACTCCTTAGATGCATGTTGTCTATAAATGCTCAATGTAAGGCAGTGGTTCCTTATGAACTACTTCATGAACCCATGGAAATTTGGCCAAGTCCTGAAGTAGTAAATTCAAGCAATGAGATGCACAAGGGCTCCAATAGATTAGAGGTTACTTGTCCATTATCTTTTTTCCAATGCCTACACAATTAGTGGCATTATCAGTGACAATCTGAACTAAATTTTCCTCACACACTTCTTAAATTTATTCCTCCAAGATTTTGAAAATAAACTTTGAAGTCTTCTTTTTGTTTATGGTGTCAACAACTTCAAGAAAATATATTCCTTGAGAGTAATACACCAAGAAATTAATCAAGGGCCATTGACACATATCAGACCAATCATCACTCAATATACTGCAATTTGTCACACTCTAAGAGGCCTTGATACCTACGATATTTTCCAATTGCCCTCTTTTTGAAATTTCCAAAAGAGTAGTTCTAAGCCTCTTCGAACTAGGTGGAGTATATCCTTTGCCAAATTTAGATATTTTTTATTGCCTTTTTAAAAAAATACTCCTTACCACATTAAATGGAATGGCACTTGAATTAAAAAAGTTGTTAATACATCATCCACATCTTGCTTTTGTACTAGCTTCCAAATGTCAAAAAGTGTTCCACTACCACATGTGTTTGATTGCATACATGATGATGACATGCTTGTGGAAAAACCCTTTGATGTGTTTCTGGAAATAGCTTCTTCAATTCTCTATTTTTTGTTGTTATATGTTTTCCAACAAGTGATTGTTGTTCCTCTCTCTCCAATCTGGCTATGATTTCTGGTGTGACATTAGGGAAAGCTTTAACACCCCCACCAGGCCCACCCGCTCTGCCAAGAAGGTGGTCCACTGCTCTAGTTATACTACCAATAAAAACTTTGTTGCATAAGTTACATTTGATTTCATTTCTGTCCCTGTGCGCATGACATGCTTCCATCCCTCAACTTTTGATTTCGAGGAGCCATGCAATCACCTGCAAAAGTCATATAAAAAATTAAAATACACAGATTAAAAAATAAAGATAAAAATACATGCTTCATTATTTATAAAATTAGCAATAAAAACATTTTTTAATAATTTAAATATATTTTATACATAAAAATAAAAGAATAAAGTACGCAAATACAAATAAAATAAAGCAAATAAAGTACATAAAAATATATATGTTTAAATATTCAATTAAAAAAAATAGATTAATAAATTATAAATTATAAATTATTCAATTTAAATATATTCAATTACCAAATTATAAATTGTTAATTTTAAAATAATATTTTTTAAAATAAATGTATTATAAAATCTTAAATTAAATTTAAAAATATTAAACTAAAAACTGAATATAATATTCAAAATTTAAATTAATCAAGAAATAAAATGAAATAAAAAATAAAAAACATTTATGAAAACGTAAAAATATTATTAAAAATATGTATAGAAAATAAAATTATATTTGAAAAAATATGTAATAGAAAATATAAATTTTAAAAATTAAATTGAAATGTCGATGGGTGGAGTGGTTAAGACAAATGGTTGTATCCGGCTCCACCTAGGTTCAAATCCCACTTAGGCACGATCCTTGTTTGAGGTGGTAATGTCCGAGGTTGCACGGTTGGCGGTGATTTAACAAAGAGTGAATTCTTGTTTGAGATTGCTTGTGCTAGAAGTGTGTTCAAGTGTGGTGGTTCTGGTTTGCTAATTGTTGAGCTTAAATGTTATATCTTGACTAAGTGTACTTCAGTTCATAGCTCCGGTCAAAAGAGTTTAATCAAGTTTAAAATGTTACAAAAATATAAGTTTAAAGTTTATTTTAAAATATAATAAAATTAAAAAGAAATAATAAAATCGAAGGGCCCTTGGTTCATTGGTGAAGTTGAATGGCTTGGAATGAGCCCACCAAGGATCAAGTCTTGTTGAGTGCAAGGCCTAGAGATACCCGACATAGAGAGTCAACAAATGGATAGGGTCAGGATTGTTCCCTGGGTGACTTTGACAGATTGGATGCCCCCTAGTCATGGTTGCTTAGCTAAAGGAACAACTTCGATGTAGATGTATGCTTACTCATAAAGTGTAAATCAACTATATGTAATCTCCAGTTTACCATGGCAGAGATGCCGATATCTATGTAATCGAGGTCTTCCAAACAAAAAAGAAATAATAAAAATAAAACATCACGCAAAATTTTATAAGTTTAAAAATTTAAAAAGAAATTTAATAAAAATTAAATTAAAGTTTATACTAAAACTAAAGCTACAAACCCTAATAGAAGTCCATAACAAAGTTATAAAGCATCAAACTTACCTCTTGACTCGAGCTGCAACAATCATGGTGTTTTGGCGGCGGCGATGGTGGAGAAATGTGGGGACTTTGAGAGCACACTCTCAAAGGTGCAACTATACCGAGAGATACACCTCTGCTCACATGTCAACTCCCGTGCCCTAGCGTATGTGGAAGCTTCCTTTATTCACGTGCGCTTCTTGTTCCCTAAAGAATTACTAAAAGTCTAGTCACGATGTAACTTCAAGGCAACAATTGATGGCTAGGTTATAAATAGAAACCAAGAAGTGACTAGCAAAAGAAGTGGATGTATTGTGTAAAGAAAATGCAGGGTTTATAGAGACTCATGAGGGCATTTCCCCTATTTTTTACTGTGATTTTTGTGTTTTTTTCAAGGTGAACAACACGAATTTCAACGAATATTTGGGGTCACATGAAAAGTATAGCGAATTCTGAACTTTAAGCCAAAATTTCGGTGAAAATTTTGACTTAGGTGGGCAACATCGTACTTCTAATTGGAAAATAACTATTGACGTAATGAAAAGTGGAAGGAATTTGTAGTATTTATATATAGGTAGGGTGGTAGGCATGGGAGAGGCCATAATTTGACTATTCACAAAACAAAGAGAAAAAGTCATAATTACACAAATTACGTAAAAATATGATCTCAAACTAAGTGAATATGTTAGTTTGTTGGGAACATTCATTCATTGCAATGTGAGAAAAAGGAAGATATTCACGTAATCTTCGATTTTACTATCGAAAAGCATGAAAAATTGGGCATTATGTTTAATAGTGTAGGGACAATATTTTCATAGATAAGGAATGCGAGGGGATTATGATTAAAAAAACATCATATGATGGACATAAACGTGAAGGGAGAAATGCATAGGATTAATCATGCAATGCGGGTTAGGGTCCCTCATAAAAAGGGATACATAATTAAAATAGTTAGTGTTGTAAGGTCATTAGGATTATATTATAAAGATAAAGGATATAATGTAGGAGAGCATGGAAGAGTAGTTTAAGGAAAAAATAAAGAAGATCGTGGAGGGAAAGTTTGTGTGCATTCTTGTACTGGTGGTGGTGTTAAACATGGGATGTAATGGAGTGAGAGGGAATAATGATGGTTCATGGGAGGTTTTTCTCAACATTAAAGCCATTTTAGCCATGCACATGGCATTGATGAGAAACAACAAGGTTATCATGTTTGACAAAGTAGAGTCGAGTCCCTCTAACATTTCTTTTCATAGTGGAAGTTGTAGATTAGATCAAATGACTTAGCTCCAAAGAATAATTGTTGAGTGCATTCCGTCAAGTACAACATTGTGATGAACAAAGTGAGGGAACTACGATCAAGATGGACACATGGTGCTCCATGGCCACATTGAAAATCATGATTTCCTCATTCAAATGGGTGGCTACAATGATGGTGAGAAAGTGATGCGTGTCTTAGAGGCATATGATGGAAGAAATCAGCTCAAGTTCCTCATTTCACTCATAATTTGTCATTGTTAAAACACTAATGCCAACTAAAAATGAAGGTTCTCCCTCTCTTTCCCTACTTCTTCTTCTTCTCTGTGAAATCCCACAAGTTAAGGCCTTACTTGGAAGAAGCATATCGGCCTGCAACTCCATTACAACTATAATATTTGGAAGTATTCCAAGAACAAGTGTGTAGAGATTTCAGAGAAACATGACCACCCAAAAATATTAATAATGTTTCCAAACTTCATATAAGTTTACATTAATATAAGAGTTAATTTTTATTTAAACTTATTAATCCATACTAATATGCTTTCCAACCATATAACAATTAGAGTTGGTTGAGGAACATGTAAATTGTATGAGAATATGGGGTATTTAAATTAAGAGAAAGATTGGTCGGTGTATGTTGTTCTAAATGGGGTTGATTGGTATTGTCTGTCCTATGTTAGAGTTTTGTGTTTTCAAAACTGCGGGAGTCATAAGCTATTCATTGATTCCTCAAGGTTACCAAAAATAAAAAATTAAGAAGAAAATTACACTTCTATAAAGATATAAAGTTATTAACACATTACATTTTTACACAATATTCTAATTTATTATAGTGGTATATATGTGTTGCACTATAAGCATGCATATGGCACTTGAATAGTCGCAAGAATGATTTTATAAACATATAGGTGTATGAAGGTTTTAAAATAATTATAAATGTATTAACATATATATAGAGGAAACCCGAACAAGTGGTGCAATGGCTTGGGATTTGGGTTTGCTCCCAAGGTCTCGGTTCAAAATTGTTGCCCAGGACTTACTTGTCACACATGCTTTGCGGGCGATTGCGTGGGGCCCTGTGATTAGTCTCACTCTAGCTCACTTGTGTGTAGTTGTGCTAAGTCGGATCGCAGGGAAACCTAGGTTACCAAAAAAAACATATATATAGAGGATAAGCTATAGGCCAATGAAGCTTTATAAAAATAATAAAGTTTTAAAAGGTATTTATTAACTTTACAAGACATGTATAGGTTACATGGGTAATTATAAAATATTTTATGGAAGGAACTTCTAAATTGTCCTTGAACAAGGAGAGTAGCAAGATTTAGTGCACAACCATAGGCATAAGTTTACGGTGGTTAATAAATTTTTAGAGGAGCAAGTACTAAGTGTATAAGCATAGATAAATTACTAAAATAGAAGCTATTACTAAGTATATAAATAGAGAAAATGTTAAAGTTATTGTTAAGTGCATAAACATTGGTATGAATAAGATCATGGGTGCATAGTTAAAATAATTTTATCCTGCATGAGATAAGGTTTAGGTGCATAATCTTAGGCTCTTTGGGGCCTCAACATGACCAATCCAGGATGAGCTCTCAAAGATAGAATGACCCATGTTAGCATTTAGAGAAGGATTTATAAAAAGTCTATTTTTAGAAAGTCTTGAAATCTATTTTAGGAAGGGAATTCAAATAATTTATGGGATTCATATAGTATGATGATAACATAGTCTATTTTCATAAATTCTATTTTCAATTTCACTTTTTTATCTTTCCAACATATATAACAGGTTTGCCAATGGGCTAGGAGATATGACCTCAACAAGGAGCACTTAAAAATAATAATATAATATTCATATTTTTTCCTCTTTTCCCATTCAAATTCACCCCAAATGTGGATGGATGTCATCTCCATGAAGGATGACCTTTTGGCTTCCATTTGGAACCCTTCATTTGATGACCTTTTGGCTTCTATTTGGAACCCTTCATTTGATGACCTTTCAACTTCCATTTGGAACCCTTCATTTACTATTCCTACAACCTTTCATCTTCCACATTGTTTCACTATAAATAAGATGGTTTTGAATGAAGACATGAGTTTGAAAGTTGAAATTTTTGTAGGTCCATAAGTTGCATATATGCAAGTTTACAAGTTTGGATGCATACCTCTCTCATATACAAATTTTCTCATTTATATACATCTTCATTTACAAATAATTGTGAGACATAAATCTCTCCTATAGATTTTTCCCATTCCACATCCATTCTTGATTGCAAAGATATTAGGCATATATATCTCCAATAGCTTTTTCCCACTTTGCATACATATTTAATAGAGTAATTTTAATTTTACAATTGCAATTGCATTTCTGCAATACAACTCCTTGCTTCTAAAATTTCAATTGATTTATTATGAATGTATTGTCATAACACATTAAATTCCACCATTATTGTGTTGTCCGAGGAATCCAAAAATAATTTGGATCACTGGTATCAAAGAGGGAAACCTAATTTTTCAAAAATTGAAGGTTTTGAAAATGATGGGAAAATATAGCCAAAAAAAAAAACAATAAGAGGGTATAAATCAAGATAAGGGACCACTTCTAGCACCACAGAATAAGCATGAATTAATCCTTGAAGAAAAAATATAGGGAGGAGAACCAACGGTTATAAACCGATTTTAGCATGATCATGGAGTAGATGGTGAATATGCAAAATTGTTTTTACCTATTTGGAAGCCCCATTATGGAAGGCTTGTTCCAAGAAGAGGCAAGGTGTAACAAAGTTATACATGATTTGTTGAATAAGCTTGGAGAAAAGGAATCATTTTGTGAGGAAATTCAACAAGACCTAGCCATCCTACAAGAGGAATTTGAAGAGATGAAAGAAAAGAAGAAAAATGTTGCAAATGCATAGACAAAAAAAACGGATAACATGGTTTATTTTTATGGTTCTGCTCATTTTGATAACTCCCCATATGTGATTGGTAGTTTTGAAAAACACAAAAAAAAAAATTATTAGTTTCAAGCGAACTATTAAATAAAATTGGGTGTAACGGACATGGACTTAACAAATATGGAAAAGGAATTCAGGAACCTCTCAAAGCAAAAAGAGACCCAAGAATTTTGGTCTTGGGTACACTAGAAAATCCATGGGTCCCACATTCATTAAAGAAAACATGCAGCCAAAACACTCTAATTAAAGTTGGTGCGAACCTCATATTCATGTTTATGGAAGGTATTTGATTCATCACGTCATTTACAATCATTGTGGTAGAAAAGGTCATGATTCTACTCATTGTTGGAATCTCCATCCTTGTGATATTTGTGGGAAGTGCAACCATGACAATTCTACATGTTAGTTCGCTGATATCCCTACACATAGGTCTCTCAAAATAGTAAATAATAATTTTGTGTGGGCCACCCCACTCAAGTGGAAGGAGATCACTTCAACACTCAAAACTTCTTATGTACATCAAAGGTCAATCCTACAAGTAATGGGGCCCATTGCTTCTCAAGGAAGGGAGAATGATCCAAATGAGCTCTCAGAGAAAGAGTGACCCATGTCAACATTTAGAGAATGATTTATATAAAGTCTATTTTCATAAAAGTCATTAAATGTATTTTTAGCAAGGTCTTGAAAGAATTTATGGGATTAAGAAAGTATGATGATATCATAGTATATTTTCATAGATTTTATTTTCAAGTTCACTTTGTTATCTTTCCAATGGATCTAGCGGTTCACCAATCAGCTCAAAGGGCTAGTAGATATGAACCTAACAAGGAGAACTTATAAAAATAATGATATACTATTCAAATTTTGTCCTCTTTTTCCCATTCGAATTCACCTCAAACATAGATGGATGTCATCCCCACAAATGATGACCTTTTGGCTTCCATTTGGAACCCTTCATTTGATGACCTTTTCGCTTCTATTTAGAACCCTTCATTTGGTGACCTTTCAGTTTCCATTTAGAACCCTTCATTTAATATTCCTACAACTTTTATATCTTCCACATTGTCCAACTATATAAAAGATGGTTTCAAATGAAACACAAATTTGAAAGTTTAATTTTTTATAAACATAAGTTGTAGGTTGTAGGTTTACAAGTTTGGAGTCATATATCTCTCATATATAAGGTTTTCTCATTTGTATACATCTTCATTTGTAGAGAATTGTGAGGCATACATCTCTCCTAAATAGTTTTCTTATTTTGCATCCATTTTTTATTGCAAAGATATTCAACATACATCTCTCCTATAGAGTTTGCTCACTTTACATGTGTATTTAATAAAGTTACTTTTATAATTACAATTTTATTTTTGCAATACGAGTTCATTGCTTTCTACAATTTCAAATATTTTATTATGAATGTATTGGCATAACATATCAAGTGACACCATTAGTGTGTTGTCCACCAAATTCCAAAAATAAGTCAAATCAATGACACCATAGTCTAAGCAATCGAAAATCTAGGGTCAATTTGGTCACACCACTGCATATATTGAATAGATAGGCGTTTGACATTTCCCTCCTTTATACCATATAGAATGGATGGACGAGATGGAGGCCCTCTAGATAGAGCCCCTATATAGAACTTTTCAAGGTGGGCACCATATTTATATTTCTATATAAAAGCGAGAGCACATGATACAACCACTCATCATTAATTATTATAAAAATTAATAATAATTTCAAAATTAAATCAAAAAATTGATTAAAATAACAATTAAGAAGAATGAAAATTTATTATTTTCTCCCATCTTACAATTTTATCGCACTACACGTCTAAACGTCCTACGTCCTTTTGATGCTAAACAAAGTTTGAGTCATACATCTCTCATATATAAGGTTTTCTTATTTGTATACATCTTCATTTGTAGAGAATCATGATGCATACTTCTCTCCTAAATAGTTTTCTTATTTTGCGTCCATTCTTGATTGCAAAGATATTCAACATACATCTCTTCTATAGAGTTTGCTCACTTTGCATGCGTATTTAATAAAGTTATGTTACTTTTATAATTACAAATTTATTTTTGCAATATAGTTCATTGCTTCTACAATTTCAAATATTTTATTATGAATGTATTGGCATAACATATCAAATGACACCATTAGTGTGTTATCCACCAAATTCTAAAAATAAGTCAAATCAATAACACCATAGTCTAAGCAACTGGAAGAAATCTAGGGTCAATTTAGTCACACCACTTTGCATATATCGAATAGATAGGTGCTTGACCTTTCCCTCCTTTATACCATATAGAATGGATGGACGAGATACGGGCCCTCTAGATAAAGCCCCTATATAGAAATTTTCAAGGTGTGCACCATATCTATATTTCTATATAAAGGTGAGGACACATGATACAACCACTCATCATTAATTGTTATAAAAACTAATAATAATTTTAAAATTAAATCAAAAAATTGTTTAAAATAACAATTAAGAAGAATGGAAATTTATTATTTTCTCCCATCTTACAATTTTACTACACTACACGTACAACAAAACTCGTGTTGAATTCATGCACAACTACTTCTTCCAATATGCTTTTTCCTACGAAAATTTCTTAATTTTTCTTAGTAGTGAATTCTTAAAGATTATCTCCTCTTACATACATGATAAAAGTGTTAAATTTTCTAGCCGACCTCCTTCCATCAAAAAAATAAAATAAAATTGTCGAATATCATTAATATTCAACAAAAGCATCTCTTCATTATAGAAATTTCACTTCACTTCATAAAAGATGGTTTCTAAATTTAGTTTAACCGATTGTCACTTACTTGAGAGGAAGATACGCTCCAAGATTTTAGATATATTAGTTTCATTGTATTAATTAATTGTTCATTTTTAAAAATTAAAAAGACCATGAAATATATTATATTAAAATAAATAAGATTCATATTATTTCAACAATACAAAGGGTGAACACTTACAAGAATCTAAAGGATGTTTTTTTCACTCCTAGTGAATTGGTTGTAAGAAGATATTTTTCTTTAAATTAAGTTAATATAGATATATCGATTATTTAGTAGAATAAGACAAGAATACGATATAATGTTTGTAGTTTAAGATTTGAAGGCCATTTCTATTTTGTGTAATCTTTCATATCATTTCAAGTTCCATATCTATTTTCTTCTTCCCGGTGATACTCTCCCTCCATCCAATGATAACACTAGAGCATGTTCCATATAACAAAGCTTGTTGATTGGCCACTCCCAACAATAAAAGTACCGAGTGATTGATAACTATCGACTACATTATATCACTTAATAGATGTCGGTCAAAGATAAATATCTAAAAACTAATTGTTGATAACAATGGAGCTCGAGCACGTAGCATTGCCAAAGCACCTTGGCCACGAGGACAAGAATTAGAGCGATGTGGAGAATGGCGTTGAGGTTGGGAGTGACAACGTGATGGAGAAGAAACATGGATGACCGAGCAAGGGGCGCTTCCTAGTGGAAGAGGAGATCCTGCAAGTGCTCCACTTCAATGCGCAATTTTTCGCCTAGACTTGGATCTAAAGTAAAACATGAGAAATAATATCTGTTTTAAGTAGTCACAGAAAAATCTAGGCTAAGCATAGTGTGATTAAAAAAAGATTCATTTCTAGTCTTCCAAATTTTAAATAGAATTCTAGCATGAAAAATTTGCCAAAATTTGTTGTATTTTGCAGGAAACAAGGTAGAGTCCCCCAATAAGACAATTTTCCAAGTGAAGGGTTCATGGTGTAAGGGTTGAAAGAGGGAGTGGATCCACTTCCAGGCCGACTGAGCGAGAGGACAATACTAGAAAAGATGTAAAATAGATTTAGGTTGGTGACAAGTAGGGCACAAAGGGTTAGCAACTCCCAAATTCTAAAGTCGTTTGCCAACCGGAAAACCCTGGTATAAAATAGACCAAAGGAAATGCACCTTTTTGGGTTTAATGGGAGCCTTCCAAATAAGATTGAACCTACGTTTCCAAACCCTATGAGGGGATTTAATCTTCTAGTAATTATTCAAATTTTCATAAGGAATGTGCATAGGTACTAAAAGCTAGTACCCCGGTCAAGGCTTGTGTCGATTGAAGGGAGTCACCAAAGTCCAGTGCTACCATGCCACTAATGAGCAAGAGGAGAGATTCCAACCTTATGAAGCACTTCAACAGGTATGGCATTATGAATTTCCTGAATAGACTCTTTATCACCATTGTTGAGATTGAATTGAGCTTTAATGAGCACCTAGGGTTTCCAAGAACGGTGGCTTTACAAAATAGATCACCTATCAGCTTGATACCATGTTTGAAAAGCCGAAGGCTTTTAATCCATGACACCATGGCAAAAGGAACATTGTCAAAATTAAGCACGAAGACCACCATAGGGAATGAGAGTTGATAGAAAGCCCAGATCTGAAGCCATCCCCGACCCAAATAAGGTGGGGTTTGACCACCTCCCACGCCTTCCAAATACTCTGCATAACAAAATTCCCCCAATTTTAATAGGCACCGGAGCTAGCAGTAAACTCTGAAACCCCAAATTTTTCTAGGCTTGCTTTCCAAAAGGAGCACCTTGACAAATACAGTGGTGAAGTAAGAATTTCCAAGCCTCATATCCTTCAAGGCTCCGGATAATCCATTTGACACTAAGGGAAATTCCATGAAGCCTAATGTCAATTAGTCTTAAACCCCCAACATCTTTAGGAGAGCAAAGAAATATCCCAAGCCACTATGTGAAAACCTTTATGACCATTGGTATTTGCCCACAGAAAATCACGAAGTAATTTTTCCAACTTGGCATAAGGAGCCCAACAAGAGGAGTAGTAAACATGCGTAGCAGCTAACACCTTTGAACAAATCTGAAACTTTCCAGCAAGAGAGAGGGGTTTAGTAATCCAAAAGGAAATTTTTTGCTCAACCTGCTGAACAACATAAGACCAGAGAGTGGCAGGAGTGGCTTGAAAAGCAAAAGGGATGCCAAGAAATTTAAATTTCACCCTAAGAAGAATCCATTGCCAAGAGAATCCCTCCAACCATGGAGGTCTAGGATCCAAAGATTGTCTGTAACATTGAGTCTTCTTCCATTGAATGGAAGAACCTGAAGCTAAACAAAAATGTCTAGACAATGAAAGGAATTAGTGATATTCTCTTCATTTTCTTCCAAATTTAAAAAAGAATCATCGAAAAATGCCCATTAATGAGTTGTTGTTTAGAATTGGGGAGAGATATACCCTTGACTAACCGATTTGGCAAGAAGGTAGTGAAACCCTCAACAACAAGCACATAGAGGGCTAAAGCAAGAGGAAAACCCTATCGGATAGACCTATGTAGCTCAAACATATCAGGTTGCACGCCATTGATGGTAAGCCTAAGCAGTGACATCCTGGAAGAGCATGTTGATCGAATGAATAACCCTTGGGCCAAACCCAAGAGCTTAGAGCATGGCTGTGATAAAAGGCCATTCAATCTGTCATAAGCTTTTTCAAAATCAATCTTGATGAAGAGGGCCTTTTTCTTGGAGATTCTCGCCCACTCCATGCCTTCCCAAACAACAATGATATTATCCAAGATGAATCTACTTTTAATAAAACCAGTTTGTTCACTACGCATAATAAGAGGTAGGATGTTGTGAATCCAAATAGCCAGAGCTTTAGTAATGATCTTGTATGACACATTCAAAAGTGTATCGGTGGTTAGCTAATGATGAGCTCAAAGATCTCCGCATTGGGAATGAATTTAATATTTCCCTGGTTTATCATGAGCACCAAGAGAATTGGACTCCATTGCTTCGTAGTAAACATGATGGAGGTTGGGGCCAACAGTTTCCCATAACACCTAATAAAATTTACACATAAATCCATCAATGCCATGAGATTTGTCAACCTTCATTTGCATCACTTCCTCCTTAAGATCATCAACAGAAAGAGCTCAATCATAGGAGACCCTTTGGGCTTCGAGATAGCTTGTAGGGGACCGCGTCGAAGGCACTATAATAAGGTATAATTTCTTTCTCGGAGTGTAGGGGTTGAGTAACAAAACATTATGGTAATGATACACAAAACCTTGCAAGACATCCTAAGGTCGATAAGGCGAATAGCGGTATCTTTGTAATGAACCGTTACACCAAAACCTCGAGGCATTAGTGAAATCTACACATGAGGATCATAACATCCCACCACGCTTCCATGCCGGACCACAGGCTAGATTTATACCGTATAAGCGGGACCTGTCTGCCTATACGACCCTCGGTGAACACTGCAATGCCGGCGTAGCTACCCGTGCCAGGACTTGAACCTAGGTGGTCGCTCTGATACCAAATGTAACGAACCGTTACACCAAAACCTTGAGGCATTAGTGAAATCCGCACATGAGGATCATAACATCCCACCACACTTCCATTGCACCCATGTAACTAACTAAGGGGATGTGTGCCACATGTCAACATCTCCATCAACCCATATACATTATATTATCATATCCCATGTGAACTCATACATATAACTAAGGGGATGTGTGCCACATGTTGGCATCTCCATCAACCCATATATATTATATTATCATATCCCAAGGTACATAGCATTGCCTCCTTCTTTGACATGTTTCGTCCCCAAACATAAGAAGAAGCCATAT
Source organism: Taxus wallichiana var. yunnanensis (assembly GCA_018340775.1). Taxonomy (NCBI): domain Eukaryota; kingdom Viridiplantae; phylum Streptophyta; class Pinopsida; order Cupressales; family Taxaceae; genus Taxus; species Taxus wallichiana. The sequence continues at coordinate 932,980,544 of CM031242.1, forward strand.
AATGAGTGTGCTTTAAATTATTGCACACTTGTCGCCAAGCTTGATCATCCAACCACCCATATGAAATCCTAGTGGGTGATGTTGCTCCAAACCTGATTCCATATTCCATTGTGCTTGTCTGATTCCATCCTGGTCCATATGTGTTCCTCCTCGGCATCCATGCATATCCATAATGATTATTCCTATGATTCCATGTCATACAATTATTGTTCCATTGATTCCATGTATAGCCAAAATTATTACTCCTCTAATTCCCTGTATATCCATATAGATTGCTGACCTCATGTGTCCGAGCATGTCTCCATGATGTTTTCCTCTCATGATGATATGGGTGTCTATATGGTGCAACCTTAGTATGTGCAACCTTATCAATCTTTTCCTCTACTTTCTTTTCCTCTTCAAACTTGTTTGTTATTTCTTTTTTCTCTTGAGTAGAGAAATTATTTTTTTCTTTTTCATCATCCTCTCCTTCTGATTCATCCTTATTCCCTTCTTCACCATCTTCAAATTCATCTTCATGATCCAATTTTACATTATTTTTTTCCTTGCTAAGTGTGATATCTTGCAATGTAATTTTCTTTCGCTTGTACCATAATTTCATGAATTTATTTTGCACATTAATATTAATTGTTCCCAATGTCTTTAACCAAGGATATCCAAGAATAATATCCATACCATCCATATCTAAATCATAAAAATCTGAATGTAAAACATATTTATCCATAGAAAGCTGTAAATCTTCAAAAACTTGAATTTTCTTACCATCCATTTGAGATTCCTTGATATGCTTTGTTTTCACATGTAGATTGTGAGCTACATCCATATTGATGAAGTTACATTGGCTGCTATGGTTTATGGAAACAATTACCTTTTTCTTTGAATGCACCCTTCAAACTGAAATATTAAAGTTTCCTTCCTTGGAGATGCATTGATCCAGGCAGCAATTCTAGTGGCGCAACTTCCAGAGACCATAACTTTTGCACCGTAGCTCCGATTGACTCCGTTCAAAAGGCAACGGAAAGCTTGGAATGCGTAGAATGTGATGAGAAGGTGCTGAACTTTGTTCGGCAATGTTTGACCCCCGAAATCCACGTTTAAGGGGCCCAAATTGTGATTTTTGTACTGCTGTAAAAATAGTAAATTCTAAAAATAGTATGTTTCGCAAAATTAGTGCACATGTAAGTCTTGGAAGATGAAACACCTCGTCTCCCTCGAGACTGGTGACCTTCCACATCTTTCTAGGTGTCCTTTCGTATTTATAAAATTATTATAAATACATATGTAACCGGAAGAAGAGATAGACATCTCTTGGCAGAGATAATTGATGTATTTTGAAATCTTTGAGTAATTTACATCTCTTTTCAGAGATAGTTGTTTTGCAATTCATTTGGCACATTTGTTAATCTGTTCCTTAAGTCTGAAACCCCTCGGTTTTGGATCATGCATTATCTGTCGCAGCAGCTTCATCATCAACATCTTCTTCTTCTTCTTCTTCTACTTCTTCTTTTTCTTTTTCTTCTTCTTCTTCTTTTTTTTGCCCATCTCGTCCATGAAAACTGTTCCAGTTCCTCCAAAGACCAATTAGACTTTTCCTTTTCTAACTCAAAAAACCTAATCTGTGCAGGTCCACTAATCCACAACTTGAATAACCAAATATCTTATGGTTTAGAGAATTTAAACCTAAATTTTATCCACCATTCTCTAGCATCAATCATGTCATCTCCAAAAAAAGCTACCATCCCCATGATCCACAAAACTAGGGTTTTAGGAATAGACCCTTTTGATCAAAACTTATTCTAACCCTTTCGGCTAAAGGTCAGCCAAAAATCAGAAATCACAAAACACAAACCCCAATTTAATTTTTGAGAGGTTTCTAAAATATAAGAAATTTATGAAAATTCCTCAAATTGTGGCCTATGAAGCAAAATAGTGAAAAATAATAAAAATGAAATAAATCAGTCAAAATAGATCCACCAATTCTAAAATTTCAGTGGTATTACCATTTAATATATTACCAACAACCCAAAAAAAAATATTTCCTAATTCATCATTATTTAGAAGATATAGACGAAACCTTAGAATTAGGGTTTTAACCCTAAAACGGACACAACTTTTGCAAAACAGCTCCAAAAAATTTGAAATTCGGAGGGAAGATCACTTGAACTATGTATCCACTCCCCACAAAAAAATCTAAAAAATTCTAAGTCGATCTCAAGATATAGACGAATCACCAACATTAGGGTTTCATCCCACAAATTACTCGGATCACTGCTCTGATACCACTTGATAAGAACCTTGCATATAATAAATCAATAAATTGCATAAGATAACACAACACAAGATATATGGGGGGCCAAGATACCCTAATAATCAATATATGTAGAATAATACCCTTAAGGTAGGGCAACACCATACAATGCTCCTTAAGGAAGGAGTAACTCCACAATCTCCCAAGATGGGAATCCACTTCGAGGGGGACACCTCCAATATACCTCTACCAAGTAGAAGACTCAACTCATACCTCCCTTCCTCTTCATAATGATACTCACATCCTTTAAATAGGATGGGTGACACCTAATCCCAATGTAGGCCGACCCATTACCCAATATAATTAATTCCTATGTGAGCCCATATAACTAACTAAGGGGATGTGTGCCACATGTCGGCATCTCCATCAACCCATATACATTATATTATCATATCCCACATGAACCCATACATATAACTAAGGGGATGGGTGCCACATGTTAGCATCTCCATCAACCCATATATATTATATTATCATATCCCAAGGTACATAGCATAGTGATGACTGGAAAATATGCATGTGGAAATGACGTGCATAAGTCCCAAAAAGGATGGATCTGGAGGACCTAGCTAGATTGGAGCACCTAGAGATGGCACGGGGTTCTTACGGATGCTGCGTCTGCAATCTGGGCACCCTGATCTGTGAAAAATCCCTAAAATTAATCTTCACTGCTTCCATGGATGATGTCTGAAACCCTCGTTATTTTTCGCATCAACTTTGTTGTCTCATGCCAGATGCCACCAATAATCCAAGATGAAAGAAAAACCTGAAAGACCCCAAACAAGCATCAAACCCTAAAAAATAAAAATGCATATAAAGGGGTCGGAATGACCTCAACTGCCACAATGGTGGACTTACTAACTGAGTGTTGCACTACATTTCAGACCCGATGTAGTTCTATGTGCAAGCATGTGTGAACATGCCCTAGGTTTCTATTGTGTCAAATGCAGTTTGTGAAGTAGTGAGAAATAACTGTGTAGAAAATGTAATAGAATGTGTGCATGGAATAGAATAGAATTTCCCCCCTATGAAGTGTGATGCATATGTCCTACCTAGCCTTGTGCCTTGTTTATAGAGCTATGTGGGGGCAAGATATCTCCAATGTAATAGATGGATGCAATTCTAGATGAGTGATAGTAGTTGTGTGCATGGTTTTGTTTAACTAAGTTAAGAAAATTAAAACTAACACCTAGTAGTCTTAATAACAAAGTTAAATCAAAATCTAAACACCATCACGTTAAGAGCTAAGCAAGATTAAATAACAACATTATTGCATCATAACTTTGAAATGGAAATCAAACTAACATGTTAATTATCAAAACCTCTACTCTTTAGATTACCAAAACAACTAAATTGAACCTAGGTAGATTCATGGCAATCAAAGTTGATTGTTTGATCTTTAAGGGATTAGGAATGGAAGCTCATCAAAGCATGGCTACAAGACCACTTTGATTATTTCCATATGACCCAAAAGCTTAAATGGATGAAATGCAAGAATGAGGCTTAGCTCTTCTAATGGTGAAATGCTTAAGGATGACAAAAGGCTTATAGTGTATGTACTATATGCTTTCTTTTGTTTCTCAAGAATTAGGTGTAAGTGTAAAGGTAGGAGGAGGGCTCTTTATATAGCCCAATGGATAAAGGAATCTCTACATCCCTTTGCATGTGGGATAATAGAGATGTTGAGTTAGTTGTGGATAAGGGGGGTTTAGAAAGGGTTGAGTTAACTTTAGGAGAGTTTAGCTTGTCCTTTAGTGACTCATGTGGATAAAGGGGGTTTATTAATTAATCAAGATGATTAATTAATAGATGTGCAAGCTTATAAAATCTTTTTAGAGGAATAGTTAGTATGATTTAGACTATAGAAGGGAATTAAATCAACTAAATAATGATTTATTGGTTTAATGAAAGGGGAAGCTAATTAATTAATAATAATTAATTAGTCTAGATAGAAGGAAGGATTAATTAATGGAAGGTCATTAATTAGGGTATTTGTTGAATAGAAGACTTAATTAATTACTTATTGTAATTAATTAACGATGATAGAAGAAGATTAGCGAGATTGACGATATGTGCGCCAATTTGCGGGAAAGGGATAATTAGCACAATTTAAGTATTTAAATTGTCTAGGCTAAATTATAGGTGTCTACAATAGTACATGATGTTAGGTCCCTCATTATGATCTCGTAAATTTATATTTTTAGGGTTCTCTTGTTCTAATTTCGTAATCAACCCCGAAAAGGACTACCAAAAGAAATAAAAAGATCCCAAATGGCTAGAAAGAGCCCAAAAAGTGCCGAGAAAGTGCAAAAGGAAACTGGCACCCCTAGTTGGACCAAGGCAGCCATGGGCACCCCATTACTAATTTGGGTGCCCCAATCAAGGCTAAAATGACGCGGGATGACAAAAGATGACTATGCGTAGGGGTGCGAAGAGGTCGGTAATGACAAAATAAAATAAAATAAGATGACAAAAAGACAAGGGTTAATTATTACTTTCTTCACACAAGAACCTTCTAAATAGCATAATGAAACCGGGATAAATAATTTCTAAAGTGCATGATTTTGTGACTACGCCAAATTAACGAAGAGGGTTTTAAAAACAAGATAGAGAGTGGTTTTGGATGCTTATGAAGGGTTCTAGATTTGACCAAATTTTGTGGGATGGTTGGGTAGAGGAGTTTGGGGATCTCGAAGGAAGAGAGGTTCTAGAATATTGTTTTCAATACTATATTTGAAGTTAATTTTTGAGATTGAGACATGTGTAGATGAAAATGTTGTCAAGAAATCATATGTTAGTGCTCCATGTCAATGGTTTTGTCTAATATTGTTATTAGAATATCATTTTAAATAAATAGGTATTATACAAATCATATTAGATTGGCGGTTATAACCACACACTTAGAACATTATTAGTGAGAAGGGAAGGTTGTTGTATCTCCTTGAAAATAGGAGTAATTATGGTTATATCCCCATATGGCTCCCATATGAATTTAATAGAATAAATATTATTTTTTAGCGTGTTTAGATTGTCATATCTCGAACCACATATATCATTTGGTATTAGAGTAGGTCCATTCCAATGAGATTCCTTAAATATTTCTCTTGACATGGTATTCACATCCATAGCTTTTACATATTTTTGAGGATTATTTAGATTTTGTTTCATGTCGTATTGTTCTTGAAGCATGCAATCAGTAACTTTCAAATCTTCTACATTGGTCTCGTGACATTGATTGTGGTTCAATACTTGTCTTTTGGAGTCACCTCGGCTCTTTTGTAGCCAACTTGAGATTTAGTGGGGCATTATATCCTTGTTGGGTTTTCAAATTTTTCTTGCATAAGGTTTGTCATATACATCTATGTATTTATTTGCAACAATTACATTTGTTCTAAACACATTTACATCATTGTGAATACATCAAATAGGTACATATATGATTTTTTGCATTACATCAATCAATATCTTGACATTTATCTTATCTTTAGAGATCTATTAATTATTGCATATTCTAATTATATTATCTCATGCATTGGGATTGGGGTTTGGCTCGGTCTTTATCTTGGTGCATTTCAATTTTATACTATGTTTGGATGTGCATTAGACCTTGCAACAACAAATTTCAACTTTTGGCTTTACAACTATTAAGACCACCCCCAAAAATCTATTCTCGCACTTCTAACCGATCCATGTGAAGTTTCATGCACAAATATATGCACATAAAAGCTCCATATGTACCTCCTAACAATCACACGTAAAATGTACGATGGAAACGTGGAAAGGTATCTTGTGAAGAATTCAAATTGAATGGAGAGAATAATGGGAGAGGAAGAGGGGAAAAGAATAAGGGGTTTAAGGGTGGAGAAGTGCAAGAGCGGTGAAATTAGAATGTGGAAGCAATCCGAAACTCCACACTCTAACAAACACATGAGATTTTGTGAATCATTTGAAGTAAAGAAGGGATATTTTGGAAGACGTGGATGAAAAATTTTGTGGATATATCTCTAAACGTAAGGATTGGGTGAACAATAATGATGAAATGAAAAACTATTTGCAATTCTAGATCTTGCATATATTCATTAGTTAGAACATACGTAAATGTAGTCAAGTGCATGTTTCATGGGACAAAACATAGCCAAGAAAGTACATGTAGTGGGAATAGTATCAAAAGGTAGCAACTACACGCAGTTTATGGATTAGGGTTTCTCTCCTCTATGTCATTAACAAGCATTAGCAATAATGATATGAAAAATACAACAACATCATTCCAAAAATCCAAATACAACATACATGGTTACATATTTGCAATAGTGAAGAAATGGGTACCATCTCCTTTGTGAGCACTAAAAGGCTAAGAGTGGAGGAATGAAACATGGATGAGAGAAGAAAAGTAAGCAATGTGTTGTTATGGAAAATTGAAAAGGGTTACCCTCATCAGCAACCATTCTCTCTCTCTCTCTCTCTCTCTCTCTCTCTCTCTCTCTCTCTCTCTCTCTCTCTCTCTCTCTCTCTCTCTCTCTCTCTCTCTCTCTCTCTCTCTCTCTCTCTCTCTCTCTCTCTCTCTCTCTCTCTCTCTCTCTCTCTCTCTCTGTGTGTGTGTGTGTGTGTGTGTGTGTGTGTGTGTGTGTGTGTGTGTGTGTGTGTGTGTGTGTGTGTGTGTGTGTGTGTGTGTGTGTGTGTGTGTGTGTGTGTGTGTGTAGGGTGTTGAGGATTCTGTTTAGAAGGTGGAAATTAAATAATTACAAGCCTCATACCTATTCCATGGCTTATATTATCCCTTCCTAAAATATCCTCAGGTATATGTGTTCAAATTTATAGTTGTGATTGATTGGATGGTGTTTAATTTGATAGGTAAGACATAGACATGAATGGAATGTTGGAAATTAAAAGGTGGGAATCAAATATTTACATGTCCCATACTTATTCCATAGAGAATATTTTTATACCCAAATAATATCTGTTATTTGTGTTCCACTTAATCATTTCAATCTCATGTGCATTATTCATGTGAGAAAAATACGAGCTTAAAGGGGCCAAAATAAAAAATTGGCGGGAATTCAATAAGGGCCAATTTTGAAACCCAACCACACTTGTTTCTTCTTGTAGCACTTTGTAGGCATGGTTTTTTAGTTTCAAGATTGAGTAATTTAAGAAAATAAGTTAATATAGGGACACTTAGTGATAATTGAGCCTATTAAGGGATGGACATATGAACGAAAGGAATATTTTATCCGTTGATCGAGATTTTCAGTTTTGTTATTTTATTTTTACTAGCATCAAGTATTTTGTTTGCACAATATTAATTTACTAGGAAATATGAAGACATGAATAGAAATTTGGAAATATAAAGTGGCAATTAAAACCCTAAATGTCCCATACCTATTCCATGAATCGATTGTTTCCTCCCAAATAATATTTGTTATATGTGCTTGATCCAAAAATGGATCTAGAAGTACCCAATTCTATGTATTATCTTTATTAAAATTGTAATGCATACCCTCATCATGTTCATTATATTGGAAAATGGTTAAGTCAAGTTGACGGTGATCTGGACACCTTCGAATGGCGAAAGGATCATCCCATGTTTTGTTCTCGTGGTGATTGTGTGACGGTTATGGAATTGACACAACAGTTGCAGGATTGCCACTCTTCACAGAGTAGCGGTTGCATAACTACCACGGTGGTTGTGGGACCACCGCCTATAAGAATTGGTGTTTGCGTAAATATTGCGGTGGTTCCACAACTGCCTCCTATAAATTGTGGCAATTCTTCCTAATGACATCCAAAATGGGGAATTTGAATAGTTGCAAATGTTTGGGCTTACCAAACTAGTTCGTTTCACATCTCCTTTCATCCTTTGGTAGAGAAACTATAAATATAAGCATATTTACTTATATAAGCAAGTGGTTTTAGTGAATTCAAGTGTGATCAAAAGAGATAAAGTTTGAATTGTTCTTGTTTTGTTTATAAACAATTGAGTTATTTATTATTGAAGATTATAAGCAAGTAAAGCAAGTAGAAAGAGCTTGGATCCTTCTTAAAGGCCATATATTGGCAGTGAACTTGTATTTTATTGGAGAATTACATAGTGAAGGGGAGAAATTTCTCACCTAGTTGGATTTTTTCCAAATTGGGTTTCTTCGGGATAAATCTCTTGTCGCCTTATCTTTTATCTCTCAATTTCAGTATAGTGATTCTTGCATAACATACCTGGATAGTAAAAACCTTGGAATTATATCATTCATTATCACTAAGATAGGATCTATTTAGTGTTCAAAAGAGGGAGTATCATATTGGTATCGAGCGAGTTAGAATAAATTATTTTTGTGTGGTTTAACTTGTGTTGACATTTTTCAGTTAAATTCTCCTCACCCGGAAGGGTAGTGAAAGTTGTGAAAGTATCCCCATTCCTTTTGAATCAGATATTTCCACCAAGAAGTGGAAGCAAGGAATCAAACATGGCTCATAGTGGAGATGCAAGTGAGAGTGAAGAAGAATGTTTCTAAAATTTGGAGGTGGATGTGGCAAGCATGTCCAAATATGTGGGTAGTATTTCCTTTTCTTTGGGAAATTTGGAGCTCATTATGGGATTTCTCATGGAGAAGCTTTGTGTCCCAAAGGAGAATGCTCATGAGTATGAGGAAGAGCAGCCCCATGCCAACCTTACTCCTCCTTCATTCAAAGCGGAGGTGAAGATAGAGATTCAACCTTATGATGGGGACATGAATGCTGAGAAGCTAGACCATTGGCTAGCTCAACTTGAGGTATATTTTAGTTTTCATCAAATCAATGAGCATCAACAAATTTCATTTGTAAGGTTAAAATTAATTAATCATGCTTTAACTTTGTTTGAAAGCTATGTTCATACTTTGGTTCTTAAGAAGCTTCCACCTATTTCTATGTGGGATGAATTTAAGAGGAAAATAAAAAATCAAGTCTATCTTATTTTTATGAGGAAGAGAAGTTCATGTATTAGAAATATCACAGAAAATCAAGACCAAAATGTACAAGAGTACATCGGTGAGTTCCAAATAAGGTTGTCCAAATGGAAAAATATATAGAGGACCTAGATATTTTAATAAAGTATATCAATGGAATCCATAGCTACTTGAGAAGAATTGTTCTCTTGGCTAAGCCAGTGAATGTAGATGAGGCTTGTTCTCAAGCCCACTATCTAAAAATGGACAAGAAGAAGAGTTCATATACCTCTTAGCATGATTCAAACAAAGAAGGTGAAACCAAGCAAAAGGAGAAGGTAAAGGTAAAGATAAGAAGAATTCTACTTCCATTTCTAAGAAGAATACTAAAGTTCATTGTTATCTTGACACTCATTCCGAGGATAAATGTTGGCATCTCCACTCGAATTACATCCCTTGAAGAATAAGAAGAATAAAAGTAAGGTCATGGCTTTCCTCCAAGGGGAGGAAATATTTTTCAGCGAAGAGGTGGATGAGACAATGTGTTTTACCTCCTTCTGCGGAGAGGTATGTTTGCATAGTAATAATGATGTTCAAGAGAATGAACTTACTAAGATTTTTCATATAAAAGTCCAAGTGAATAAAACCAAAGTGAATGATATTTTTATACTTATTTTCAAGATAATTTGATAAGTAATGAGTTAGTTTATAAGATGAAATCAGACACTTAAAACCATCCAAACCCATACTCATTGGGTTGGGTGAAGAAATGCATATACATCATGGTTACCAAGAAATGCAAAATTACGTCTGGTATTGATAAAAAAATTCATTGATGAAGTTACTTTGGATGTTTTTTCTTGATGTGTGTAGTGTAGTGTCTAGAATCCCATACTTGTATATCGGTGGTGTCATCTTCATGAGAATATCCAACTAATACTTTGCTTGGTGAAGGATGGTAAGAGCTACATCATTTCATCCTTTGTAGGAGACTCAAAGATCTCTTTGGTAAGTGCCTATGAAGCTAAGAAACTTATTAATGCTAGTGGAAAATTTGCATTACTTATTTTGAAGGGATATACAAGAAGAGGAATTTGTTGCATCTAAGACCACTTGTAGAATGTTTACTAACAAAGATAAAAATCATATGAAAGAGTTGGTTCAACAGTTCGGGAAGTTTTCCAAGAGCCTACGGGGTTGCCCCTGGTTAGGCCAATTGAGCATGAGATACAATTGTTACCCGATAAGATGATTCCAAACTTGGGATTGTACATGAAGTCATTGAAGGATGCCAATGAGGTAAAATAGTAGTTACAATCTTTCATTAATCACAAGTATAATCTGTCCTAGCACTTCTTTATGTGTTTCTCCTATTGTTTTGGTACCTAAGAAATATGGTTCATAGAGGATGCATGTGTTGATTATAGAGAATTAAATAAAATAACCCTTAAAATAGGTACCCTCTTCCTCGAATTGATGATTTTTGGATCAATTACAACATGCTAAATATTTTACTAAGCTTGATTTGAAATCTGTGTATCACCAAGTTCGGATTAAGGAAGAGGACATCTATAAAACAACATTCAAAACTAGGCAAGGTTTGTATGAATGGTTGGTCTTGCCGTTTAGGTTATGCAATGCACCAACTACCTTCATGGGGTTAATGATTGAGGTAATGAGGTCATTTATTGATTCCTTTTTCATTGTGTACTTGGATGACATTCTAGTTTTTCGTAGAATTTTTGAGGAACATACTAACCATTTGCATCAAGTTTTGCAATTTTTAAAGGAGAATCGGATAGTGTTGAATAAGAAGAAATATAAGTTTTCTCAACAATCTCTTGTCTTTTTGGGGCATGTGGTTAGAGATGGAGAGTTGAGGATTGATCCGGCTAAGATAGAGGCTATTATTAATTGTCCTACATCTTCAACTTTGACCAAGACAAGGATTTTTATAGGTGCAATTTAGTATTTGAGGAAGTTCATCAAGAACTCCTCTTCCATAGCACCGCCTCTACGTTTTTGACACCATGTGGTAAGGTTTTTTTGATTGGGGTTAGAAACAACAAAATGTTTTTGAGTCATTTAAATACAAGATTATTCACATAGTGGTTTATCCCCGATTATATTATAGGTTCCATCTATTTCCCTTCTAATATCATTGCCCATATTTTGAAGCTTCATTTTCTCAATAGTGTCCTTCCCATAATATTTTCTACAAAAGGCACAATATTTTTCCCCTTTAGAAAAGTTATGACAATCTAAATGAGTCAAACATTCCTAATTAGATACACTCCTATCTACTTTTCTCAAATGAGATAAAAATTCACGCCACCCTCATTTTTCCAAACTTCTCCTATTTCATTCAGCCAAATTTCCATATTTAAGATATCTAATGAGAATATATGGTATTCAAGAGGAACAATAATAGGTTGTTTGGGTTTGGGTTTTAAGTTGGGTAGAATATGGTGATTGTTTTAACTATCAATTTCACGCGTAAAGGTTTGTCTATAATTTCAAAATAACTTGAAGCTTTTATACAAAAATTGTAGAACAAAGACTTCATCTTAAAAATATATATTAATTCAAATAAAATATTCCAAATAAAAAATCTGAAAAATAATCATGATAGAATATTAAGAAAATCAAACTCAAACTATATATTGAATGTACGATGTAATGAATCAAATGTCAAATCTTTTAACAAAAACTCATTTCATATTTTGAAAATGTAACATATATTTACTCTATGTTATTCAAAACATAATGTGATTTGTAACCAAAATAATATTTATGAAATCCAATATACATAAAAAAATTAATACAAAATATGTAAAAGTCAAGAAACTAATGTAAAAACATGAAAAAAATTAATTCTATTTATTATGTTAGAAATTTATAAATAAGTTATGAAATAAGTAACGTACTTGTTCTTTAAATTTCTCATTCTCTGTAATTTTAGATAGAGGTTATTATTTCTAAATTTCTCTTCTTCATTTTCTTCCCCCATCCATATTGAAAAAAATCAAACACCCAATACCTCTCAAAACAATTTATCGGCCCTTTAAAACACTTTTTTATAAAGATGCAAGTAAAATAGATGATTTTTTTAATGTGTTCATTAACTTTTAGGGGAGTTTTTTAAGTTATATCATATGTCATGACACTAATCCTAATTGAATTAGGTCACCGTGTGCATTAAAAATTAAAACATTACAAAGGTGCAAATAAAATCATAAAAAGTAAAAATTAAGACATGTTATATTATTTCGTAGGTAAATGTCACTATTTAACCAATTGAATAAATTGTATTTTGATTAAGTATAATCACATATATGCAAGTCGATTTGGGATAAATTTTGGTTATATAGGAATAATTTTTCACAAATTAAACATGTATTATCATTTAATTGGTTCAAGCAAGGCGAATCGAGTCCTAATACACATGATATGATTAATTAAGATGTATCGGGATTGATTGGTTCCGTTTGTGCCAATTGATATTTAACATAATTATTGTGATAATAAAATGTGTATTATGTATCAATTAGCACAAATGGATCAAATCAAGCCCTAACACACCCACTACATTAATTTAGCATTTATTAGAGATTGACTAGTCCCTCTTGTACCAATTGAACCCTAATACACATTTAATTATTGTAATAAGTATCTTAGGTCTTGATTGCTCATGTTTGCACCAAATAAGCCATAATACACATTATTTCATGTAGTAGGGTTGGATTGCCCCTATTTATGTCAATTGATCTCTAATGCATGACCAACTATTGTAGTATTTATATTAGGGGTCAATTAGCACAAACTAGGGCCAATTGAGACCTAATACACAATAAATTATTACAATAATTGTCTTAGGTCTTGATCCTTTCGGGTTTCATCAAATGAATTATATGTTTTTTCCTTACAATAAGTGTGTTAAGGTTGTACTTGCATAAATGGGGTCAATCTATAGACACCAAAATTTGGTTCACTTGTTCCCCATCCCACGTTCGCTCGCCCCTTCCTCTTCATCGTGCATGCTCGCACCCATATCCTATTTGAAATCCCTTTCCCCCTAAATCATATTTATTTCCCCTAATTTATATTTTCCTATCTTAATCCCATCATTATTTCATTTCCCTAATTACTCTTATCATCCCTAAACACATCTATTATCTTAATTACATCCCTAAACCTCTCATTAATCCTTTCTAACTTCATCACCTACCCGCATTTAATATTTTCAACCATCCAACCACCATTTCTCATCCCTATACAACCCTAAACCACCTAATCGACTTCTAACCCTAATCAACACTTAATAGGGTCTCATGTCTCGAGTTATGCATCATCCCCATCAACCGAGATCAATATTTCTGCGATCAACGATGACCCTATCCGAGCATCGGTGACCCTATAAATATACTATCACCCCCTTCTCGGGAGGATGAAACTTCAAGATCGACTTATAGTGAGCTTTTGCAGTTTCTTGTTTTTTTGAGTTGTCATCAACCCTTCAAAGCCATCTTGGAGTTTTATCTTTCTTCTTGGAATCTCCGAAGCTTGGAAATTGTTGGAGAACCTATCTTGTTTCATCACCTTCTCATTAGCTATTTGAAGGTCCATTCATCATCTTGGAGATATTATGTCACATTAGCCACCCTTTTTCCTTTCCACAATATGTTTGCACTTATCATCCATCATCAAACCCTAATTCACCTCGATCGTTGTCGAATGTTCCATGGTCATCATCGACCCAATCTATATCAGCTCTTTTTCCCGTATTATGTCCCTTCGTGATCAATTTTTTTGTCCCCGTAACATCTAGATATTTCTATCTTTATATGTCCTTCCCTGGCTCCGATACCACAAGATCTCACTTTTCTACCCAAGTCATTGTTGAGTATCCTCTGGTCACCATCGACCCTCTCTACCCTAATCACATATTCCTACAATCTATGTTATATATGTTTCCTTTGTTTCTACACTCAAGCCAAAGCATCTTTAGCATCCAAAAAATTGTTACAAATCTGTTATTTCCACCTCCGGATCTTCTTTATTCATAGTCCTTGTTGACTATCCCAAGTCATCATCGACCCTGTCTGGTTTGAATCTCTTATCTCAATTTATCATTATATCTATCATCTGATATCTTTTTATCATATATTTGAATATCTATGTTATGTTCATTTCTTGTATGTTATCTAGTTGCTTTCCATCTATTTTCTAAACAAATTGGGCTGACATCCTTCCTAGGAAGTTCATCACTTCTTGGGACTGACTTTGTCAGGAAACCCACCATATAATCTACTAATATTTTTCTTGTCTAGTTGTCCTTTGTGTTGTGCATGTTATCAAGCTTGCTGCAGAAAGTATTTGTGCACCTATATCTCATCATCCATCAATATCACACATTGGAGGTAGCCTTAAACCCTCCCATATTTGGAGTTTCTTGTTTTCTTGCATTACTACTTCATTAACTTGGAACAAGAGCGGAAAACTTTTCAAACACAATCAATCCTTGATACACTAATTTTTCACATCGTGTGTATTTATATGAATCAATTGGCTCCACGTGAATCAATTATATGCCATTGATCCCAAGACATTTCTAATTGTCACAACACATGTATTACCATTGGATTGGTAAAAATACGACCTAACCCTCCATAATACACATTCAATTTTTACATTATGTCATACATATACCAATTTTAAATGCCTTTTTATACCAATTGATACCTAATACACATTTAGTTTTTGCAATAGCTATGTTAGGGATTTATTGGCACAAACAGGACCAATCAAGCCCTAATGCACCTTAATTTCTCACATTCTATATATCCGTAAGACTCAATTTTCCATTGAACCAATTGATCTCTCATACATGTCTAAATGTCACAATATATGTGTATTAGGGATATATTGGTACAAATATGAGCTATCCATCAATAATACACGTTAAAATATTGCATTACATCATATATTAAGGTTGATTGGCCTTGATTGCATTACTCAAGCCCCAATACATGTTTCATTATCATAATAAGTGTCTTATGGTTTTATTAACACATGTGGGACTAATTGAACCCTATTAAAACTTTAATTTCTCACAATATGGGTATTTATAGGAATCGATTGGCCCCATTTGAACCAATCAAGCATTAATACAAGTCCAATTGCTACATAATGTGTATTAGGGTTAGATTGGCGTAAATGTGGCATGTCTATATTTAATGTAAATTAAATTGTCACATTATGTCATGTTTTAGGGTTAGATTGGCCCCATTTACAAAATTTGAGCACCAATACATATTTACTTGGTGTAAATATTATGTTACGATTATTTTGGCACAAATGGGGCTAATCAAGCCCTCAGACACATCAATTTATCACACTATGTGTATTTATAGTGCCCAATTAGCCTGATTTGAACCAATCAAGCCCTAATGCACATTTAATTATCATAGTAAATGTATTAAGATTGGATTCATAAAAATGTGACCTATGAATTGCTATATAAATCAAACTATCATATTATGTTGTATATTAAGCTTAGATTTACCTTGTTTACACCAATGAAGCCCCTATACACATTTAATCATTGCAATAATTATGTTATGGGTTTATTGGTGTAAACGGAGCCAATCAAGCCTTATTACACTTTAATTTATAACATTGTGTCTATTTATAAGACTCAATTAGTCTTGTTTGAACTAATTGAGCCCTAGAACATGTCCAGCTTGTTGATGAATATGTATTTGGGAAAGATTGATGTAAATGTGACCTATTCATCCCAACTACACATTAAATTGTTGCATTATATCTCATGTAGTAGATTTAGATTAGCCTCATTTGTGCCAATCAAGCCCTAATACATGTTTACTTGTCACAATATGTGTTAAGTTGTATTATCACAAATAAGGATGATCGAGCCCTAATACAACTTAATTTGTAACAATTTGTGTATTTATAGGGCTATAATGGCCTCATTTGAACTAATCAAGCCCTAATACATGTACAATCAATGTAGTACATGTATTAGGGATAGATTGATGAAAATGTGACCTATCCATCCCTAACACACAACAAAGTGTAGCATTGTGTCATTTGTTAGGATTGGATTAGCTTCATTTTTTTCATTCAATTCCTAATACTTATTTAATTATTACAATAAGTGTGTTAGGGATTTATTGCATAAGTGGGGCTAATTGAGCCCCAATACACCTTAATTTTTGACATTGTGTGTATTTATAGGGCTCTATTGGCCATGTTTGAGTCAATCAATCCCTATTACACGTCTAATTATTGTAATACATGTATTAGGGCTAAATTATTGTAAATGTGACTTATATATACCTAGTATACATTAAATTATTGCATTATTTAATCTATCAAATTTTGATTGGCCCTTCTTGCACCAATCAATCCCGATACATGTTTATTTATCGCAATAAGTGTATTAGGGTTGTATAAACACAAATGAGGCTAATCAAGACATAATCACCTTAATTGATTACATTATATATATTTGTAGGACGAGTGACTAGCCCCGTTTGAATTAATCAAAATACACATAAAATTATTATAGTACATGTATTACGATTGGATTGGTTTAAGTGTGACCTTTCCATCCCTAATACACATAATTTACCACATTATGTCATGTATTAGGGTTGGATTGACCCCATTTACGGCAATCGAGCCCCAATGCATATTTTATCATCTCAATAAATGTGTTAGGGAATTTTTGTACAAACAAGGTTGATTGAGCCCTAGTAAACCTAAATATTTCATATTGTTTATTTATAGGGCTTGATTGGATCCATTTGAACTAATCAATCCCTAATGAATGTCCAAATTGTGACAAGATATGTATTAGGGATTAATCATTCTAACTATGACTCGTATGTCCCTATTGCACATCAAATTGTCTCATTTTGTCATATATCGTGGTTAGATCGGTGTTGTTTTCACCATTCAACTTCGATACATGTTTTGTTGCTACAATAAGTGTTTTAGGGTCAGTATGGTGCAAATGGGGGTACTCGAGCCCTAATATACCTTAATTTTTCATGTTGTTTTGTGTTTATAAGGCTCAAATGGTCCCATTTGAACCAATCAAACCTTAATACACATCAAGTTGTTTTTTTACATGTATTAGAGTTGGATTGGTGAAAATGTCACCTATTCATCCCTAATACATATTAATTTATCGCATTATATCATGTATTAGGGTTGGGTTGGATCCATTTGCTTCAATCAATTCCCAATACATGTTTAATTATCGTAATAAGTGTGTTACAACTTTATTGGTGAAAATAGGCTAATCGAGCACTCATACACCTTAATTTTTTACGTTGTATTCATGACACTTAATTTCTACATTTAAACTAATTGAGACCTAATACACATCCAATTGTTGTAGTATGTGTAACGTGGCTAGATTGGTGAAAATGCAACCTATCCATCCCTAATGTGCAATACATTGTCATAGTATGTCATGTATTAGGCTTTGATTGACCTCATTTACTCCAATCGAGCCCTAATACATGTTTAATTGTTACAATAAGTGTGTTAGGGATGTATTGGCACAAATAGGTCTAAGTGATCCCTACGACATCTTAGTTTATTACATTGCGTATATTTATAGGCTCAATTGGCCTCATTTGAACCAGTTGATCCCTAATACACATCTAATTAGCATATTACGTGTATTAATGCTAGATTGGTGAAAATGTGACCCATCCATCTGTAATACACATTAAAATTTTACATTATATCATGTATTAGTGTTGATTGATCTCATTTGCACCAATCAATCCCCAATACATGTTTAATTGTCTCAATAAGTGTGTTAGGGATATATTGGCACAAATGGGTCTAATTGAGCCTTAATACACCTTAGTTTGTCGCATTGTACATATTTATAGGGCTCGATTGGCCCCATTTGAACCAATCAATAAGTTATACACGTCCAATTGTTGAAGTATGCATATTAGACTGGATTTATGTAAAAGTAACCTATTCATCCCTAATAAACATTAAATTGCCATGTATTAGGGTTGAATTAGCCTCATTTTTACTAATTGGACCCTATTATAAATTTAATTACCATAGAGTTTTTTAGGATGTATTGCTACAAAAGAGGTTAATTGAGCTCTATTACACCTTGATTTATCATATTGTGGGTATTTATAGCACTCAATTGGACCCAAATAAACAATCGAGCCCTAATACATGTATTAATGTTGCATTGATGTAAGTGTGACATATACATCCCTAATACAAATTGAATTTTGTAGTATGTCATGTATTAGGTTTGAATTGTTTATGTTTGTTTCATTCAATCCCTAAAAGACATTTAATTTTCACAATAATTGTGTTGGGATTGTATTAGCACACACATGGCCAATTGATCGCTCATTCACCTTATGTGTATTTATAGGGATTGATTAGCCACATTTGAACTAATCAAGCCCTAATACACATCCAATATGTGTATTAGGGCACAATTGTTGTAAATGTGACCTATTGGTCCCTAATGCACATAATAAGACATGTAAATTAATACTAACCCATGACATTGTGTGACATGTGACTTGACACTAACCCTATTACATGACATAACATGTGACTTGACACTTACGATAATACATGACATAATGTGAAACTAACTTACACTAACCCTAATACATGACATAATACAACATGTGACTTGACACTAACCGTAATATATGACATAATACAACATGTGACTTGACACTAACCGTAATATATGACATTTAATGTGACAAGTGATTTGACACTAACCCTAATAGATGAAATAATGTGATATAATGTGACATATGATTTTACACTAACCCTAAAGTATAACTAATTCACATTTATGCACATTTTTTAAATTCAAATCCAATCAATCATGAAAACAAGTATATGAGTTAAATTGATAGATACATTGGAATGCACACATTAATTGACACCAACCCCTAAAAATAGTCACATTGTGCATCTATTATAAGTCTATTTCAATCAATTAGATAGAGTTATATGGTTGATCGATACATTAAAATCATGGGCATATAATGCAACATTAAACCTTAAGTACAATTGATTCTCATTTTTGTATATATTTTTAGAGTCTATACATATCAATCACAAGAACATGTACATGATTTGAATTGACAAATACATTAGAATGAACACACTAATGTATTACACACACCAACCCCTTGATAATATTCAAATTATACATCTAACATATCATTTTGTTTCAAGTACTTATAAAAATATGTAGGATTGATTGATAAATTAATTCATGGGCATATATATGACTTGAAATCTTTTTTTTATTTTAGTATGATCAGTCATAACAAGTACATGACATAATAGATCAACCAAACCCACTATTTTAGAGTGAAGATGCAACAAGTTGTAAAATCACTTGTTGCATGTTTGGTTATTTCATAATTTGTGTTGCATTCATCTCGTGTAGTATTTCATTTTTGGATTAACATCTCTCTATAACAATTAGTTTATATGTTCCTTTCATTTACACAACTACATAGTACTTCACTTTTATGGTGACATTGTTTGTTTTTTTAATATTTCACTTATTATGGTGACATTATTTTTTATGTATTAGGTATAGATACAAAATGTATGACATAGAATACGTGGTATGAATGCATCAATGGCATGTTTGAGAAACAATTGTGTTGGGCAACCATTAGATATAAATGTTATGATGTGGATGGGACAATTTGATAAAGTGCACTTTGAAAAATTGTTGGCCAGTGTAATAAGACAACCCTCAACGAAGTTGAATACCATGAAATTATTACAATCGTGGAGATCACATCAAGAAACGATATCAAAGAAATAAAGATCCACTAACATATCTAATTTACTAGCAATTGCAAATGAGTTGCAAGTTACGCTGGAGAGGGCTTGAATTTTATGTGTATAATATGGTTTGGATGTAAAATATATTCTATGATCTATGATAGATGTTTGAGCGAAGAACATAAGTTACATTTTGCTAAACAGTTCACATGTCTTTATGTAAGGTTCCACATTCTGCATACATGTCTATCAAAACATTTGCAACTATATCTAACAAAATTCCTCTATATTTTGGCACAGGTTGGGAGTACTTTGGCAAATTTAAACTAATTGGGTTGGAGCCCTGTTTGTTGCATATGGTGAAACAAGGCGAGGAGTATGTTGGCAAATGTAAACAGGAAACCACTCTCTGTACCTGAGTGGTGCAAGCGGTTGCAAAAGTTGACGAATATGTACAACGGGAGTAGAATCGGATGGATAAGAACACAAAGATGGAAGCCTCGTTTATAAGAAGCGTGGAGATGCTCTTCCGCTACAACATCTTGGGTATCATTGGCAGGTTTCTTAATCTCATCTACCCACCAAACATAAAATTCCCTAGAGATATGTCATCTCATGGAATGAAGTGATTGAAGGATATTGACAAAATGGGATTGTTGTCTACGCTTTGGGAACATTTAAATGCCAAAATATGAACTTTTGTAAATAAACGCAAAGTGTTCAACCAAATGATACAACATGTTATCTTTTAAATGAATATCATAATTGTATCTTACAGAAGACATGGTCATCGTCAAGAGACATTGTGGTCCATAACAAAATACGAGGTTTATAGCAACGTACGGACATCCATCAAGGCATAGTAGGCAATGTTTTTTTGTTGGAAGTTACTATATTGTCCTCTCCCCATCACACAAACTTAAAATAGAAAAATTACAACTCCAATAAACTAAACATTGTTATCCTCTCCAGCGTAAATTGCAACTCGTTTAGAATTGCATCGGATTCTTCAGAAAGTAATTGAATTCTAGAGAAAATTCTTTAGCGCTTAATTAACATTGCTTCTTCACACGATCTGACAAAAATTTCTAGGTGGATACATGATCTCCAAAGATTTGGTTCTATTTTTTGTTAGATGGAATCATTGAAATAGTGTCCCATGGCCCTGAATGTCTAGTGTGCGCCATCTGTGAGAGCCCTTTTGAAAGGGGCTAACGGATCAAACTACCACATATCCTTAAAATCTGGTCTTTTTGGGACAAGGCTCTTCAAAACACACAGTGCCTTCCCTTCCAAAGTTTCTCAAGTGGCTCGCAAAAATAGAACTCGTATTGTTATGCAAGACAACGACTGCGGGTCATATGCCACAACCCTAGCAGAACTGGCCCAATTTGTGAAGTCCCTAGGTGCTATCAATAGAGACATCGATAAGCTCTCTCAATACATAACCAATAAGGTTTTTTTTAATTTCCTTGTTAATCCAATCATACCAGCATTTACGAGGAAAAAAGGGTATTCTCAAAGACATTACAAATGATGTCAAGTTTCACCTTATACATTAAATTTTCTCTACATTCTTATTGACAAGAAAAGGATTGACTGATTGGTGAGATTTTCAAAGAGTTTGAGATCACATAAATAAACCGACCGACACAGAGTTGGCAGTTGTGTCTTCTGTAGTCAAGCTTGAGAATCAGATTTCTCTTGGTCCTTCACAAAATTAATGCAATGTTTTTGTCGATTTAAGTCATATCTTCTGCTAGAGTGTTTCCATAATGGATTTCTTAAATCTGTTAGGCCACAATTCATCTATTGTTTCCCTGCACTCTTCCTCTGACAGAGGAGTTTGGGATTCTTCTACATGAGCGACACCTCTGTCAATAATAACCTGATCATGCCTTGCTTTCTTCAAGTACTTTTGCAACTATGCATACAAGTTTTGAGCACTCAAACTGAGGGAAAATAATGTTCCACCACACTCAACAAGTCCATGCTTCCATTACTGGGCTCTCCTTCACTGCGCAGGTTAGGGAAGTAAGGAAATAGATTTCACTCATGATGGTCTCAGGCAGACCACTCCCAAAAGCAAGGGCACCAAAGAATGGTTATTGCCAAGTCTAAAATGTCATTTAAAGGATGTGGAGTCAAAGATGAATATCTAAAATAGTAAATATCTAGGACTTACAAAAATATCTAAAATCCGACAACCTGTAAAGTTAAGCCACGGAATTTGACACTTTCCAGCAATGCCTTCTTCAAAGTAAACGCCTCATGCCTTGATTTTTTCAAGTACTTTTGCAATGATGCGTACAAGTTTTGAGCACTCAAACTGAGGGCAAAATAATGTTCCGCCACACTCAACAAGTCCATGTTTCCATGTTTCCATTACCAAGTAAGTCGCATGTGAACTGTGTGCAAGGGAAATGTCAAAAATGTTAAATTCGAAGTAGTTAAATATTGAAGGAGGAAGAGAGGTGGTGAGGAAGGGGATTGAGGGAGGAAGACCAAGGGTGGAGAAAATATTGAGGGAACGTATGTAAATCTCTTCTTTCTTACAACAAGACACATATAAACCATGATTTTTGGCTCCTCCCCATCACAAAAAACATAAAACAATTTAAATTTACATAGACTTCGCTTCTAATTAAAAATCCAACCAACAAACCATTGTTATGCTCTCCAGCGAAATTCAGGCATGCAAAATGCAGTCGAGCAAGTATTAAATGCAGTTTTGACCATGGTCGCCGAAGAGATGCTGAAACTTTCTCCAAGTGTACTGGAAAACTATAAATTTAAGTCTAAGGTGTGTTTGAGAAAGGTTTTAAATGGTGTATTTACTGCTATATCAATGACACATATTTGTTTGGCATTGATATCCTATCCCAAACCTGGGTTTATCTTTGAGCCACCATTTACTTGAACTCGTCATTAAATTACACCTCCAAAAATTTAATAATGTTGTCCTTACCGGCGTAAGTTACAACTCATGTGCAATTGCACATGAGTTGCAAATTACGTCGAAAAGGATGTCAAACTATTCATGTGCCTTTTGTAATCTCCCATATTTTGTATAGACGGTTGTGAGGGATTTGCAAAGATAACATCTAACAACAATCCACTTTACCAATTGCATATGTGAAAGTTACCAAGGCATTTTCACAGTCCACGAGACCACATATCTTCATATTTTGTTGTGTGTGCGCAAGTTTTGGAATTTGAAATTTTCATTTAATAAACATATCTTTATATTTTGTTGTGTGTTCATACCCTGCTCTAAAACTTCCATTTAGGCACAGGTGTAATTTATGGGGAAAAAATCATAAATAGACATCAAATTTAGCTCAATCTCCAACTACCCTGTATTAGGAAAATCTGCACAAACTGGTTGGGATTGTCCATCATTACCTCTGCAATCTTAACCACCTTGTTAATTCTAATTTTTTCAACACCGCTGTTAAATCAGATAAATTTCTTTGATTTGGAGGAGTATGTGAAATACTAAAGACTATTACCACATCTTTATAGGTTGTTCGTCCCTTCCATGCGGTTTTCTAAACTAATTACGTAAAACCAGTCGCTCACACTTATTACCTTTATTACTTAGGTCCACCCTTCCCAACACGGAGTTGTGTTTTTTTCTTATGTGTTCGGTTCAAACCAATTCTTTTCACTGGGGGGTTTATTTTTCTGTGTTCCTTCCATGGAGTTTCGTATACAAATCACAACCAGGGCTTCCTTTCTTATCCCTATTACTCCCTCTCCTCTTACCAAGTTTTTTAAAACACTTCACCTCCCCAGTACAAACCCTGCTTTCGTTCTCTATGTTGGGTTCATTCCAATCCCATGGCATCTACTTCTACCAGTGTCGGGCAACCAGATAATGAGATTACGCCTACTTTTGATGGAATTGCACCCCGCTATGTATCTACTTCATCCTCAAAGCTTCCCTATGATATATTCATTAATTGTCATGGGCCTGGCGTCAAACACATGCTTGTCAACGTTATCTATCATGCTCTCAATGCCATGGGTCTCAATGTTTTTCTTGATTCAGAAGAGCTCGATTTGGGGGACTTCTTGCCTACAACAATCCAAGAAGCAATGCATACTGCTTCGCTGCATATAACAATTCTTTATCCAGACAGGAGGCGGCCAAATATTCTGTTTACTCCATCCCTTCAATAGACGGTGATATATAAACATTTTATGGTGGTTTAGAGTCGTGTGACATTTGGAGAGTTAGGTTTCATTTATTTCGGAGTTTAATGCTATTTATTGAAAATACGTAGGAGAGATCCTTAACCTGTCGTGTTCTGGAAAAAGTAGAAGACTGTTGGAGAAGAAGTTGCTGGAAAAAAGATTGCTGCTTTATGTGGAAAGTAAAATTTGTCAAACTTTAAGTGGAAAGTAATTTTATCAGAGAATTATGTGGAAAGTAATTTTACTGTAGTAAAATATCTAAAATCCGGCAACCTGTAAAGTTAAGCCACCGGAATTTGACACTTTCCAGCAATGCCTTCTTCAAAGTAAACGCGTCCGGTGAATTACGGATAAAAGGCACTGGCCATCTAGGTATCAATGCAAAGTCATTAATTTAATTCCCCTACATAATCAAGAAAATAAAACCAAATTATATTTCGAGTCTGTTAATTTAATCGCCTTAGGTATAGTCACCCAAAGAAAGAGTGTCACTAATTTGCTTATCATGCAATAGCCAAATATAGGACATTGCAAAAAGAATTTGAAAATTTCAACATAGGATCAAGTTCTTATAAATGATAATACGAAGAAAAAACAAAATAATTCATGAAAATGGACTACAGAAATACATAATTTTGAACTATAATTTTATTTTAGTTTTTTAATGCTGTGTTATGGTCATTGTTTTATGAGTAAATTTCAATATGTAATATATTTTACTTAATTGGGCAAAAATCTAATTTAATATAAAACTAACACACTTTGTAGAAATTTATTTTCTATTGAGATTAGCCAAAAAGGAGGAAGTATCATTATTATCATTATTTATATCACATGTACCAATACCATGATCATTATGTCTAATTTTAGACAAATACATAGCCAATATAGCACTTTGTTTGATTTTATATCAATTCTTATCTCGCAATCTATTTTTACTTTAAAAGTTATATGTTTATGAAAAGTTTCACATATTTTTTCAACATGTGCATTAAATCAATAATATGTTTGATGAGGAGATCTTTCCCATATGGATTATCATGAAATATTGATGATATTTTTCTCCCATTCAAATTTATGACATTTTCATCATCATGGGAGTTTCAATTGTGCCTTTTCATAGTATTTATGTCAATTAGTTGGAGATAACATCTTTAGAGGCTCTCTTGTCTCAATTGTGCCATAAAATTTTCTCTTTTTCAAATCCCGTAAGTGGTGAGTCATCGAAAGAAATCTCGAGTTCCCTTATACACAAACTTCTTGAGTTCATTTAACTATATAGAGGTTAGTTGATCATCACACCTTGACATCCAAATTCTCCTTTGTGTTAAGACTTTAGTAAAAACACACGCACGCACGCACGCACGCACGCACGCACTCATGCACGCACACACACACACGCACGCACGCACGCACACACACACACACGCACGCACGCGCGCGCACGCACACACGCACGCACGCGCACACGCACACGCACGCGCACACACACACACGCACACACGCACACACGCACACGCACACGCACACACGCACGCACACGCACACACGCACGCACACACGCACGCACGCGCGCACACGCGCACACGCACACACACACACACGCACGCACACGCGCACGCGCACACACGCATGCGCACACGCACGCGCCCACGCACACGCACACGCACACGCACACGCGCACACACACACACAACTTGGATGAAAATGAAATCTAAAATTATTGATACTTGAACATACTACAAATATTGGGTAGTCACGAATACATCTCGCACAAAATTCCATAGCATACAAATTTGAAAGACTTTTCTCCCAAATGATCTTGACACATCAAACATGTTCTTGCCATTCCAAATCACAACCAAATTCTCTATGAGTGGTGCAAGATTAACTTCTTTGTTTTTCATTAGATTCTCCCATGGAACGATAAGTGAAAGTATAGGGTGTTTTTTTATGTTTTCAACCATGAAGGAATATTATAGTTAACCAAAATGATAGGCCATACTGAGTAGCTTGCGGCCATGATGCCAAAGGGTTTCATTCCATCTATAGCTAGCTCAAGCTTCACACTATATGGTTTTCTATAAAAAGTTATAGGCTACATGTTATCCATGTGTTTCATCTCTTTGCAATTATTTTATACATGCAAGACATTATTTTCTTTGTTTTTGTTGTCACAATTCCATCTCATTAACATTTCCAAGTATTTGTGTCAATAAATATGCTTTAATGTGTCCATAACATGAAAATTAAGCAATACCTTTTAAGAAATTGTGATCCCATTCACACCTTTGGATTGATAACATCCTTGACGCAAATGTGACATGTATTTTCATGCTCATATATATCCCATGTATAGCATAATGTCATTAATACAAGCATCATTCTTCTTTTAGTCAATTCGTTTGGGGGAAGAAATTTTAGTGTGTATCTCTATATGTCGTTGGAATCAAGTTTCCTTCTAGTTCATGTTTTAATAACTCGCTAAAAGTTTGATAACAATTTATATTAAAAACAATTTTTTTACCAACACATGAAAGTTATATGTAAAATTACACAAATACACACGCACGCACGCACGCACACACACCCACACACCCTTTTATTATAACAAACTAGAATTAATCAATACGTTGGCATAAATATTGTACATTAACAATATAGTAACACTTGTCTCTGTCTAGCCATAATTTTCTTTCAAGTCTAATGGTGTTAAAGTAGCATGTGATAAATATGACCTACATGCAGGGTTTTCGTACAAAACTTGATTAAACAATGCACAAGACCTAGGGTCATACCCATATCATATCAACTTAAATTTACAAATCTAAGAAAAATGTTGCTAGGTAAATTACATGATAATGATTTTGAAGCTTCTTGGTCACTTATAATGGATTACTCATGTGGGTTTTAGGATTCAACACAAGTGGTGACTCCATAGCCTATTATAAAGATTTACCTTAACAAACAATCTTATCCGTGTGGGAAATCATATGGTCTACAACCTATTTGAAGTGATATATCTTTGCATAGCATAGCATCTACTAAATAAATTTTCTTATACCTAATAAACTCTATTTAAAATATCGCTTTGCTTCTCATTTTGTAGGCTATAATCCTATAAATATGAATGTCAAACCCTCTTTACTCAAAACAATTTCCATGGAATTTAGTGGAAATATTGCATGGAATGTAAAAGCAAGGACATCTTTCTAAGCTTTTCCTATAGTTCACATTATAATAAAATAGTAATATAGTTTATTTTTGTGTTGATGCTTTGACTAAGAAGAATGATTATTTTCATTTGCCTCGGAATTGTTTTGTATAAAATGCAAGGTTACTATCTTTTGTAGTAATACATGAGTGTATTGACTTAAAAGTTTGAAGTGGACATTCAACGACTAGTTTTATGTATCTCCAAATAGTGAGTGCACTAACTTATGTCCTTTTCAAAAATGGGAATAGTTATTCCATTGATAATGTTTATTTTATGCAACACCCCATTCAATGAAGCTATTATGTACATAGGCATTTATTTTGCATAAAATTGTTCTATAAATGGAAAAAGATATTAAATTTGACCATAGAAACATTCTTGTGCATAGTATCACACAAGTATGGTTGTTTGTTAAAAAATTGCCATTAAAAGGAATTTATGTCATGCACAACCACAAGAAAGTGATGCAACTCCTATAAGAGTATATATTAGATGTAAAATAGAGATGTCGATAAGAGGAGGGAATAATTAAAGAATATTGATGCATGAAAAACAATTGTGAATAACCCTCATTATACTAAAAATCTAATATGTTAGTACAAAATTGCCAACAATCTGTCTTTTTTCTCAAATAAACCATTAGGAAATTGGCAAGGTTTTTGCAATGCAACATAGATTAATAAAGGATCACAAATGACCTCATACTTTAAGGGATGTTGAACATATTTCCAAGGTCCCTTTACCGGGGAGAATAGATTTGGATGCAACCGATGATGGAATTCTATAGCCTCATATAAAATTATGCCCACATTCAATTTTAAATTTTGTTATTTCCTCTTTTTCCAACGCACCCCCACCCCACATTCATTTTCCAAACCTCACTTGACTTTGGACGAACCACCTTTATCCAAGCTCAACATTTCTATCACTTCTTCAACTACAACTCCACCCTCGATATACATGTGTGGGTTGATAACATCGATTTCTTGATAAACAACCCTTCAATTTCCCTTGCTTCTATTTTGGGTAAGAGAGAGCCTTCCTTCCTTCGCTTGATCATATATTGTTGCCACACTTAGACATTCAAGGTCCACTTCCTCACTCGCCTTCTTTTGGGCTACACCTTCAACATTTCTTTTCACATTTAATGTGGTGTACACTACTTTCAAAGCATGTATGTCACTACATGACAAGATGACTCCTATGCTTAAGCTTGCCTTCTTTCTCCTTCAAGTGACTTAGAGAAAACATTTTTCCACCCTTCTTAATACACATTGTGTTAGCTCTTCCATCATACATCTCACAATCAAACCGACATTGTCTCCCAACAAAACATGGCATGCATCCATAGGCAAGACATCACACAAAACCTTGTCCTTGTATCTATCAATTTGTACGTCAACTTACAATGCTACCAAATGTTGATATCAAGACCCTCTAATAACCAAGACGCTTTATATGGCTTCGGTGTGGTGTGCATACCAAATTCAGCTTACCTGTCATTTCAATGGACACTAAGTTATATGTGCTTCGTTATCAACCACAACATCACAACACTTACCTTCTATTTTAGTGTATTGAAAATGTGTCTTTTTGGCATGTTTCTTCTTTCTTTCTTTCAACCTTCAAGACTCCTCCTAGCTACCAAATTCTCTCCTTGCTCAAGCTCTTCAACATGCTTAGGCGATGCCATGGATTCCACATCTGTTTGTACAACTTGTTCACCACCTTAATTTCTTCTTATTTTGTCACAATAGTGAGCATGGTGACTAACCTCTCCACATCAAAACCATGTTCCACTCAACGATCTTCCTCTTACTCTTCCATAGTTGTTTCTCCCTATTCCGAAGGTGGCTCCACTTCTTTCTCGTTGACTCGGCACATGAGAAGTGCTAGATCCTTCCTCATTCCACATCCAATTGTTTTCATGGGATTTTTATTACTATCATTGTTGAACCTCCCTAATCCCCTTGATGCAATTTGTTGCCTTTCATGCAATTTTTCTTCTACCTTTAAAGCATATTGGTATGCTTTTCCTACGATATGTAATCTCACTACGTTGATTTCATCTTGAATATTTAACAATGTGAAATCCATTTATGTATCTTGCCACCTTTTCTTAATCCATTTCATTATGACTAGCCCAACATGTTATTTTGTAGAACTCCATGTAGAACTTTGTAAGTTTATTTTTCCCTCAAATTTTTAACTTCTTCAACAATCCCGACTAGTAGTTTCCTTTCAAATCGGAACCATTATTTCCTAGCGGCCAATCTTTTACTTACCCCTTTCGCTCCTTTTAATTTGTATCTTTCCACCACAATGTTGTGTGACCTTTTAGCTTGGTTTGAGCCACCTTGACCTTCCTTAGGTCAGCCACATCATCAAATTCAAAATACCCTTCCGCCTTGGTGAGCCAATCAATCAACTCCTTAGGATTCAAAGTCCCAAAGAAGCTCAAAACTTCCATTTTGGTCCCTCTTCCAATCCTCAAGGTAGCTCTAATGGTCCTATTTTTCCCACATATAATTGCTCATGCAGTAGGCTAGGTCTTCCACCTCCAAGTCTTTATCTTTTGCAACACCCGTGTCATCTCTTGGGACAAATTCCCGCTTCTATCATCTTCAACAATAGCTGGTCCCGTCTACATGACTCTCAAAAGCTCTACAATCTCATTTAGCCTTCTTGCTATATTGGCAAATACCATTCCATATTCGCCCACCATTCTCCTTGAAGGCATCTAGACTCTCTATCAATATGAACCTAATGTTGCAATCTCTTGTATCCAATCCTATGTAGATACTTTGCTTCTACAATTTGTATTTGAAACCCACTTTCATACACAATACAAAGAGAAGGGAATCCCCCTGAATAACAGCCTTGCCCTTACAACATTTAACCTCACACTCAACAAGAGACATTCACACAAATCAATTTGAGACTAGAGAACAAAGACAACCACTTTATTTACTTCTCATGGGTAATCACAAGGATCCGAATACACCTTCACTAACTCCTCTATGGTTACAATACAAGGGGAACAACTGCCGACAACCTCAATGGGCTAGACT
Source organism: Taxus wallichiana var. yunnanensis (assembly GCA_018340775.1). Classification (NCBI taxonomy): domain Eukaryota; kingdom Viridiplantae; phylum Streptophyta; class Pinopsida; order Cupressales; family Taxaceae; genus Taxus; species Taxus wallichiana. Next base: position 933,011,102 of record CM031242.1, read on the forward strand.
CATCTCTTTGCATGTGCCTAAACTATCCTAGGAAGTCCTCTTTCACTCCATACCTTGGTTCCCTCGAATTCTTCCCCCCGTGTCCTTTTAGTTCGTGAAGTGACTATTGGAGTACCCTTTGATCTTGAAACACACTCAAAATGAGCACTTAACATTTTTGGGTCATTGTTGGGCTTGTGCAACTAATGCAAGCAAAATTGTCAGTTTGTACAAACTTGCGCTTGCATAGCCATAGGTTAACGCATATCTAAGCACCTAGGCAAAGGAGTGTGTAATGTTGTTAGTGACGTATGACAATATGACAAACTAGTAACTAGTACATATATCTTAAATACATCTATCTAAAAACACCGAGAGATATCAATCTCAATGCATTTATCCTAGATTTTATGTATAGCACGTTGATTAATAACTCTACAAATCCGAATTCCACATTATGACCCAAAAATATTACAATTTCTTGATTGATTTCTCCAAGCTAAAAGAAAAAAACTTTGAAATGAACATCAAATTTAAGGTTAAAATTATCTTGTGACAATTAAATGGACATTGAATTTAAAGTTAAAACTATCGGGTGACAATTAAATAGACATCAAATTTAAGGTCAACATTGATTGTTAATCACTCACGACATTACAACCCCCACCATCACCCATCTGCCATTGTAACAATAGGGTCTCATTCATGTGATGGATCTAATGTAAATAAAAATCCATAATCATAATACACCTAAGAGATGTTAGGGACCCCTCAACCCCGTCTTCCTGCTCCTCCCCGTGGGTGTTGCAGTGCCCAAAAAGAAGGAAAGAAATCCTCCGTTCTGTCAAGTTTGATCTATTCCTGATTTAGATAAGGAAATGATGCACACTAGAATATAACACCGCATATTGCCATTTGCCCTCAATAACTTGAGGGTGCTGATTTGAGCACCAAGACAGTTTAATAATATATTTCTCTTTAATGCCAAATTGCCAACCATGTTTAAAGCAACAGAATTGAATATACTGTAATGCTGAATTTACTTCTTTATTGTCATTAAGACAAGTCTTCAACAAACTTTAATTTAACCAATACCCATAAACACAACATAAAGACAATGATATGTTTAACGAAATTTTCATTTATTTAATTGTATGTTAGATTCCATATTAATCACCTCCAAGATAGGCTTCATAAATTTGTTTTGAAGCCTCCTGTTCTTTTGAAATTTATTGCATGCCGTTTCCTTTGAATAATTTGCCTTTGAGAGAAGGCTGGCATGCAACTATATTCAAGAAAATCTTGTCACCCGCACTCATTCCCTTGGTATCTTTTCTCCTTACTGTTCAGCAGTAGGTTTTTAATTTTAAGACATCTATAATGAAATGAGAGATAGTATGAGCCAATCTTCAAAATAAAAATCATTGGTAGAAAATAACATTTAGAATTTTCACTAGGTTGTGTACAATCTTCTTTATACAATAAACACTTGATCAATAAAGCTTCAATGTCATTGGTCAAAGATGAGCTTAATTGAAAATATTTCGGCAGATTCACGTCACCTACATTCTGCCAAACTGGTCCTTCTGTATTTCTTAGAAATATTCCAGTCTTGCAGTGTTCCCGTCAAGAAAATCTTCAAATGTCTAAAGAATCCACATAACTTGGCCATATTTCAGCATCAAGATGGCATTAACTCTGACTTCAAAGAAAAATTACTCTGCATCTTCTGATCACATTGTCATGACATTGAAGATAGAGATTTAGTGGCAAGGGCATTCATTTCACTATTAACAGTGAAAACATTTTAACTGCTTTAGCTCTAAGCACATCTAGCCTGCACAACAGATGACTTTGTAGTTACCTTTACTAGCACTTAATTACAATTGCTTGCTCCTACAAAATATATTCATGATACCGGCTTCGTCAGTCTTGGATGCTTCCTTGGACCTGATTCATGCTTCCCTTTTTCCTTCTGCTCCATGGATTTTAACTTATTTTGTATAGCTGCAATTTTAGAACTCTTACTCATTATACTAGAGGAGGTACGAGAAATGTTGGAATGTCTTGGTTTGCTACTCTGCTGAGACATCTCCTTAGAGTTAGAGGTAATATTTTCATCAACAAAACATACAACCAAGGGCCGACCCATGGCCAATCTACCATTCATTAGTTCTTTGGCTTTTTCAGCTTCCTGCATGAAGGATTTGATTTAAGCAGCAAAACAACTGTCTGAAAAGAAGTAAATTAAAAAAATGGATCTCATCATATCAATTTTCAAAGATGAGATTGACTTGGAATTTAAATATATTACTACTTGCCTCCCTCTTGCTGAACTCTATGAATGCGAAGCCACGAGGCTCCCCCTTTCTGGGGCCACGTGTGTGCCACATAAACTCTTCACAACAGATTTTTCCAAAAGGAGCAAACATCTTAATCACGTGATACCTGTAGTTGGCATAAAGTCAGTCTTTTCATTCATGACAAATTGCATATGAACAATCTGTACATAAACAGAAGTAACAAGAGATTTGGATACATTTATCATTTAATGTACAAGTAAGAATTCCAGAATTCAGTACATACTCTGTTAGACGATGATCTAAATTCCCAACATATAACTTATTTTCGCGATTTTCTTCAATTATTTGTTTTGATTTCTGAAGCTGCACAGGAACAGGTCCAATTAAATTGAGGCTTCCAAATAACAACTGAAACTTGACTGTCTAATATTTCAGAAAAAGGGAAAGAGAAGCAAAACAAATATTCTTCATTAATATACCAGCATACTTCCATTATGAAAATATTATCCAGTATGTCATGATTAACTAATGCAAGACAACTACTCGTACAAAAAGAGTTTCAGCGTACCTACAGAAAAAAACAATAAACATGCAAGGAATACCCTTCATAAATACAAAGAACATTGCAATTTGGGAATCATATGGAGAGTATTGAACATATCTGGTTAGAGAGATCTCCTAGCAATTCTTTTTATTTTAAAAGTGCTAAGATAATGCTTTTCTATTTCAGATCTTTTGCATGAGTGCAAAAAGAGTCCCAGAGTACCTAAAGATAACAAACATAAACACGCAAGGAACACCCTTGGTAACTCAAAAGAGCATTGGAATTTGGGAATCATATGAAGATTATTGAACATATCTGATTAGAGAGATCTCCTAGAAAATTTATTTTATTTTAAAAGTGCTAAGATAATGCTTTTCCATTTCGGGTATTTTGCATGATGTTGTAGATGAGAGCTCAAAGCAGCTCGACTAATCTAGAAAAAAGAAATATTTGTTCAAAAAGATTTTTCAATCAATCTCTCATGGAGGATCTAAGAACATCGGTTTTGTCAATTCGGTATAGGAATAAGAACCAGCTTAGTATAGCTTAACATGTGCATGCTGCTTGAATTTCACCAAGGGAATTACTAAACAGCAGAAAACATGTGCCTTTGTGATCCATAATTGGGTAGTCTATGAATAAGCACAATTCATCAAATAGATCTTTCACAATTGAATAATATTACAATATAAATCCAACTCCAGCACTCTTAACTTTCTGTGTGGGGAAACACAACTACAAACAGCATTGATCAGAAACTCGAAACAGAAATTGTTTTAACATTGGTCTGAAGAAAAGCACCTGCAGAACATATTGCACAAAAATAGGCGAAAAGTGCATATACACAAAAGATACAATTTTGTGGGAAAACCTTCTCGGGATAGGAAACTTAAGGAGAACTCTTCAGAACTAATTTTATTCATTCTAGAACAGTTTATAGCCAAGTTAAAAACATATATATTCACTTTGGAACTATTAAACCTTTATCCATCATTCACAGAAATTGCTACTGTGGTCTCCTCTGTTTCCTGATTGCCCTACTGCTTTCGAAAATGGCCTTCAGGGATAACTTGAGATAGTTTTTCTTCAGTTACTTGGTCTTCCAATGGAAGGCAAACCATTTGTTAGTTACAGAAACTTCTTGTAATCTCCTGCTATTGTGGCACTGATGCCAATGCTTCAAAATTTAGGCTCAAGAAGAATCGTCAGCTGGCCAACTAGCTGATGAACATGATTGGTTTCAGACCTTTGGCTCATTCTCAGTTAATTTTCCATGAGTTTCTTTCCATTTAAAGTCAAACCTACAAAAATCTACAAACCCGTCTCTCTTTATCATAGGTTTTGAGCAATTTTTTTGGGAGAAGTTTGATTTCAAAATTGATTTTCATGCAATTTTGAGAAACAGCGGAAACGAGGCATTGGAAAAATATTACGGAGTGCTGACCCGAACTACATCAATAATACGTGTAGGCCAAATTTGTATGCAAAATGTTTGATGGCAGAAGATTTCCAAGAACCCCGTTAAAGCACATAAAAATACAGAGGTGCAGCTTGATAAGCACATCATAGAGCATAGAGGAGCTACGTCAGTGAAGATTCTCTGATATAATGTTAACTATCATATCTAAGATTATTGACAGCCATTATTTTATTCTTTGCAAATAATTTCACAGAAATCAATTTACAGTTTGCTGAAGAAAATGTAGGCAATCTTAGCTTTAATATGAAGAATATCATCAAAACAGTAAAATGGCATATGATGCTGTCAGCCAATGTACTCCCAAGGAAATATAACAATATAACTAAGCCTGGTTAAACTGGGACAATCAAACAAATAAAAATTGGCTGCAAAAACACAATTTCTGTAGCGTAAAGACCTCTGCCATAATGTGTCAATGCCATCAAGCTGTAAAATACTCTCTCCAACTACTTGGTTCTAGAGGTCAATTTCTACTACACAATGGAACTTTAAGGATTCACATTACAGAAAAGCAGTCTTGCAACTTTTACCGACGTACAGTCAATCTGAGGCATGAGCATTAAATGGGAAATAACAATTTATGATTACAATGTTGGAAAGATTTTTAACATACTGATCACCACAGAAACTACTGAATTTAGTTGATCCACTGGCATACTAGAGTAACAATAAGATTTAAAATCAGTTGATCCAGTCAAAAGTTGACAATGATACTGACTATGGGAGGCAACCTGTAGGAAGTTTGTTGCCAATTATTAGGTACTTGGTTTATGGTAGGTACCAATAACCACTTTGTGAAAGTATATAGAAAAGATAAGATTGTAGCCCAAATATGTATATTATACTGCTCTGTCTTCTGTATGAGCACCTCCTAAACATGCATTTTAATGATGAAAATGATTTTTCTGATATCATTGAATATTGTGTTAACCTGATTGTTAGAATGTTGTGTGTAATGTATGAATTACAACCTACAAGTAACCAGCTCAGAACATTCTAGCCCATAAACATGGCTACCATTGCCATGAAAAATCAGCCAACTTTATTTGAAGAGTCCAAGAATGATGGAACAAGAGAAACAGCAATGATACTTTGATGTTGTAGGGTAGCCAAGAAGAGGTGTGCAAGGAGCTTAAAATGGCCAAGAAGAATTTCATGTGAAATTGGTTAACATGATGTTTACTAAAAATGTCATTCAGTAGTGTACTACTTTGGAGCAATAAAGGAAAGAACAACACCAGAAAAAAATTGCACAGGAAGAACGGAAAGAAGCAAAAATTGTTAGTGTAAATAAAACAAGACAAGATGCAGGTGAATCATTTTGTTCTGAACCTTTACTGTTTAATGCCAATAATAACCTCATTATTAGGTAGTAGGTCCAACCCAGCCTTTTATGTAAATGGACACAATTTATTGGGTTTTTAGCATGATATTTTGTCATCTTAGAAACCCAATGAAAATTTGACCCTGCCCAACGGAAAGGTGACCAAAATTCATGCTAACTCGCAAGAAACCAGATTTTAATAATTTCCCTTTGCATTTGTGAGGAAAACGCATCACGGGAAAACTTGGAATCTGCATTTGCTTAGGAATTTTGACTAAGTGTTGAAGTGCACACAAGGTTTACAAATGAAAGCAATGCAAAGGAGGCACAGCAAAATGTGTAGGCAATTGCAAAAGCGTGTGCGGAAGTTTTTGCGCAATGTTTGGTATTGCGAAGTGCACGGCAAAAATGGTGCGCAACAGGATTGTGAGAAAGGGTGTGAACAATAGTGCAGTGTTTTGTCGAAGGCTAGGGCACATAGGAGTTTTGGTAAGATACGGAGGTGGCGCACAAAGATTGAGCAATGAGAAAAAGGAGTGCGTGGAACGAAGCAAGAGGCAAGATTGCGCAGAAGACTGGAGACACTAAAGGACAAAGCCAAAAACGACAAAGGAGGTAGGTGGAGGCCGACAAGCAATGCACGTGGCAGACAAAAGGGACAAACTGCCAATTAAGCAGATGCCATGGACACTTCTGAAGATTTTCTCAACTACTAGATCAGGGTAGTTCAACGCCATTAATAAATTGTTTGATCGGGAAATGGGGAGAAGGTTCCAAAGGGAATTTTGAAGTGAAGGACGAAAGGGAACAAACGCCTATAAAGGCAAATTCAATGCCGCATCCGAGGGTTGTTCAAGGCTGTTAGAAGGCTGAAGGATAAGATAAAGAAGTTGATAAGGAGAGAGCCAAGCTAGAGCCAGTTCAAGCTTGCAAGAGTCCTTCCCGTGTGGAGAGAAAGGTTGAGAGGAGTATGAAGATCGGTGAATCGCCGACCGTGAAGCAACCGGTTAAGAAACATAGATGTCGCCAAGAAGGGTTGTAAATGGAGGTGCAGCAAATGCAACTATCATGGGTGCGATAGAACAAGTTATGAACGAACTATGGGATGTAAGGACTAGGATCGAGGAATCGAGGATGTCGAGGAGGATCGATGGAGAGGTTTCTGGTGCAAGATGCTCAAAGCGATGATGAAAGAGCGGCAAGAGGTGCAAGAAAGGAGAGGGCTGCTAGAGGCGAAGAACAAGAAGAAGAAGCCATTGATGCTAAGAGCTATTTCAAGAATGGGTCAGGGGCCAAGAATGGATGTTCCACCATTCTTTGGAAGACTAGAGCCAAAAGAGCTGGTAGATTGGCTCACAAGCATGAAGGAATACTTAGAGTTTGAAGAGATTAATGACCCATAAAGAGTCAAGGTAGTGCAAACTAAGTTGAAAGAGCACGCAGCACTATGGTGGAACGAAATACAAAATGAGCACCGAAGAAGAGGAAAGGACAAGATAGTGCACGGGGATAGAATGGTCGTGAAAATGAAGAGTAAGTTTTTGCCTTCTAATTATCAAATGAGTTTGTTCAAAAGATTGCAAAACTTGAAGCAAAAGGAGATGTTGGTTAAGGATTATACCAAGAAGTTTCACCGCATCATGATAAGGTCTGGGCATACTAAGGTCAACCAAGAAAAGGTCGCGAGATACATAAATGGTTAGAGATTTAGCATCTAGCAGGAACTAAATCTTATGTGCAATCAAATTGTGGAAGAGGCTTATCAATTAGCCTTGAAGGTGGAAGAAAAGTTGACGTGCAAGGGTTAGAGTGCACCCCGAAGAGGAAGCTACAATGTGCACGGTAGAGGAGGAAGTGGTCGTGGATATAACCAACGGCAAGAAGATGAGTGCAGCAAAGGCGCAGATGTGTACACAAAATAGTGATGGGAAGGAAGGAGCGTCTTACTTATCGAGAGGGCGAAAGATTTGACTAAGGCAAGGGGAGAAGATTCTCCGAACCATGTTTCAAGTGTGGAACGGTCGGACATCACGCGTACAAGTGTCTAAGTGCGCAAAGTGAAATAACGAGTAGGTACATAGAAGTTGGCATGCATGTAGCGCATGGAGATGCAAAAAGTAGTATCCACGGAGCATTCGGACCGAGTGCAGAGAAGCTTTGATGATAAGAAAAGTATTGTTGAAGACTATGCAAGGGGAGGATGAGCCAAAGACAAAGGAAAAGTTTGTTCCGAACAATATGCAAGTTGGGCAAAAAAGTGTTGCAAGGTGATTGTCAACAATGGAAGCACAAACAATCTAGTTTCATGTGAAGTGGTGAAGTTAGGGATGAAGAAGATTGTGCATCCCAATCTCTACAAGGTATCATGGTTGCAGAAAGGCCATCAAGTCTTGGTGAATGAGAAAAGTTTAGTTAAGTTCCAGATAGGGAACTATTGCGATGAAGTGTTGTGCGATGTAATGCCAATGGATGTTTTTCATATACTGCTAGGGAAACCGTGGCAGTATGACATGAAGGTTGTCCATGATGGGCGCGCAAATGTTATCCGCATCAAGAAGGACGAGAGAAAATTTAACTTGTCATTGTTGAAGGACACGGACAAAGGTGAAGTGTGCAATGGAGTTTACTTGGAGGGTTTTGGTTGTATCGGGAAAGAATTCTTGCAAGAAGTCAAGAGGAGGAAGCATGTTATGTGCCAAGAGAAGTGTGCGAAGATTGCACGAACAATGAGGAAGTCCTAGAAGAAATGCACGAAGTGCTAAAGGAGTGCGGACATACCGATGAAGAATTGCCATGAAGATTACCGCCAATGCACAAGATCAATCACCATATTAACTTGATAACATGATCAAGTTTGCCAAACAAAGCACCATATAAAATGACTCTAAAGGAGAATGTGGAGGTGCAAAGACAAGTGCAAGAGTTGTTGAAAAGAAGATTAGGGAGCGAAAGTTTGAGCCCATGCGGGTACCCACAATACTAGCACCACATAAGGGAGGAGAAAAGCGCATGAGCCATTAACAAGATCACAATCAAGTAAGGTTTCCATTGTCAAGGATGGATGATTTGATGGATTGCCTTAGTGGCGCATATTATTTTTCCAAGATTGACCATATTTGCATCGAGAGAAGGAGATGAGTGGAAAACAACATTCAAGACAAAAGAAGGCTTGTATGAATGTTTGGTTATGCCATTTGGGTTGACAAGTGCCCGGAGCACGTTTATGACACTAACAAATGAAGTATCAAGCCATTCTGGGAAGGTTTATGATTGTGTAACGGGATGATATATTGGTGTTTAGCAAAAAAGAAGGAGGATCACTTGAATCAATTGCACAGTAGAGTGATGAAGCGCTTGCAAGAGATGTTATTGGTAAACATAAAGAAATGCAATTTTATGAGTGAAAAGTTGGTTTACTTGGGCTTCATGATATGCCGATGATTTGCGAACGGACCCGAAAAAAGTGCATGCAATAATATAGTGGCCATCGCCACGGAGTGTGGCTGAGGCGCGAAGTTTTCATGGGTTAGCAAGCTTTTATAGGAAGTTCATCGAGAGATTTCAATGGAGTGTCCATAAAGAACCACAACGACAATGTGAAGGGAGATTGCAAAGAATTTGTGTGGACAGAAGAAGCAGAGCACAGCTTCCAAGAATTGAAGCAGAGGATTACAACACAACCATTGCTAGCATTGCCAAGCTTTGACAAAGTTTTTCTGGTTGATTGGGATACAAGTGGAGCAGCCACAGGCACAAGGCTAAGTCAAGAAGGGAGACCTATAGCCTATTTCAGCGAAAAGTTGAATGACGCCAAGAGGAGATACTCAGTCTATGAGCAAGAGTTTTATGTAATTGTGCAAGCATTGAAGAAGTGGAGGCATTATTTGTTGTTGAGCGAATTTGTCTTGTACACGGATCATTAGGCGTTGCAGTTTATCAATAGTCAAGCAAAGTTGAACCAAAGGGACATGAAGTGGGTAGAATTCTTACAAAGCTATTCATTTGTGTTAAAGCGTCGGAGTGGGAAGTCCAACAAATTTGAAAACGCACTAAACAGAAGGGTGTTGTTGTTGAAAGAAATGTGCAATGAAGTCATGGGGTTCGACACCATGAAGGAGTTATACGTGCAAGACGAAGGCTTCAAGGAAGCATGAGGCATGCCCGATCCAACACGCGCGACAAAACACCGTGGTTGGATTACTTCATATAAGATAGCTTGTTGTTTAGAGGAGCGCAATTGTGCATACCTAAAGGGTCAATGCACGAGAAATTAATCCGAGAGAAGCATAGTGGAGTTTTAGGAGGTCACTTTGGAGGTGAGAAAACTTTAGCTCAATTGGAGGAGCGTTACTTTTGGTCAAGGATGGGTGCGGATGTGCGCAAATATGTGCAACGGTGCAGACTTGTCAATTAGCCAAAGGGCGTAAGAAAAATACAGGGTTTTATCAACCATTACTAGTACCAAGGAGGCCATGGGAAAACATTAGCATGGATTTTGTGCTAGGATTGCCAAGAATGTAGAGAGGAAACAACTCCACATTTGTGGTAGTCAACAGATTTTTGAAAATGGCACATTTTATTGCATGCAAGAAAACAAGTGATGCGACAAACATAGTAAATCTATTCTTCAAGGAGATAGTGAGGTTGCATGGATTGCCATTGAGCATAGTGTTTGATAGGGATACAAAGTTTCTAGGTCATTTCTAGAGGACCTTATGAAAGAAAATGGGAACAAAGCTGACTTTTAGTTCAGCATATCATCCACAAACCGATGGAGAGATAGAAGTGGTGAATAGGAGTTTAGGCAATTTATTGCGCAACTTGGTTGGAGACAAGCCAAAGCAATGTGATATGGTGTTAACACAAGCAAAATTCGCCTATAATGACTCATTCAATAGAAGCACAGGGAAGACTCCATTTCAGATTGTTTATGGAGCAAGTCTAAGGGGAGTCACGGAATTGCGAGAAGTAGTGGACAATCATAGTGCAGAAGCCGAGGACTATGTAAAATAATGCACAAGATGCATGATGAGGTGTGTGAGAGATTGGAACAAAGCAACCAAAGTTCCAAGGAGTGCATGGATGAGAAGCACAAAATCAAGGAATTTAAAGTTGAGATCAGGTGTTGGCGCATTTGTATAAAGAAAGGTTTCCAAAGGGTGTGTTTAATAAGCTGAAGTTGAAGAAGATTGGACCATGCATTGTATTGTGAAAGATGGGACCAAATGCATACAAGATAGAGTTGCAAGATGAGTTGGATATCTCACCGACATTCAATGTTGTTGATTTGTATAAGTACCATGAGGGAGGTCCGAGGAAGTAGTGTGCAAGTAGAAAGGGATGACTTCGCAGCAGAATCAGATGAGGACAAACAAGGAAAACAAGGCACATTAGATTGGAGAAAACAGATACCCGAGAAAGGCAAGGAAGAAGTTGAGGCCATACTAGACTCAAGAGTGGTAAAAAGACGCACGGAAAGGAATACGGTGAATACTTGGTGAAGTGGAAAAATCACTTAGAAGAAGATGCAATATGGATAAGTTCGAAGGAGCTTGGTCAGCTGGACCGTACTCCAGAAGACTTAAACTCATGAGACAGAGCTCACTTTTGTTTAACCCGAGGTGTTTGATGGAGGAGCATCGAAGGAAAACTTGGAATTTGCATTAACTTAGGAATTTTGACTAAATGTTGAAGTGCACGCAAGGTTTACAAGGGAAAGTAGTGCAAAGAAGGCGCGCAGAATGTGTAGGCGATTGCGCGAGTATGTGCAAAAGTTTTTGCGCAATGTTTGGTATTGCGAAGTGTGCAACGGAAATGGTGCGTGACAGGATTGCGTGAAAGGGTGCGCGCAATAGTGGGCAATGTTTTGTCACGAGTGCTAGGGCGCGAAGGAGTTTTGGTAAGACGCGAAATGGCGTGCAAAGATTGCATGATGAGCAAAAGGAGTGTGCGAAACAAAGCAAGAGGCAAGATTGTGCGGTAGACTAGAGGCGCTAAAGGACAAATCCAAAAAACCACAAAGGAGGTAGGTGGAGGCTGACAGGCAGCGTACATGGCAGACAAAGGGGACAAACCGCCAATTAAGCAAATGACACGAACACCTCTGAAATATTTTCTCAGCTACCAGATCAGAATAGTTCAACGCCATTAATAAACAGTTTGCGCAGGAAAAGGGGAGAAGGTTCCAAAGGGAATTTCAAAGTGAAGGAAGAGCAGGAACAGATGCCTATAAAGGCAGATTCAATGCCACATCCAAGGGCTGTTGAATGCTGTTAGAAGACTGAAGGATAAGCTAAAGAATTTGATAAGGAGAGCGCCAAGCCAGAGCCAGTTCGAGCCTGAAGGAGTCCTTGAGTGAAAATACCACCCTGTGATAGTTTTAGAGACTGTTTCGAACTTTGTAATTGCCCCACTAGAGGGGTAGCATTGTAGATGCCATTAAGGCTTGGAAGATAATAGAGATTTGTGTTGTTGTGTTGTCTATTCCATTGTGTTACTCTGTAGCAGGGGTTGCCTTTGCACCAATTTGAGAGTGGCATCTCTCTCAAATGAATTTTTTTAAGATTTTTGCTCACCTTTTCCGGAAAGTGAGAAAGGAAAAAACGGCTAAAGCTGTAATTTGAAACAGATAATTCAAAAGCAAAATAATATGACAGAATTTCTTTGATAAAACTGAAAAATATGAAAATCAAAGAAGTCCTCTTCTCTGATAGATTGCCTAAATAGAAAACGTGTGAATAACAGTTTCACAGAAGAGACTAATGAGATCCAAAATTACCCTTGAACCACACTAGAGCCAGTAGAATTTACATAAGCACTGAAGACTGGCAGTTCTTCAATCAACAGAGATTACACAAGGATGACTCAGAGTTCACATTTTGATTACAATTGACACACAGTTCAAAAAGAATTCAAAATTTCTCTACAGCCTAATATTGATTTTACAAGAAAAATCCATTCACTCCAATCAAGATGTGCTAAATTTGATAAAAAGAAAACAAATTACAGTCACCCATAACAAAAACAATATCTCCATATACAACCTGCATGAATTTCCATCGACTGGTGAAACTGATCTTCCAATGGCCAAGACAACTGTTTAAAATCAGTTAAAAATTTTACATCCATGAAGCATGCAAATATGGAAGAGGAAAACACAAATTTGCAGGCTACCACTTCAGTGGAGAAGGGAGAACCCTTCATTAACTTTCAATTTCAATTATTATATACAAAACTTGCGATTTAGTGGTGTAGTCACATAGGTAGTTACAGCTGACAACTGACAACTAGTAACCAACCCGCTTATAAATACCACCCAACTCCTTTTCTAATCTAACTCCAACATGACTTCACTAAGAAAATACCATGTAACTTTTTGTTTTTCATTTATACCAATTAACTAATTGGGCCTTTTCTAAATATTTCACCTTATGCTTCTAGTGACTTAATTAAAGTCACTTTAACCCGCACATTCCACCAAATAAATATCTTAAATATGACCAGACACTACATCATATAGTATGTTACGTATATGAATTCACATACACATTGACCAATAATTGAACTTCGATACTAGGACCCTTAAGATAGAATCGTTACTTATGAAATTTCATGAAATTTTTGCATCTAATTTCATGACCTGAGGAAGTTTTGTGATGTCTTGCCCTTGAATATTTCTTAAGACTGCATACATATGATATTTGTTTGAATGGAATCTCCAATACTATGTGGGACCCATCTGTGTTAAGACTTAAAGAGTACATACTACAAACGATGGCTAAACCTATTTTTGGCGAAGGAAAAAAATAGGAGTTAACAGCAGCTCTGGCCAGGACTGTCCCTCTTAGCTGGGTACCCAAGAATCTTAAGTTCGACTCTGATTGGTGCCTCATTGTCTTTGAATCTTTCAACTGGTGGCACACCCATCTATGCACATTGCTACGATGTTGTCTTCCACCTCTATCTCTGTCTTCTTCCCCTTCGCCCTGGGCTTTGTTCTCTCCATCTCCATCTGCTGCATTTCCCTCATCTATGGAACTCTACCCAATATCCTGAGATGAACAGGTCAGTGGTGTAGTTTGACATAGATTCCATCCTGTGATTGTATATGAAGTATTAACAACTCACCCATTGCATTTGCAACTGACAAGCAATCGTTCTCTACATTCATATATGCCCATCCACTTCATCTTTTATTTTCCTCGTTACTGCCTACAGGAGCTACAACCTGCACTCTTTGAGATCATCTTTGGGTGATGCATTTTGTCAAACAATTCGCTTGCTTCCTGTATAAGATCTGCCTTTAGTCTTTTTGATGGATCTCTATCCCGTTTCATAAGTCAAGGTTTGGCACAAGCTCGGAGAATGTTGATTAAAGGTAGATAAGCTTGGCTTTACATCTGTAAATTGCATCTGATTAAAATCTCCCAGGCTCTTCCAATAAGCCTATTTTTCCCTGCTTCCAGTCCTTTTGGATGCTTCTTGTTACCAGAGAGAACTACCCAAATTACTCTATGATACAGTCTTGTGGTACAAACCACGTAAAATCTTCATATATGGCCTAAGCTTCATATGCAAGCATGTCCTAGAATGCATATAGCCATCTATGGAAATAAAGAGTTTTATGCACGCAGAGTTGCTTACCCAACATTTGCTTGTCACCGTGCATGGTCAGATTATTAAATTGCTTCACCAAACTCCTTGAAGAAGACTGCTGAAGATGTTCTTTGGCAGCGAATAGATATCTATGTTGTTCTCATGGAGCCCATTGTATCAGTGGCAACAGAAAGGATATTTCACATGTAATCTTTAAAATCCACACATCCAATTTCGTAAATCTTGTTTTGCAAAACTGCTGAACCCTGCCATTCATTCCACTACCCTAAACAGAACCCAAACTGTGAGAAGTTCATTCGATAAATCATTTCAATATGTTATCTCTCAAACCTTTCCTACCAGGATTTCCAACTAATCCACATATTCCAGTTTTGCATCATTAACATATCAACTGTGGCTAATCCAAGCCTCTGCCCATCTGAAATCAATCTTTTGTTTTCAACAGCAACTTTTAGCAAAATAAAAGATCAAATTCTGCAAGTTTCTTACAGCATATTGGACACCATCTTAATATGTTTCAGCATCTTCCTAATGTGTACTTAAAACATGTGAGAAGCAAGTTATGATAGCATCTGTTTGCGGCATAAGACACACTGGACAGTCAAAGTCATCTCTGCCTTGCAAAATTGGCAGTACTCATAAATAAAGACAGGATTTTATGAGCCATCTGCAATTCAGATTGAAATACTTTTATCACAAGCTGCAATGATGTGTTTATAGAGAGAATCTTCTAGACCCTTAATAATCACACGTGGCTGCCTTTTTCAGAGAAAACATTGCTCTCTCAGCTTAGGTTTAGAAGAGTTGATATCCTTCCCCTTGGTAAAAGATTTAATCAGATAAAGAATTGTTGCCACCATTCTACATATCGCATATAATTCTTCAGGACTGATTCCCACAATATGTGCCCACAAGTTTTTAGGCCCTCTGTAAGGGGAAGTAGATTCTCACAGCTATGCAACATTTCTACAGACTTTTCAAGAGTTCCAAGTTACAACCTTGTTCAAATATACTCCTGTACAAGAAACTAAATATTCTTTTGCATTACTGGGTCAGTTGAAGATAATTGGAAACACAACATGATGTAGCCACATTTGAGGCTGTGTTTATAGAAAGAATCTTCTAGACCCTTAATAATCACACGTGGCTGCCTTTTTCAGAGGAAACATTGCTCTCTCGGCTTAGGTTTAGAAGAGTTGATATCCTTCCCCTTGGTAAAAGATTTAATCAGATAAAGAATTGTTGCCACCATTCCACATATTGCATATAATTCTTCAGGACTGATTCCCTCAACATGTGCTCACAAGTTTTAGGCCCTCTGTAAGGGGAAGTAGATTCTCACAGCTATGCAACATTTCTACAGATTTTTCAAGAATTCCGAGTTACAACCTTGTTCAAATATACTCCTGTACAAGAAACTGAATATTCTTTTGCATTACTGGGTCAGTTGAAGATAATCTGAAACACAACATGATGCAGCCACATTTGAGGCTGTAATTTCAAAACTAACCCCATAACAGAAGATTGCTTCTAATTCAAGTGTCTCTGCAGAGAACTGTAAATTCAAAATATCTGACGCCCAAACTCCACCTAAAGCTGCAAGTAGGAGCAACGAATGCCATAATGGACCTCTGTGCCAAATGGGAAGAGTTGCATAGACATTCATCTATTTTACTTTTTATTCTAGGCAGACTCTTGTTTGTTTCTCCAGCCCGCTAAATTTTTCTGTGCGCTGCTTTTATCCTGCACTATAATTTCAGCCAATTTCAGCCAAGAAGACAGCATTAACATAAGACGCTGCAATACCAAGCAGACAACAAGTACAAATGATGGTAAATCCTATTTTTGGCTAAGACAAACAATCGGGGTTGGCAGGTGTATGGGTCAACCTGCCTTTTTAGGCAATGGGTCCACCAAGGCATCTTTCTAGCCAGTGTGTACCCTTATTCAAGTATTTGTTTAAAGAATATGGTAGGTGGCTAAAATACTAAAAAGTAATCATCCAATATGCATAAAGTGAACAAGTCATGAAGGGAAAGAGTTATAAAAACAAAAACTTGGGCCTTAGAAGATCATCATGGTTTGGATGAAAGTAGTTGTTCACAGTCTACAGCTAGTGTGTTTTGGGCCAAGGGCAACTCCCACTCTACCTTGGATATCTGAACTTGACCAGGTGCAGGTGCCCATACCTTCACCTGAAAGTTCTCTCCTCTTTATGCATCAGCGGACATAATTTCAAGCAACATTCTAGTTTCTTTCTCCTTCCAGTTCTAAAAGCAAAAGTAAGATAAGTTTTTAGCGATTTCAGATTTTTTTTGCGCATTAATTTTCAGGTTGTTGACTCTTACATCAACTTCTAAAACTTCCCATTTCAAGTACAAGTTCAGATCTGGTGTGTAGCAAGAATTTCGGAATTCCAAAAACTATTTCAGAACTTTCAAAATTTCTTTTAGTTTGGAATTTATATTTCTATTCAGTTCATCAAACTTTGAGTCACAGAAGTTTGAAACAAAGACAATCATTCTGCTGAAACTAAGCTTGATGATTAGAGACGCCAAAAGGCAAAGGAAAGAGGAAATTGTTGAATATTGTAGACACCCCAATTTGGCATTTGGCACTTGATGATGCTAGTTTTGGCTTATATCCCTTACATGTGAGTTGTGCACACAAACAAAGCTCAAATGCACTATTCTACACTATCCTACAGCTTGCAAACCCTCATTCTACAAATCAGACACCTACAAGAACATATATGTCAGTCAAAAACACATTCCTTCTTTTGTACAAACCTTTCCAAACCATCACTATAGCTTTCTGCCCCACTAGGGAAAAGATCGACAGGTCAATCCTGTCCTTCTGGTCAATCATGTTTAGGGCCCTCTAATGGTCAGATTTTCAAATATATATAATATATGTTTATTACCCTCTAGATCAGCTTTTGTGCAAAATATTACCTTTGGAGTCATATAAATACAAATCAAACCCACTCATTTACTCACCTAGCACTTATCAAGAGATCTTTTTAAAATATCTATCAAAGATCAAGCAAAGCCACCCTATTCTTCCCTAAATCAAGAGCAGACATTGGTAGCAGCCACTAGTCTGAAGCACTCTAAACCAAGCTAAAAGCAAGCAAAGCCAAGTCAAGACCTTTCAAGCCAACTCAAAGCAAGTATTATCAAGTGTTCAAAGGCCAAATCTAGTTGCAGACGCGGTTGCATCGTCACAATTGCAATTTCAATAGGCAAAGATCTACGTGAGTTTGAAGCGTCTTTGCAGTAGTGCAACATAGGCAGCAAGAGTGTCTCAACCCAAACTGTCGACCCCTTTTTATAGGTCTTTCAAGGATTTTAGGGTTTTAGAAGGAGAAAACCAGTTTCAAAAGCTTGCACACATCTTTCGGATCTCAAACCGCACTCAGGGAAGCACAATCAGCAATCGCAAGTGGTCATACAGTCACAGATCCGTTGTTTTGTGCGGGACAAGTCTGTGCAACTCCGGTCAGGTTTTGTTGGCCGCTATTGTCCTACTTCACTATCTTGTTCAGAGGGCAGTTTTAGGTCTAGTTTCAGAGACACAGCAAGTGCAGAAGATTTTCAACCTGTTCCTCCAGTTTCACATCCAAATCAACCCAGAAATACATGGAAAGCTAAGTGCACTCTTTCCTCTTTATAATTTTCTATATTTAGCATGTGTCCTAATTAAATTCAACTTTTCAATCATTTACTATACTTTCATATATGTGTGTAAATATTTATTTATGATTTGAATGTACATAATTTCTAGATTTCAATCTTAATTAGATATGAACACTAGTGTTTAGGGAACCTATTTTATATTTTACAATTAGGGTTAAATCAAGTTTCTCATTTGTATAAGGAGAACATGAGGTAAAGGGGCTGTCAGACACCAATGCAGCAGAACCAAATGCAGATATCCAAAACAAAACAAAAAAAGGATTAAAAACAATAAAACATAAACAACCTAAACCTCAACCCTAAACCTAAACCTCAACCCTAAAACACAATGGCAAAGCTGGACGAAAGTTGGTAAGGACTCCAGTCGACAATGTGACAAAGAAGATGAGATAAGAACGGTGGAAAAGCAACCAAGGCAGACAAATGTGTGCCAGAAGAAGTGGATATGTGCATGGAATGAAGCACCATAGCAATGAGATGGAGCAGTTGTGTATGTTCTCTATTTAAAATCCTGCCATTGTGAGCAATTCACAAAATCACAACCCCAAAACATTTGAAGGTATCAAGGAAAGAAATTAAAATCTAAGCAATATAGGAATAAAAGCATTGTCAAAAAAGAAAGGGTGCAGGAATGACATAAAATGTGAAAGGGTGATTAACATGAAAGAGGGTGGGATGGGTAACACGGATAAGGAGAGGGGTATTGGATTGTAGGAGATGAAAAATAAAGAAATGAAGTAAGACTAATTAGAAGCGAAGTCATATGAAACAAAGAGGTGTACAAAATTCAAATAACAAATGAGGGAGAGAGATAAGGAAAAGTGGGCATGGACTGAGTGGAAAAAAAGAACTTGGTGGGTAGGAATCATAGATAAGTTAGGATAGGGAAGCCATGAGATAAGTGTTTTTATGATTATTTGTATATTTTTAATATTTATATATTCTTTTACTGGTACAAATATCTTAAATCTCAAGTCACGTACCACACTTATTAATAAATCTATTACATTCTCCACAAATTTCTCATTGAATGGCAACAATTGGCCTTAATCTAGCTGCACCACTATGTCAGGCATGAAAAAAATCTTTCTAGGAAAATCAAAACAAACTCTAGACTCCACCACATGGCCAAGATATTACGATTTTTCAATTGACTTCTCCAATCAAAAAGAAAATATTTTGAGTGACGGTCAAATGGACATCAAATTTAAGGTTGTCCATTACTTGTTAACAACTCACTGACATCCATAGTTCAAAAAATCATTATCGGCGATTAATCGGCAAGCCAAATTTTGACTCGGGAATCAGCAATTTCTCGACAATTTATCAGCATTAATCGGCAACTTTATCGCTACTTTAAAAAACATTTAAATTCATAAAATAAACTTAAATTAAATGTAAAACATTGTTAAATGACACGAAAAGTGAATCTATAGAATGCCATAGGCCCATAAGTATATTTTCTATTCATATGTTCAACCCTAGAAATATATTCATATGTTTTGACATTAAGATGACTTATGCAAAGCATTTAGCATTTAGTTTACGGTTTTAGCATTTACAAAATTTAGCATTTAGTTTACCCACTCGACTTCTCTGAAACATTTCTGCATTTAGCACTTTAGCTGACAAATAAATCAACATGACAAGATGCAATAAATTTTGAATCACTCCCTCTCTGTCTCTCTTGCTCTCTCTCACTCTTCTTAACAGAGCCACCCCTCAAACCCTTCATCTTTAAAGCAGATTATAACTGATCATTACTACATTTATAAATATTAAAAACAATGCTCTAAATAAGAACCCATATAGAGCAGCCAGAGCTATCAAAACAACACAGCAAAATGCAGACAGCACAGATATCTGAATTTACTAATACATCCCGCCCAAATGACAGGAACCCTAGCAAAAACGTGAAACTGAAAACATGAAAACGTGAAACCAGAAAACGTATTAGCTTCAAACCTGCTCGTCCAGCAAAAAACCCTAGCTTCAACCTGCTCGTCACACAAAAAACAACCAACAGCAGAGCTCTGAACTGATGGTAAATTTGTGCAGCAAAAATGACCTTGAAACGCATGGAAAAGGGCACTTTTTTCTGTTTTGATGTATTAAATTAAACCCGCAATTTTCCATGATTTTTTGTTCAAATTTTCACAATTTTTGCCCATTTAAATCGCCATTAATTGCCAATTAATTGACATTACACGAATCGCGATTTTTTGGAAGATAAATTGTTTTATCTGCCCTTGGCAATTTATTGGCGATAAATCATGATTTTTGAATCAGAGCTGACATCACAGTCTACCACCACCACCCCCAACTACCAATGTAGGAAGTCTATCGACGTAATTAGCCATCCCCAAAATCAAGGAATTCTTTTCGATTCCGGAAATATCATCCCCCATCTCAGAGTCTTAGGTAATTATATGGAACAACCAAGGTTATTTTGTTTGCTATAAGACCTCCATTCACCTTTTAGATTCTAGAAGTCTTTCTTCAGAAAACTGGAAACTACATTTAATTCAAGTGGTTGATGGGAGGGAAACGGTTTGGGAATTCAATTTTGAATCCCATTTGCATGAGTTACAAACATATTAGTAGTGTTAGAACTAGGGGACTTTTCTCCTTAACCTTGAATAGCTTATTAAGGAAGTGAATTTTCAATGTACCTGGCTTCCAACATGGCAACTACAATTGTTTTGCATGTCAATTTAAAGACTGTGACTAGCAACAATGAGCCTGATACTGAAGAAAACACAGAAACACATTCAATAAAGCATGCCTTCACTACCAGTTGTGCGCATGCATGAATCTATTTGAAAATGATTCTAATTAGAAAGTCAACCCTGATTTCCAACATGACAACTACAATTGTTTTGCATGTCAATTTAAAGACTGTGACTAGCAACAATGAGCCTGATACTGAAGAAAACTCAGAAACGTGTTCAATTAAGCATGCCTTCACTACCAGTTGTGCGCATGCATGATTTTATTTTAAAATAATTCTAATTAGAAAGTTAACCCTGATTCAGTATTTTCCTTAACAGCACCCCGCAAGTAACAATCATCTCCTCATGGGATGCATGACAACTGTGAAGTTTATGGCTGGCAGCTCATGGCCGTACACCCTACCCTAAGGGCTAATTTTTGGTTTTGTTTCGCCGCTAATGGATGTATCCATCAATTTCTCAATTGAAGGCCATGTTTTGGGTATAAAAGATTCACTGTAAAATTGAATGGATTTTTTCTAGTTTTTATATGGTTTGAGTTTCCCAAATTGTCAATGCCACTATGGGGGTCTCTTGAATGTGGATTGAGCCTTCGTCTATATCCCCATGGGGCTCACTTGAATGTGGATTGAGCCTTCGTTTATACCTAATCCTGAACAATAGGTACCACAATAAATTTATCCAAGCTTTGATAGAATCTGTGGATATCAATGTCCATGAGAAAGTAATCAAAGTAAGGATTGTATATAAATCTCTTGTTACAGCCTAAGTCTCATTCACAAGAAAGCTTTCACCACATAAGAGGCAAATTCTTACAAAATAGTTAAAAACTACTAGAAGAGGAATTATGCATCACATCTATCTTGGGGGATTTGGTTTGCTGGAGAGGACTAACAATTATAAAGACTCGATGCCCTTGGTGGCTTTCTAGGCCTATTCACCATCTAGACTGCCCTTTTTGTGGTTTTTCTGGCCTTAACTAGTAAACCTAATTCCCCAACAAACATGGTCATTACATAAAAGGAACAAAACTATTATTTGAAAAACTCAAGCCATCTAAAAAAATTAATAATATACTCCAAGTATCACTCTATGACTCCCACTTAACTATTACATCTCACGAAAGTTGCTTGTCTTACATTGTAAGAATATATATATGTCCTAAAGCTACTTTTCATGCATGGAATAAGCTATGTATTTTTTCGTCCTTTTTAAGAAATAACTATTCTAATGAAAGAAATCTACCAACTGCAACTGTTATACTCCTATATATTTCTTCCCCTACTGGAAGGAAATCTATATTCTGGTTCAGAGCCGTTATCTTTCTTTTTCTTCTTCTTAAATTCACCTCGGAAACTGCAATGTTGTTTTTTCAATGAATCTTTATCAGTCCATAAGTGACTCTGAGGACTAGTAATGCAATGTCATTTGTCATATTCAGGCATATCATAATCACATACGCCATGTCGCTCTGTCCCAATATCTCTCTTTCCTTTTCACATTATCTCACTTGCAGCCTTCACCACTATCCCCATCCCTATCTCTTCCCATTTCTTTTCCTCAATCATAATCATAGACCATATCACATATCCCTTCCTCCCTCCGTCCCTCCCTCCCCATTCCTTCCCCTCCCGCCCACCATCCCTCCCCCCACTCTCTCTATCTCTCTCTCTCCTCCTCTATCCCTCTCTCCCTCTCCCCCTCCCTCCCTCTCTCTCCGAATTCCTGTCATGAAAATGATCCTTATCAAGTGCTGGCATGTCCAAACCAGAGCATATAATCCTCTTCAACGTTTTTTTCTTCCTCCTCAAAATCATCTTCCAAGGCATTCCTCCTTGGCTCCAATTGACCAGTTACTTCAAGTGTCCACCTTTTGGGGACACACAGCAAAGGAATGTCAGACACTCAGTCGTTTGTCAACAATTCATCAATAAACTTATCCACATGACTCAATTCAAATCTTCCATATGGATGCTTGCGTCACAACAGCCTTCGGCAGTCATTGTACAAAGGTTCCAAATATTGTTATACATAAGTTGGTTTACCAGAAAGGCCCAAATAAAATGCTCCTACAAGTCAAACATATTTGTAGTCTTCATTCTTGATAAACTGGACAACAATTTCCTCCTTGGGTTAAATTTGAAGCATTTTCATTGTGAGGCACAAAAATGGAGTAGCTATGGATTTCCACCATAAGTTCCTCCAACTGGTCAAGCTCCATAGCTTTATCATTCAATGTTTCAGCAGTCAGGCCAAAATATTACTCCTTCCAATACGGAGTCTGGTGGATTCTAGAATGTAGGATTGTTGCCATGACCATTCTTGGCTGCTGGATTAGTTTAGTTTGTCATCTTTAAGTTTCCTCTACCCTATCAAATCATTAAACAAATTGCCAGCAGTTCCTCCAACCAGAATTCATTTCAGGGTTGCTGTGAACTTCTGAAATCACTCCAATGTTTCTTATGAAACTAATATTTTCCAATTCTCTCCGCTGTAGACACGGAAGAATATAGGTTTGAGTAACGAGCCTACAAAAATACAGTAAGGGATCAGAGTAGAGAGAATTAAATCCTTGAGAGAGGGCTTTAACTTTTTCTAGTAAAATGGTACAAATCTACATGCTGCAATCTCAAACAAAGACTTGAGAGGGTTTAAACTTTTTAATAATTAATATCAAACTGATGAGCCAGAAGTTATGATCCTGCAAGAAATTACAAAACCTTCGGACTCTAGAAACATAATTTTTTCCTACTACAGTTGACACAAATCTGATTAAAAATAAGATTATTAAAATTCAAACATGTCAATTGCATTAAAGGAACAAAATCCTCGTTCAAAAATTCAACCCAGACCAGGAGAATTCAGAAAGCTGTCAATCTCTCTTTATATGGCCCCTATAAACAACTAGATCTCAACCTCTTAAATAGAAGATCGCTTTACATATTTTCTAATAAAGCTACTTTTCATGATTTTCTAAGAGAATATTTATTCTAAACTTTAAAGCCTTTTTTAAACCTCCTTTTCTTTGCTTTTATCATGAAAGATCTAATAAAAGAGTAGCTGCCATCTACAACTGCTATGATCCTGCATCAAAAGATGAATTTCTATAGTTTACAGCATTCTTTAACTGATGTCTCATAATGCACAAAGAGCCTTCGAAAGACCATTTCACTTTAGTGGCAAAACATCAAAATTAGGTTGCTATCACAATGTTCCAGTTCTTTACCATAGTCATATGACTTGAACTCGGTGATAACTTGACGAGCCAAAGTGTAAAAATTGTCTCGGCAAAAGTAAACAATGGATATGCAGCATTGGCATCCTTAAAAAGCAATGTTTACAGCTTTCAATTTCAAGATATTTGAGACAAAATTCTTCCCTTCCATGTATTTATTATCAAGCACTACTTTACGAATGTGAAGTTTGGGGCAAGTACTTGGGACACAAAGGGCAGGACTTAGATATTAACATAGAGAGACTCTCTCTATGGTTATAAGAATCTAGTACCTCAATATGAAAGTAATTAAATTAAATCTAGCAGATTGGACTGAAACTCTAACAACTACTCCGCGAAGGATTATAAAACCAGAGCAACATAGAGAATGACAGAGGATCCTGGGACTTAGAACAAGATTCTGCGCAAGAAAACTATCCGCCAAAGACCAAAAAAAAAAACACTCACAAGAGAGATAATTCATCTGTTAGATTATGCAAACGGGGAAATTCCATGGTTAAGGACGCTTGAGCCAGAGTAGTACTGAAACGGGTGACCTCTTCGCTGGTGTGAGAATGCCCTAGACACAATGAATGCCAAATGAACCATTCACGCAAATGAGAGAGGGGTTCTTATGAAACCGTATTGTGCGTTAATGTCAAGCTACACAGCTAAACCCCGAAAACTACATCAATAATCTGATGCACCGTTTAAACACCACTTCTATAAATTCTCTCATTCAATCCTCCAGTTACACCAATTATATCATTTTATTCGATTACAACTCATCCTCTTGTATAGAGCCTGCATATCGATCTCACATAAATAAATTCAAACAAATCGGTTTCTTTATTCTCTATCCCTAATTTTGCTCTGTATTTAATTTATGTGATCCGTCCCTATCTTCAACAAATCCGCTGATCTTCCTTCGCGAGAAACATGGGAAGAAATTTAGAAAAAAAAACCAGTATACTAATTTTAAGATAGAAACTCTCGAGATGCAATTCGCCAAACATCGTATGAAACAGATCGAAATAAGGCTTCTGTTGGAAAGTATAATGAATTTTTTCGACGTAGATGTGGTTTGAAATTCCAAAACAAAATAGGTGAGAATATGAGGAAAAGGAAAGGAGGAAAATCACTCACAGGCGGTCTCTTCTGTAGAATTGTGGAGCTCATCCTGCGATTCTTGTGATGTCCTGTTGAGGTGTCAATCGTTCCTTGGATCATTGATATGAGCATCATTAGCTGTACCGCTTTGAAGTTTGGACGTTCCTTCAAATGATTACATATGTAGGTATGTTGTCTTACAATGTTTTAATGTAGCTTTCTGTGCTTTTTTGTCCCTCCGGTTTTTGTCTCGTGGTTTTGGAACATGGTTTTGTTGCGGGTGGGAAATTTTCTTTACGAAATAATTAATTGAAATTATGACACTTAATTTCAATTTAAAATTATTAACTATTTTTTTAATTATTAACTTTTTTTTAACAATATTTACGCCGAAAGGCGTATTCCAAATGGGAACGAAGTCCCTTGATTGGTAACGAGAAAAGCGGAAGGTGGGGATTGCAGTAAGACGATGTTGCTGCACGGATTATCGGAGGCCATCGATTTGCGTTTTTAGCCACTTTTGCAGTTGGCTTCTTTTCCAGAGGAATATCATAATGTAATGTTTTCCATGTACTCCAACCTTTGTTTCAGGCAGCCATTGAAAAGCAAATTCCCCAAGAAGGGTCCTCTTAGAATTGCAGATCTTGGTTGTGCTCTACCGATGTTAATACCATATCAGATGTGGATTTTGTTGTCAAGACATTGAAAAATATGTGCAATCGATTAGCCCCACAGATTCTGGGTTTCCTCTCGATTTGTCATCCAATGACTTTAATGGACTTTTTAATTTGTTGGATCGGCTTAATCATCCATGTTTTGTTGTTGGGGTGCATGGTGTAGTGCCCACACTTTTTATAACTCAGTAGCTTGTTGTTTCTTTGCTCATAGACATGTTTTGACAGAGATTTGTTATATCTTGGACATTATATTAGAGATTTGATCTTATTAGACATGTGTGGACATTTAGGCGTATAGCGCCAATTTAGCTTAATTTCTATGTTGTCACATTTTCTTATGATGTCATGGATACTAATGGATATGATGTTGTTTTTGGAACATAATTATATTGATGGATACTTAGTTGTTGCATGTTGGGATTCTATGGTTATATGTCACTTTATCATCTGTTTAACTTTGAGAATTGAGTATAATTGTGCACATTGTCGCATTTTGATTTCAGTAGGATGTTAGGCTAGTTAAAAGTGATTGATATCTTCCCGAGTCATTGATTTATATTTCATCGACAGGTGCGGTTAATGTGTGCAATGAGTGTGCAGTGAGAAAGGTTTACAGAGAACTTGGGATTCAGGCCAGCTACACAATCTTGCACAAACAGCCCACGCCTGGCTGAGTCCTAGCCATGTTCATTGTGTGAAACCTTAGCGTTAGAATTATTATTTCGGGCACCATGGGTGACCCTCATTTGTAATGTAATATGTATAGTATTGTTAATTTTGCTTAGGGTGATTAGTTTTTGTGATAAACTTGTTTTGGGGTTTATGATCCCACTTTCATTAAGTTTTTATTTTTGTTTAATAATGTACTTAATTTTGGGGGTTTAGGGTCACATGTGAACCCTTGGATGGTCCCCACACCCGCTAACCATGTGCCTAATCTTGCCAAACCCGAAATTGGGTTATTTCGGGCATTTTAAGGGACCCCTTTTTAGTTTGGAGTTCCCTTAACATAAAAATGAGCCCTTCGACCCTACCTAATGGGTAGGGGGCTTATTTCTAAGGCTAGAGGAGTTTTCCTCCTTTTTGCCTCTTGTTTGGTCACATCCATGTAAGGGGTGTGGATTTGAGTGCTTGTAAAAAGTTGCAATAGTTTTGTCTTGGTAACATTTGGAGTCATTTGGGAAAAGAGGGTAAAAAGGCATTTTACCCTTTCTCTCTTTTGGTTTTGGCATCTTTGACCTTGAGGGAGGAGAGGGGTGACACATGTCACCCCCTCATTTGTGTGGATTTTTGCTTGCTTCTCTTCAAATTCTCCTTCATGGGAATTGAAGAGAACCTTTGTTTGGAGCTTTTTGCTTGGGGTGCTTGGGTGATTTGGAGCTAGAGATTGCTTGAGTCAAGGAGTGGAGAAATTTGAAGTTGGAAAGCTTTTTGGAGAGCTTTCTTTGAGGTAGGCTCTTATGTCTTATTGCATGTGTTGTATTCATCTTAGTTGTTAGTTTGGCTACTTGAATTTTCATTGTTGCATGTAGATTTTGGTTGTTGCTTGCTTGTTTTACTCCCTCCATCATATGGCATGATGGAGTTTTGGAGTTTGTGGGGGAAGAGAGAGGGATTTTTCTCTCTCAATCCTCAAGGCTTGATGGACAAGCCTTGTAGGGTCTTAGTGTTTCCCCTCAAATGATTGAGGTGGGGAAGTTGATTCATTTGGCTTGAATCTCCTTCTCCATTCTTGGTAAGGAAACCCCTTTGGGGTTTGAAAATCCTTTCAAGAAGGGATTGGTGAAAGGGTGGAGGGATAAGGAGGGTTTTAATTGAATTAGGAGCAATAAGGAGGGTATGGAGATTTTTGCTTTGTGCAAGTAATTTTGAATATAACTTTTGGAGAACTCTTCTCCTCTCTTCCCCACTTTCAGGTAGAACATGGATTCTCCTCGTAAAACTTGGAGTCTTGATTTATACTTGTTTTGTTTTCCATATGAATGTGTTGTGTTTGTTTCACCTCATTCTTGTGCAAGTTGTGGATGGTGGTCCTCTTTCCCATGGGCTTGGGGGAGGCTAGCATGCATCCCAACCTTGGAGAGGCATGTAATGATGCCTATGGTTGGGTGGTAAACAAGCTCTTTCTCCTTGTTGGTTTTCTTGAAGGCATGAAGGTTGGAGCTCAAAGTTAGAGAATTGAGATATTGAGAGCTTTTATTTGTCTTCTCTAATCTTGGTGAAACATTTCTTGTATTGTAGCCACTTGAGTATGGCTTGTGGAAGACTTGTACTCCTTGTAAAATTTTCTTTTTGTAACTTTGCATTTTTAAAACTTGAGCCATTTTTGAGCTAAGACATCTACCTCCAGTCTTGTAAAAATCTTGTGATAAACCTTTTTGGGTAGATATGTATTTGTGTATGTTAGTATATGTGAACTTAAATCTTATAATGAAATATTGTTTTGTTAGTTACTCTTTAATATGAAAATTTGATTAATCTCCCTTTAAAAAAAAAAAAAAAAAAGACTTGTAAAAAGTATAGGTTAAATTTTGACTTTATTATGAACTATATATACCCTTATGTTAAATGTCTATCTTGTTTAAAAAACTAAAATGTTTAGTTACTTATTGCATTGGAAAGCAATATTAATTCTGTTGAAGTCTCCTTTGTACAAATCAAATATATATATCTTAAGCTTCTTCTTCTTTTTGAGTTACAACACGAAATGGAGAGTGAATAGATGTAAATCGCTTGTTAAGTGCTTGTTTTTTTGCATCAAATGATAAGTTTAAAATTTGTATTTACTTCAAGTGAAGTCCTTATTATTTTTTTCTCATAGCTTGTGAAATGTATAAAAACTTATTCGGTTCTCAAAATAAGTTATAATCTTAGCTCAAATTGTTGTCAAAATAGGTTTTAATTTAAAGATTTATTTTATATATATATATACCTATTGAAATATATATACATTGTAAAACCTTGTATTTCTTTTCATTGTGTGTAATGTATATATATATATCTAAAAATTGATAATAATATACACTTATCTATACAAGTGATAATAATATACATTATCTATTAATATTAAATATATATATATAAGTATAAACACGTTTTGTTTTTGTTTTTTAAATATATAAAAAAATACAATATAAAAAAAATAATCAAACAAACAAAATTTATTTAAAAAAAAAAAAAAAAAATACAAAGGGAGGTTCAACCCCCCCACCCAAAAAAAAGACATGACCCTCATACCCGCTGCCACCCCCGCACTGACGCCGTACGGCCACCTCCTCCACAACCGCCCGCACCTCCCTCAGCCGGCCCCCACCGCGCCCCACCCGCCGCCCTTCCTCCCCACGCCGCCCCTTTGCCTCCCCATCCACACCCCATCTGTGGCTACCTCCCTTCACCCCCGTGTGCCACCATCATTCTCGGACCCACCACCACCGCCTTCCCTCCCTCACACCCGCATACCTCTTCCAAATCCGCCCCTTCTTTTTAAAAATTATACAAACAAAAACATAATAATATATATGCATTCAAAAATAAAAGGCGAAACCATTCTTGTTTTGTAGTAATTCCAAAACTAATACAATGTTGGTTTTTTTAAAAAAACTCCATAGTTCTTCCCCAACCTGCACATAACAAACACAATAAAAAATGAGAAGAGATGAATAGAAGGAGGAAGAACATAAGAAAACTTAGGTCTTCTTTAGGGCACAAAGGAGATCAAAGGTTGAGTTTGATTTAATCCTAGGGCTCAAATGAAGCCCACCTCATCTTAAGTCATTGGATTTTGGTGGAATGTTTTTTTTTTAATTTAAAAAGGGGGGGGAGGGAATATGGGTAAATATATGTGGTGGAGGATGAAATTTTTTAAAGATGAACAGTTATATTTCCATGTGGTGAAATTACTTAAGTGAATATGTGTGTATGTGTGTGTGTGTGTGTGTGTGTGTGTGTGTGTGTGTGTTGTAAAAAAGCTAAAATAAAATTAAATTGAATTAATGTCTTAAACAACCATGAGGGGTTTTCTTTTATTAATAAGAATTATGGGTTAATGGAAAGAGCTAGATAGAACTCTAATTCGCTACTTCAAAAAAAAAAAAAAAATACCAATTTTTAGCGTATTTCCCGTGTCCCGAGGCGAGGCACGACATTTGGTATCAGAGCAGGTTCGCACACGTGGACCACTCGGGTAACTAATTAAAATAGTTAATGGTAATTTTAACAACACTAAAATAAATAAATGAATAAAAATAAATAGTTAAAAAAATCATCCGCAACCATTAAATTTTAAATTAATAACTTCTTCGCTCACCTCATGCACAGGATGGCACCCAAGAGGGGACGATCAGCTAGAGGTTTGGGGCATAGTGTACCTACGCGGAGCAACCGGCACCCGAATTTGGGCCTCAAATATTAGAGGCCTTGCACCAGCTGATAGGCATTGTGGAGCAGCATCTACCACCACCACAGGAGGTGAGAGAGGAGATACCTTTGAGAGACGAAGAGCCGATAGGCGAGAGGACGCACTTCGAGCCGCGAGCACGATACATCGAGGCGGGAGAGGTCACGTAGCCCTTCCGTTCATCACGAGAGGTAGCCTCATTCCGTCGTAGCTACTCACACAGTCTCGAAGGACCATTTGGGGATATGCGACCCCCTTCGCCTGTTGGACTACATCGTCAGGATCGAGATACAGGGCATGTGATTAGGGACCTTCTTCACTTACAGCCGCCCACCTACACTAGCTCTATAGATGGCTTTGGGGCTGAGTCATGGCTCCTTAGCTTGGATAGTTGCTTTGGCTTGCACTCTTACGAGAGCAACGTCAAGGCAAGGTTCGCTATACACCTTCTCCAAGACGCAACAGTGTTTGGTGGAGGAATGAGGAGCGGAAGCTCCATCTGACTCGAGAGACAGTGACTTAGGAGATGTTCGAGGAGCGTTTTAGGGCTCGTTATATGTCAGAGCATTTCGTGTAGAAGAGGATCGATGAGTTTCACAACTTACGACAGGGATCTGGCATAGTAGCACAATATGAGAGCAGGTTCTTGGATCTTCTGCAGTATGTGGACTACCTGTAAGATGAGAAATTACAGTTAATAGGTTTATTCGAGGCCTTAATACAGATATAGAAGAGAAGTTAGGATGTTATCTCCTCCCACACTTGAGAAGGCCGTTGAGAAGGCCTACTTAGCTGAGGAGAACAGGACCAAGGCACAGGAGCACCGAGATAGAAACAAGAGCAAGTTTCAGGAGAGGATACAGGCCTTTCAGAGTCAGAGGTCACGGTACTGCACCACCCCCTAGAGGAGGATTTTGGCCTCCGCCAGCAGCCACGAGGGCTCCACCGCACCCGCAACAACAGACACAACAGCAGGGCCACCCATAGCAGGGGCTAGATAGACACAGGGATTTCAGAAAGGTGTTTCTAGAGGTGGTTTTGGTGGAGCCAAGGGGATAGGAGGTAGGGTACTCAGCAAGCATAGCCAACTCACACGCAGTAGTCGGCTAGGGTTGGACCGGCAGGATCAATACACCAGAGTACAAGAGGGACCCCATCTCAAAGGGGTACATGAGGTTGTTTTATTTGTGGATCTCCTGATCACTATGTGCGCATGTGCCCGCACAAACCCAATACCATGGATGCACAAAGAGCTGCTAGATTTGAACAGATGGTGGGTGATATAGGACGTGCTCATCGTGTATATGTGTTGGTTGACAACCGTCGCCGAGCATCGCCGAGCCCGATCATTGAGACGATAGGTACTATCAGGGGTATTTTTGTCTCAGTAATTTTGATTCAGGTGCTTCAGATTCTTTTATATCACCTTCTATAGTGGACCAGTGTGGGCTAGTGGTGGCTAGGCAACCAAATAGTTGGTAGGTTGAGTTGGCCTCTGGGGCCAAACTCACCATGGACTCGTATGTGGAGAGTTTACGTACTTGATTTAGGAGCCTTCTCCACTACTCTTGACCTCCAAGTTATCCCTTTAGGATCCTATCAGGTAGTGTTGGGTATGGATTGGCTCGAGGCTCATTGAGCTAAGGTGGATTACATAAATAAGGTCATTGAGTGTCAGGATGATCTTGGGAGTGCAGTTGTGATATCAGGGATGTAGAGGCCTATCTCCTTGCGCATGATATCGGCTAAGCAACTCAAGTGGAGCATGCGTAAGGGTTGTCAATTATTTGCTATCACCATCAGTGATCGATCAGAGAGCACTTTAGAGCACTCACCCTTAGATGACCATGCAGTTTTGAGGGAGTATACAGATGTGTTTCTAGGCGAGCTTCTAGGGTTACCACCCCGCAGAGAGGTAGATTTCACCATTGATTTAGTGCCTGGATCTACACTAGTTTCTAGGGCACCTTATTGGATGACGACTCTAGAGCTTCATGAGCTCAAGATTCAGTTAGAGGAGTTGTTAGATAAGGGTCTCATTCGCCCTAGTGTATCTCCTTGGGGAGCGCCAGTCATATTTGTGAAGAAGAAGGACGGTTCTCTTAGACTTTGTGTAGACTTCAGACAGCTCAATAAAGTTACAATAAAGAACCGTTATTCACTCCCTAGGATTGATGTCTTGTTTGATGAGATGCGGGGAGCGAGAGTGTTCTCCAAAATCGATCTCAAGTCAGGATATCATCAGTTGCGCATATCAGATGCAAACATTCATAAGACAGCTTTCCGCACACGTTATGGGCATTATGAATTCACAGTGGTTCCATTTGGTTTAACCAATGCCCCAGCTATCTTCATGAGTCTCATGAATGGAGTATTCAGAATTTCTCGATCACTTCGTTTTAGTGTTCCTTGATGACATATTGATTTATTCTCATTCCGAGGAGGAACACGAGGAGCATTTGAGACAGGTACTTCAAATTTTGAGAGAGTAGAAGTTGTATGGAAACTTAGAAAAGTGCGCTTTCTTTCTAGACAAAGATTTAGTACTTGGGTCATATCATATCAAAGGCGAGGTATCTTCGTGATCCCTCTAAGATACAGCTATCTTGATCGGTCAACACCCACATCAGTTACTGAGGTGAGGAGTTTCATGGGTTTAGCAGGGTATTACCGCAGGTTCGTACAGACTTTTCTAGGATTGCTCACCCTATCACTTCTCTTCAGAGGAAAGGGAAGAAGTTTGATTGGTCAGAAAAGTGTGAGCAGGCCTTTCAATTGCTTAAGGAAAGGTTAACCATGGCACCCATCTTAGCAGTTCTAGACCCGACAGAGGATTTTGTTGTTTGTACTGATGCATCACTAGAGGGTTTGGGAGTAGTTCTTATGCAGGAGCATCGGGTTATTGCCTTTGAGTCTCATAAGCTCAAGGACTATGAGCTTAATTATCCTACTCATGACTTGGAGCTTGTAGCAGTTGTTCATGCTCTTGTACGTTGGCGACATTTCCTTTTGGGTAGACCTTTCATTTTGAGGACAGATCATCGTAGTTTGTAGCATATCTTCTCATAGCCAAACCTCAACGCTTGTCAACGATGTTGGATGGAGTTCCTATGTGAGTATGACATGGAGGTTCAGTATATCAAAGGAAAGGAAAATGTTGTTGCAGATGCACTTAGTAGACAATGACATGTGCTTGCTTCTTTAACACTTCAATTAGATTTGAGAAGCGGGATTCTTGAGCACCTTCCAGAGAGGACAGATTTTTGAGGGAGCTAGACATATGTTGGAGTCACGGGGTTCATTAGAGGGCAGATATTCTAGGTGTGTTTTAGAGATAGATGGTTTGCTTCGTTTCCACAGCACATCTACGTGTCTAAGTCGAAGGTCAGCGTAACTTCATCCTCATAGAGAGCTCATCAAGCCCCATATACGGCACATCCAGAGTGAAGAAAATGCATGCCGATCTGAAGGAGTTATATTATTGGCTAGGTCTTCGATGGGACATAGCATATTTTGTTACACATTTCCTTGAGTGCCAAAGAGTCAAGGCAGAGCATTCTCATCCCGAAGAACTTTTACATCCTCATGATATTCCCGAGTGGAAATGGGATGTGATTCCATGGATTTCATAGTCGGACTCCCTATGTCTTCTTATCGTCATGACGCCATTATGGTCACCGTGGATAAGTTGACCAAGGTTGCGCATTTTTCGCCAACCAAGGTCACCTATAATGCACAGGCCATTGCCAAAGTATTTATGGAGGACATTATTAGGTTGCATGGGATTCCAAAGACCATCATCAATGACAGGGATACCATCTACACTTCAGTTTTCTGGACTTCCTTTCAGGCCGCTCTGGGTACTCAGATTAATTTCAGTTCAGCATATCATCCAGAGACAGATGGACAGATAGAGAGGGTTAATCAGGTGTTGGAGGACATGTTGAGGATGTATGTGATGGACCAACAAAAGAAATGGGAAGATTATTTGCATTTAGTTGAGTTTTCCTACAACAACAGCTATCATAGTTCCATTGGTATGGCTCCTTACCAGGCTTTGTATGGACGACCTTGCAGGACACCTTTGAGTTGGGATAGACTAGATGACAGGATTATTCTGGGACCGGACTACCTTCAAGATTTAGAACAACAAATTGTTCTGATTAGACAACGTCTTGAGTAAGCCAGAGAACGCCAAAAGGCATATGCAGACACCAAGAGGATTGATCGTCACTTCTCAGTGGGTGACAAAGTCTTCTTGAGAGTTCATCCGCATAAGAGTCCGATCTGTTATGGAAAGGGTTCTAAGCTATCACCTCGTTTTGTGGGGCCTTTTGATATTTTAGAGGTCATTGGTCCAGTTGCCTATCGCCTAGCTTTGCCACCACACCTTGTGCGGGCTTACGATGTATTTCATGTTTCACGTACTACATAGATATGTACTTGATGCTTCTCATGTTTTGGATTGGTCAACATTACAAGTAGAGGACGGAGGACAGTGGAGACTGGAGCCCGTATGCATACTAGAGCACCGGAGGTTGGCCCTTCGGGTCGAGACTTGGACTAGGCTAGAGTTCAAAGTGGGACCGTACGGCGAGACATAGCTACACAGGAGGATGCGACGACACCTTTGAGGGCTAGATATCCCTATCTCTTTCAGTGACTTCCAGGAGGAAGTCTAATTTTAGTAGAGGGGGATGTAGTGCCCACACTTTTTATAGCTTAGTAGCTTGTTGTTTCTTTGCTCATAGACATGTTTTGACAGAGATTTGTTATATCTTGGACATTATATTAGAGATTTGATCTTATTAGACATGTGTGGACATTTAGGCGTATAATGCCAATTTAGCTTAATTTCTATGTTATCACATTTTCTTATGATGTCATGGATACTAATGGATATGATGTTATTTTTGGAACATAATTATATTGATGATACTTAGTTGTTTGTTACATTTTGGGATTTTATGGTTATATGTCATTTTATCATCTTGTCTAACTTTGAGAATTGAGTATAATTGTGCACGTTGTCGCATTTTGATTTCAGTAGGATGTTAGGCTAGTTTAGAACTCATTGATATCTTATTGAGTCGTTGATTTATATTTTATCAGACAGGTGCGGTTAATGTGTGCAATGAGTGTGCAGGTGACAGGTTTACAGGAGAACGTGGGATTCAGGCCAGCTACACAATCTTGCACAAGCAGCCCACGGGCTGAGTCCTAGCCATGTTCATTGTGTGAAACCTTAGTGTAGAATTATTATTTCGGGCACCATGGGTGACCCTCATTTGTAATGTAATATGTATAGTATTATTAATTTTGCTTAGGGTGATTAGTTTTTGTGATAAACTTGTTTTTGGGTTAATGATCCCACTTTCATTAAGTTTTGATTTTGTTTAATAATGTACTTAATTTTGGGGGTTTAGGGTCACATGTGAACCCTTGGGTGGTCCCCACACCCTCTAACCATGTGCCTAATCTTTCCAAACCCGAAATTGGGTTATTTTGGGCATTTTTAGGGACCCCTTTTTAGTTTGGGAGTTCCCTTAACATAAAAATGAGCCCTTGGACCCTACCTAATGGGTAGGGGGCTTATTTCCAAGGCTAGAGGGAGTTTTCCCTCCCTTTTTGCCTCTTGTTTGGTCACATCCATGTAAGGGGTGTGGATTTGAGTGCTTGTTAAAAGTTGCAATAGTTTTGTCTTGTTAACATTTGGAGTCATTTGGGAGAAGAGGGCAAAAAGACATTTTTACCCTTTCTCTCTTTTGTTTTGGCATCTTTGACCTTGAGGAAGAGAGAGGGTGACACGTCACCCCCTCATTTGTGTGGATTTTTGCTTGCTTCTCTTCAAATTCTCCTTCATGGGAATTGAAGAGAACCTTTGTTTGGAGCTTTGGTTTGGGGTGCTGGGTGATTTGGAGCTAGAGATTGCTCTTGAGTCAAGGAGTGGAGAAATTTGAAGTTGGAAAGCTTTTTGGAGAGTTTTCTTTGAGGTAGGCTCTTATGTCTTATTGCATGTGTTGTATTCATCTTAGTTGTTAGTTTGGCTACTTGAA
This sequence comes from Taxus wallichiana var. yunnanensis, assembly GCA_018340775.1. NCBI lineage: Eukaryota > Viridiplantae > Streptophyta > Pinopsida > Cupressales > Taxaceae > Taxus > Taxus wallichiana. The sequence goes on from CM031242.1 coordinate 933,047,231, forward strand.
TTTGTCATTGTTGCATGTGGATTTTGGTTGTTGCTTTCTTGTTTTTACTCCCTCCATCATATGGCATGATGGAGTTTTGGAGTTTGGGGGAAGAGAGAGGGATTTTTCCTCTCAATCCTCAAGGCTTGATGGACAAGCCTTGTAGGGTCTTAGTGTTTCCCCTCAAATGATTGAGGTGGGGAAGTTGATTCATTTGGCTTGAATCTCCTTCCCCATTCTTGGTAAGGAAACCCCTTTGGGGTTTGAAAATCCTTTCAAGAAGGATTGGTGAAAGGGTGGAGGGATAAGGAGGGTTTTGATTGAATTAGGAGCAATAAGGAGGGTATGGAGATTTTTGCTTTGTGCAAGTAATTTTGAATATAACTTTTGGAGAACTCTTCTCCTCTCTTCCCCACCTTTGAGGTAGAACATGGGTTCTCCTCCTTGTAAAACTTGGAGTCTTGATTTATACTTGTTTTGTTTTCCATGTGAATGTGTTGTGGTTGTTTCACCTCTTTCTTGTGCAAGTTGTGGATGGTTGTCCTCTTTCCCATGGGCTTGGGGGAGGCTAGCATGCATCCCAACCTTGGGAGAGGCATGTAATGATGCCTATGGTTGGGTGGCAAACAAGCTCTTTCTCCTTGTTGGTTTTCTTGAAGGCATGAAGGTTGGAGCTCAAAGTTGGAAGTTGGAGATATTGAGAGTTTTTCTTTGTCTTCTCTAATCTTGGTGAAACATTTCTTGTATTGTAACCACTTGAGTATGGCTTGTGGAAGACTTGTACTCCTTGTAAAATTTCCATTTTGTAACTTTGCATTTTGAAATCTTGAGCCATTTTTGAGCTAAGTAATCTACCTCAAGTCTTGTAAAAATCTTGTGATAAATCTTCTTGGGTAGATATGTATTTGTGTATGTTGGTATATGTGAACTTCAAATCTTGAAAATGAAATATTGTTTTGTTGTTTTTCTTTAATATGAAAATTTGATTTGTAATCTCCCTTTTTTAAAAAAAATATAGGTTAGATTTTGACTTCTTGTGAACATATTTATACCCTTCATGTTGAATGTCTATCTTGTTTAAAAAATCTAAAATGTTTAGTTACTTATTGCATTAGAAAGCAATATTAATTCCTGTTAAGTGTCCTTTGTATAAATCATCTATATATATATATTATATATATATATATATATATATATATATATATATATATATATATATATATATATATCTTCTTCTTTACGATTTTTTTGACACGGAATAGAGAGTGAATAGATGTAGCTTGTTAAGTGCTTGTTTTTGCATCAAATGATAAGTTTAAAATCATTATTTACTTCAAGTGAAGTCCTTATTATTTACCAATGTGTATAAAAAGATCTTATTCGGTTCTCAAAATAAGTTATAATCTTAGCTCAAATTGTGTTGTCAAAATAGGTTTTAATTTACAGATATTTTTTTATATATACCTATTAAAATATACATTTGTAAATGTACCTTGTATTTCTTTTAATATATTTATATATTATATATATTTATATATATATATATATATATATATATATATATATATATATATATATATCTAAAAATTGATAATAATATACACTTATCTATATATATATAACAAATATATATATATATATCAAATATATATATATATATATAGATACATTTTTTTTTTTATAAATATATAAAACAAAACACAAACAAAAAAAAAGAAAAATCAAACAAACAAAATTTATTAAAAAAAAAAAAAAAAAAAAAATGGTGGGGGGTTCGGCCCACCCCACCCAGCAAGCATGTCGGACCCTCATACCCACGGCCACCTCCACAACCGCTGCGCCCCCACCACGGCTCCCCCACCGCGCCGCTGCCCGCCCACCTTCCTCCCCATGCCGCCCCTTTTGCCTCCCTTTGCTGCCACACCCCCCATCCGGCTACCTCCCCCTTCACCCATGTGGCCACCCCATTCTCGGACCCGCCACCACCGCCTTCCCTCCCTCACACCGCATACCTCACGCCCAAATCCGCCCCTTCTCTTCAAAACAAACAAAAAATAATAATAGTATGTGCATTCAAAAAAGGAGGCAAACCATTCTTGTTTCATAGTGATTCCAAAACTAATACGAAAGAAAGTCGATTTAAAAAAAAAAACTTCATACAAGTTCCCCAACCTACACATAACAAACACAATAAAAAATGAGAAGAGATGAATAGAAGGAGGAAGAACATAAGAAAAATTTGGTCTTCTTTAGGGCACAAAGGAGATCAAAGGCTGAGTTTGATTTAATCCTAGGGCTCAAATAAAGCCCACCTCATCTTAAGTCAAGAGGATTTTGGTGGAATTTTTTTTTTTTTAAATTTAAAAAGGGGGATATGGGTAAATATATGTATTGGGGGATGATTTTATCTAAGGATGAACAATTATATTTCCATGTGGTGAAATTACTTAAGTGAATATATATATATAAATTAAATGTGTGTAATTTAACAAAAGCTAAAATAAAATTAAATTGAATTAATGTCTTAAACAACCATGAGGGTTTTTTTTTAATTAATAAGAATTAAGGGTTAATGGAAAGAGCTAGATAGAGCTTTAGTTCGCTACTTCAAAAAAAAAAATTTACCAACTTTTTAGCCTGTTTCCCGGTGTCCCGAGGCGGGGCACGTCACATGGATCCTTCTACAACTTCCCTTTTCCCAACTCAAGAATTCATGTTAGCTTCTCTATAATGGCCCTCCATTGGATTTTAGAGGTAATGATTTTAAATTATCATTTCCATGTGGGTGCATGTTATTTCAAATCTATATTTGTTGGTGTGTGTAGGATGTAACATTCTCTTTAGGTATGGTGGTTATTGTGATTGATATTGCAGGTTCTTGTGGTTGTTCTGCATAAAGATTTGCCCTTACACAACAAAGGGAAAGTGTGGATCAACATAGACAGATTGAATATTGTAGATTTATACTCAAAGCAGTCTCATAAGGATCTCACTACTTTCATGAAGTGCAAAGCAAATGAGATGGCCGAAGGAGGTGTATTGTTTTTGTGTTTGATGGGAAGGCCAAACTCATCACCCCCTACACAACAAGTTTTAGTGGGAGGTGAATTTTGTGGTCAAGACTTTGAAGATGCATGGGATGATCTTGTCACAGAGGCATGCATTTTACTTCCCTACCCTTTTCTTAGATATATGTTAGTTTGTTGAAATATTGTGTAACACCCACTAAAAACGCCCGCACAAGACCCAAGAACAACCTAGAGTTAGCTAGAAAAATTATGGAATAATTTTTTTGAAAAGCATGCCCACAAAAGGTTTGAAACTACGGTTGTCACATTAATGTTTCAAAGTCAATTATATTCACTAAAAAACTTTTCCCCATTATAACAAAATAATAACCCACATTAAAAACTAATGAGTACAAATAGTTCAAGCATGGTTAAATTCTCTCCAAGTGTTAATTAAATAAACAAATTAATTCCTACTATAGTTGAATATCCCCCATGGGATGTCAAGGGTAAAAGAGGCCAAAATAATTAAATACCAAGTTATTTAATTTCTACAAGGTTGAAACAATTAGCAAGGTCCCTCATTTAATATTGGGTTAGAATAATAAACACTTCCTTACCCCATAAAGTGACCCCTTAAAAGGTCAACCTATGTTTTTGAAATTAAAACATTTAAATTAAAAGGTAATTTCCACTCACTCACTCTCCACTTACTTTTGTAGGGAAGAATCTCATCCCTTGGATGGATTCAATTTGGACCCTTGATGAGGAAAGAAAGCATCTAACCCTAAGGCATGTTTATGAAAGCTTCTTTCTCATTTCATTTGGTTCATTTTCTTCAAAATTTATTTTGGGTTTATCAAAATTTATTATATATATCAATGGATAAACCCAAATAAATTTTGATTATATATATATATATATATATATATATATATATATATATATATATATATATATATATATATATATATATATATATATATATATATCACAATAGTTCGGTCGCGGTTTGAATGTTATATAGGCCGTGGAAAAAAAAAAAAATTTAAATGGGTTCTGAAGTTGGGGCGCACGCATTAAGGGGTAGGTTTAAATGTTTTAAAGGCTATGGTGTTGGGTTGGGGAGGGTCCCCCGACCCTTATCTCATTCTCCCCACGCGGCGTTTATGAATTTACCAAAAAATGTGACCTCCTCCCTTTTGTTAGGTTTTTTGCATGCATTAAGGGGTAGGTTTAAATGTTTTAAAGGCTATGGTGTTGGGTTGGGGGAGGATCCCAACCCTTATCTCATTCTCCCCCATGCAACTTTTATGACTTTACCAAAAATGTGACCTGCTTCCTTTTGTTAGGTATCAATGGCCATACTGACGCTACATGTTGGAAGTTACATCTGAAATTGCATCCAAAGAACCGAACCAAGGATTCCAAAAAATCCATGACAAGCGTAAAAACAATTCGGGAGGTGGAGATGGAAGATGATTCAGATGTAGATGAGAGCATTGGATGCATGAATACCAACATGAACAACCAAGAAGAAGATGAAGAAATGAGTAAGCTATTTCAGATCAAAATCCAAATCAAGAGAACTAAGGTAAATGCTTTGGTTGATACTGGTTCTCAATCTAATTTGATTTCTGATGCAGATGTAAAGAAGCTTGGTCTTGAAACTTATGATCATCCACATCCCTATCCTTTGGGATGGAGGAAGAAGGGTGTAGAAATTCGGGTAACAAGAAGATGCAAGTTCAAGTTTGGGATAAATTCTCAGTATATGGATGTATTGGAAGATGATGTAATTTCACTTGATGTATTTGATGTTATTTTTGGGAGTCCTTACTTGTATATCAGGGATGTTATATTACAAGAAGGGAGAACCGATATAGATGGGTCAAGGATGGAATCAGTTACAACATCTGGGCACACCAACGTAAGAAAAATTGCTATGGTAAGTGCTAACCAAGCAAAGAGACTAATTCAGGAAAATCATAATTAGTTTTGTTTACTTTTATTGAAATATAAGCAAGATGGGGTAGAAATTTCAGATATTTCTAATAAGGGGATGAAGGATTTGGATAGTATTATTCAGTATTTTCAGGAAGTATTTCAAACTCCTAGCAGGTTACCACTAAAAAGAGAGGTAGAACATGAGATTCAACCGTTTCTAGAGTCCCCTCTACCAATATCGGGTTGTATACACAACCCTTATTGGAGTACATATGTAAGGAAACAACTCTAGGAACTATTGGACCAAGGGGTAATACGCCCAAGCACCTCGTCATGCGGTTTTCCCATTGTGATGGTGCCGAAGAAGGATGGTTATTGGAGGATGTGCATTGACTACCGTGCCTTAAACAAGATTACCATAAAGAACATATATCCACTCCCACACATAGATGACCTCTTGGACCAACTTCAACATGCAAAGTTCTTCATGAAGTTGGATCTCAAGTCAAGTTATCACCAAGTCAGGATGAAGGAGGAGGATATATGGAAGACTTCCTTCAAAACAAAACATGGTTTGTATGAGTGGTTAGTACTTCCATTTGGTTTATGTAATGCACTCACTACATTTATGAGATTGATGAATGATGTATTGCAGAATTCATATATTCATGTGTCATTGTTTATCTGGATGATATTTTGATTTTTAGTGCCACATGGGAGGAATATTTAACACATTTGCAAACAAGTCTTATAAGTTCTCAAAGAGAAACAACTGTTATGCAATATGAAGAAGTGTGAATTTTCCAAACAATCACATGTCTATCTTGGGAATGAGGTTGGAGGAGGAGAGCTACGAGTGGATTTGAAGAAGGTGGAAGCCATCACCAAATGGCCAACACCAACAGGAGCCACAGAGACTAGAATTTTGTGGGAGAAGTACAATACATGAGGAAGTTCATTCTAGGCTTCTCTATTATTGCAGCACCTCTACACATAGTAGCTACAAAGAATAAGGGTTTTGACTAGGGTAAGGAACAAGATTAGGATTTTGAGTTATTAAAGTACAAAATTAGTCATGCTCTAGTACTTTCTCTTCCTAATTTACAACAGCCCTTTGAAGTAGAGACAAATGCCAGTGATTATGCTATGGGAGAAATGTTGTTATAGGGAGGTAAGCCAAGTATGTTATCATTTTGAAACTTTCACTTCAATAGTTAAAGGATATTCAATATATGATAAAGAAATGTATGCACTAGTTCAGAAATAAAGAAATGGAAACATTATTTGTTGGGAAAAGAAAATACTATGAACACTAACCACAAACCTCTCCAAAGTATTTTCAAGCATGGTCTAAATTGCGGTAGGCAAGGCACTACAAGAGGATTCCTTTAACAATTCCATTTGGTGATCAAGTATAAGAAAGGTAGCACAAATTTGGTGACAGACATGTTGTCTAGGCCACCCACACAAGATAAAATCTCTAGTTTGGCAACTATCTCTCAGTTCATATTGTAAGACAAATATTTTGGGGTAACATATTAGCAAGATTGCAAATATCTCAGGGATTAAACATATGGGTATTGAATATTGTTATCTCAAAGATGGGTTGCTCTACTAATGGGGGAAGATTTGTGTGCCAAAGGAAGAAAGGATTTTATTGATGAGGGAAGCACATACCTTGAAAGTAGCAGGACATTTTGGTGTTGGTAAGACCATGGCCCACTTGTAAAGGTACGTGTATTGGCCCAATATACAAGAAGAAGTGTCTAAATTCAAAAGAGGATGTAAACTTTTTGTACAAGCAAGCCTAAAATCAGGAAGGAAGGTTTATATATGCCTTTACCAATCCCTACTCATCCTTGGGAAGATATTTCTATGGATTTTTTAAGAGGACTACCTATGTCTAAACATGGCCATGATTATCTATATGTTGTTGTAGATAGATTCAATAAGATGTGTGTTCTTATGGCATGTAAAAAGACAATAAAAGCATATGAGGTAGCTGAAATTTTCTTTGCTAATGTATGGGTATATTTTGGTTTGCCAAAGTCTATTGTTTTTTACAGGGATTCGAGGTTCTTGGAGAATTTTTGGACTATTTTGTGGGACAAGATGGACACCAAGTTATGGAGGAGCACGGATTTCCATCCACAGAAAGATGGAAAAAGAGAGGTAGTGAACATGAATTTTTTACAACTGATTAGAGGATATAATAGCAAATATCCATAGATTTGGGATGAGTCCTTAGCCTACATTCAACATTCCTACAACTGGGAAATACATACATCCTGTTGGTATCCAAATTGGTTCTCCCACTGGGTAGAAACATCACGGGGGGGCAGGATGCTTGATAAGAGAGCGAACCACGATATGAGTCATTTTGCAGCCAGGATGGGATTCATCTGACTCTTTGTCACTTGGGTGTTGGAGAAATGGATAGCACCTCACTGAGGGCTTGATCGACCCTCACTACTTTAGGTTATGCCTTCAACCAAGGTGAGAGGACCCATTTTGTAACCCGTGTTGGTGAAGGACATCAAGAGATCCTTCTTTGCACAATTTTCATGAGAACCTTGAGGAAATATGATCAATACAACACAATCTAACTCTCACAAGTTGTCACACTAGAGAGTGGAGATGTTTCCTAGGCAAGGTTCGGGTTACTAAAGACAATGATTGAATCCTGATTGTCCTGCATACTTTGGCACTGAATTTGTTCATTTGTGGATACACAGTACAAACAGGGGTAGTTCATGTAGGATTCATCATTTGAGAAATTTATTGGTGGGAAGTTAAGCAAGATAGAGCGGATTATACCAGATCTTTGAGAGCCTTTACAAATATTGGGAAACTCACAGATAGAATGCTTCAGAACAACCAAGATATTCCTTCAACTAGAAGGTGTGCATCAATGGAGGCCCGAGATACATGGTTTCACACACTCTTCGAGAATTCAACACAAAGGATCATGTTAAAGACTCAATTAAATGCTAGAAATCCTTGGTTCGTCACACCTAAGATACACTCATAGGCTTACAAACAATCTTTATCAACATAGTGAGAACAAAGTGATTTTAAATTGTTTATTTCATTACCAGATGAAGGCTCTTCTCATAATGAAATTGTAAATTCCACAATACTAACACATGGATGAGATCTTGTGTGACTCAGAGAGATTTTAACATAAGATTGTAATAGGAACAAGAAAAACTATTTGAAAACATTCTGAAATAAAAGCAGACACAATAATGCACATGATCAACACAGAAATTTAAGGTTCATGAGATTCATCGAATGGGGAAAGTTTCTTAAATAGTCTCAAAGTTTGTCAATGGCTATACACTTGCTGACCACCTTGACGCGATTAAATCCAAACAAAAACATAGGAAAATGAATTGGTCTCATCATCACGACCTCTCGGGAAAATGGCTTCTCGCAAACTCCCTCAAAAGAGTTAACCTTTGACCTTTTGCAAGATTATTCTCATTACATTTATACAATTTCACTTGCTCATTCATCCCAAATTTCCCCCCAAGGAAGAATATTTGAGGAATCCTTTGTTTGTTACAAGTTTGTTCCAGAAAGTGATGTTTAACAAATTTACACCCAAAGTTGTTAGGTGGATAAATCATGAACTGATCATGTTTCTCAGACCCTCAACTATGACTGGGATGCCATATCATAATTTTTGACAGTATTCTTAATCATTATTTCATTCTGTCATGCGATAAATCCCATTTTTAATCATTTTCAGGTGGCTCCATATGGCTGGATCTAACAAGCAATCCTTTTCACCCTCGAGAATACACCTTGAGAAATGAGTGCCCTCGCATGGATGCCTACATTCATGTCTTTGTGAGTCTAAGTTGGCCAAGTGCAAAGAGGAGTCAGCGAAACCTCCACGTGTTTCCTTGGTGTAACTGCAAAGGTGAAGTCTAGAGGTAGGTTCCCAAACGAGCACGGGCCTTCCACGTGTTCAGGACCCTAGAGAATTGCATCGGTTCTTTGAAAAGTTAGAGTATGGGAAGGCCCAGTGGAAGCTTCCACGTGTTTGTTCGGCGCAACTTCAAAGATGAAGTTTAGAGGTGGGACCTTAAATGAGCGCGGGCTCTCCACTTACCCTGGCCCAAGAAAGTTGCCTTAGCCTTTGAAAAGTCTCAATATAAAGAGGAGCCAGGAAGCCTCCACGTGTCTCTTCAAAGGCACTTTGATATGGTGCCCAAAAGTGGAGACCCTAAACAAGCACGGGCTCACCACGTGTCTCACCCGACAAAGTTGTTGAAAGAGTTTAAGGACCAGTGGAAGGTGCCACATGCCTAGGGTGCAAGAGAGTTTCCTAGGCCATTGAAAAGTCTTAGTATGGGCAGGGTTAGCGGAATCTTCCACATGTCTCTTCAGTGATTTTTGGTATGAAGCTCAAAAGAAGAACTCCCAAACAAGGCGAGCCTTCCACATGTCTAGGGTCCGACAAAGTTGCATCGGACACTTGAAAAGTCTAAGTATGGGAAGATCCAACAGCGAGAAACCTCCACGTGTCCCTTCGGCACTCTTTCAAAAGTAAAGTTCAAGGGCAGGTCCCCAAATAGGCGCGGGCCCTCCACGTGTCCCAGGATTTAGAAAGTTGCTTGAGAAGTCTAAGTATAGAGAGGAGCCAGCGAAAGCCTCCACGTGTCTCTTTGGCGCAACTGTGAAGGTAGGACCCGAGAGGTGGATCCTCAAATGAGCGCAGGCCCTCCACGTGGAAAATATTTGAGTTGAAATGGGCCAAAAACTTCAAAATGCTCCAATGACCCACCTCTCCGCTTCCAACTTTTGATGTGGGCCCCATCGGAGTCGCAACTCACTTTTATACCTTTACATCATTTGAAAATAGAGCTTAAAAACTCCAAAGTGCTCTACCGACCCACTTCCCCACTTTGACTTTTCAAATGCTGACTCAAACATGTGACATCACTCTATCCCTTGTGGGGTTGTGGATCAATTTATAACTTTGCTCCTTTTTCACAAAAAGGCAAAAATCTTCAAAATGTTCCGACGATCCACCTCTCCACCTTTGTCTTGAAAAATGGCCACGTGTCCATCTTCGGGGTCAAAGTAAGAATTTTTCCTTGCCGCTTCATGTTTGTTGAATAACCAATTAGATACTATCGGGGTGGGGCCAATTTGGTATTTTTTACAAATGTGACAAAAGTGACAAGTTTCACCAAAAAGACCCGTCGAGCCACATCCAATCAGAAAGGACCATGTTTCCACGGATGTTGGGACAAAAATTGATAGGGAAAACATGATTGTGGAAAAATAGAAAGGAAGGGGAAACCCCAAATTCACGCCCAAATTACAAATTCTTTCTCATGGACAAAGAAACAGAAAACAATATCTGGACTCAATGTGATCCTCGACCAAAGGAAAGGACTGACCATGGCAACCAAATGAAGGAAAAATCTTTCACGCATCAATACAGGGAGACAGAGAAAACTTCAAACCATGCAAACTGAGACATTTTGAACAAATAGGGTAAGATTAAATTAAGCACCAACACATCCATTGTGGAGTCACCATTTGAAGCATGCTTGGGATATCTACCTACTAATCCACTAGACATGGCAGTTGGGCAATAGGATGAAGGGGTGATACATGATTCAGAGGTGACTAGAGTAGAGAAGTTTATTGAGAGGATCTAACAAATGCATATCAAGGTGAAAGAACAATTGGAGAAATCCTAAGCCAAGTATAAGGCTAGACACTATCAACATCGAAGAGAGTGTAAACTTCATGTTGGAGACAAAGTTTGGCTTTACTTGAGTAAAGAGAGATTATAAGGCCAAGTAGGGAAACTCAAGCCAATATAATACAAAGCTTTCACTAAACCGGAAAAGGTTTGAGAAAATGCCTTCAGCTTGATTTTCCACCATTCATGCAAATGTACTCAGTAGTAAATTGTGAGAACTTGCACCTATATGAGCCATCCATGCTTGATGAAGAAGAAGAATGTCAGTTACTACCTTCCATAGAGGATTGCGTCTTGGACTCACAAGGCGAATTGGAGGAGGATGTAGTGTTGTAACAAAAGATCAGAGAGACAAGGATAGGTCCACAAAAGTCTTGGAAAATTGAACTCAAAGGGAAGACATCAAGGTAGGCCCTGTTGTACTCGAAGGAGAAAGTGAGGGAATCGTTTCCTCATCTACTCCCCCACTAAGCTTTTATGGGACCAAAAGCCTCTTAAGCAAGGAGGTGTGATCCATAGGGATCTAGAAGAACACCATTTCATCAAAACAACTAGATCTAGAAGGAAAATTAAGCACATTGAAGAGAAGACTGTAAAATTACAAAATTACCACTCAAGCGAGTAGCGATTCACGTAACTACCCCTACATAGAATGGCGTTTACGTAACCACCCCAGTGGTTGTGTAACCACCGGTCTACATGCACTGGCAATCCTATCACTAATGGAAGAAAAATAAAATCGAGTCATGAATGGTCACGTATTTCAAGCGTCCCAACCATGTCTCTTCCTTGGAGGACATTTCTCATTCTCTAGTGCACGGGAGGACATGAGAAGCAAGTTATTTAAGGGAGAGCATATGAAAGAATTGGATCATCAAAATTCAATGCAAGAGAGTGAGAAAGAAACCATTGGAGCTAGAAGTTTTGTAGAAGTAAGGTGTAGAAACAAAACAACCAAGTATAGAAGGGAGGTGTTTTACATTTTTACTTTCTTTACAATTGGCCAATAAAAATTGGGAAGAAAGAGCAATTTCCCTTCCTGACTGGTTTTCCCTCAACTTGGGGTTTCAGGATAAATATTGTGTTTGAATTGTGATCTTTCCTTTGCTACAAGTAGTTCTAAGTTTTAGTTTTCTCACTAATAATTAAAGATTGTCATTTTTGAAGTTGAAAGTAGAACAATAAATTGTTGTGGTCTTGTAAATTTCCAAAATCTAGAGGTTTATAGATCATCCAAGGGTGAGGATGTTAGATAGTTAGTTGGATGATGATGAGGATCAAGTGGGGATGATGATAAGGTTAAAATATGATGATAAAAAGGGGGTGTGCTACCATAAATTTCCCACTGTTATCATCATTAGCAATGTGATTAATGCGGCATAAAGCAAGATGCACTAAGGTATAAAGACCGTGATGACTAAATTTTCAAATGCTTGTGTCCTTGCATCATTGGAAATATTAATAATAAATATGGTCATCATAACATTGGACCATGCACAATAAAAATAAACAAAAGCGGCCCCATATCATCGGCCAAAATGAAAATGTAGAAAAACAAACAAACACACAAGAAAAAACACATACATTCCATTGTTGTATTTTTGGATTTTTAGATTGTTTTCATTTTTATATTTTTGATTTTGGATGTTGGATTTTTGATGTTTTGATTTTTAGATTTGGATTTTGGATGTTTAAATTATTTGATGTTGGATGTTGAGATTTTGGATTTGGGATGGGGGAATGGTTGAGGATAGGTAAGATGAAAGGATTCAAGATGGGATAGCTCATGGGGGATGGGAAGGGATGTAAGGTGGGATGTGAATTTCTCCTATAAGTCCCAAAGCATGTTTGGGTAGGATGAAAGGAGAGGATTGATGAAAATTGGATAGGCTGGATAGGATATGGATGGGTTGATAAGTTAGGATTGTATGGGATGTGGGATGGGAGATAGATAGATAGGATGAGGGATGTGGTATAGGATAAGATGGGGGATATGGAAGATGATAAGATATGCCCCGGTATAGGGGGATGGATTGAGGGATATATGTGGTGTGCCCCCAAGTGTAAAGTAGGGTGACATGTGTGGATGGATGGATGGGTTCGATTTTTCCCCAGGTGTAGGGTAGATAAGAAGTGAGAGGTATCTAAAAGGGATGATGCCCCTAGTGGATGATAGTAAGGTTTCCCCCAATCATGATGATGACAATCTAAAAAGGGACATGAGGAGGATTAGATGAAAAGGAAATGATCATCATCTGCCCATGGATGTTCGATCCTTAGGATGTGGATGTGATGGATGGAAGGAAAATAACATTAGTGATGAACAAAAGATGAGCCTAACAACACATGTTGTAAGGCAAGAGTTAGACTAAAACAAAAGTGTGACCAAGGTTTAAACAATACTTGGAAAAATGCAAGCCCTATATCTTTGCAAGATCAAAGTGTGTGTGATTTTGATTGTTAATTACCGCTTAAAGTGAAGACTTAATGGGTAGTATGTGAAGACAAACTAGCCAATGTATAGGGAGTGATTAATTCAAGTAGGTTAATGGAAGGTGAACAGAAGGTTGAGTTGTGCATTGCTCACGGTGCGATTAGGCTTCCATAGCCCCAACGAAGATACATCTGATTCTTATCACAACATTGCTCTATTTTCATCCATGCATCCATAACTATGGTAGAGTTGCTAGAAACACCCCTAGAGAGAGTCTTGAGGTGGATTTTATTTGATATTTTTACTTTTTTACTTTTTTATATTTGTATTTTTTTACACAAAGAGCTTCCACTCTCTTGAAAACTCTCAAGGGGTTAAGAATCACTAGTGGCTTGATGGGGGGATGGAAATGAGTGTGGTGATGACATTGGCTAGAGTGTCAAAATATGCACCCAAGGGTCTTCACCATAAGTTGATTAAGTGTGTGGATCTCTAGGAGGACAATTGTGTTTGAATGTTGGAGGTAATGATAGACCAAGGTCACACAATTATAGTAGGTACTATTGGCTTACAACATGTGTGAGCAAGCTGATCAAGTGTTCAAATGAATGGATTAGAAGAGGATATGAATGGATATGATGATAAGAATGAATTAGATGAAAAGGGATGTAGATGTTGGATGGAAGGAGGATGGGTGGAAAGGAAATAACAATTGTGCGAAGGTGGCAAATTATGTACTCAATCCATTTTTAGGTGTTTGGTATTTGTAGGGGATTAAATGATTTGTGATTTGTGAATGGGATGGTAGGATCAACAAGAGTGGTAGAAAAGGGTTGTGATGGAGTAGGAAGAGGGATGTTACTAGTGTTAGGTTTATATCCTAAGCCTAAACTACTTGGATTTTGATGGAGGGAGATGGGTTCGCAGATTCCTTATTCATGGATGCCTAAGCCTTTGCCTCAATGTTTCATATTAGAAAACACATTTGTGGATATAAGATATGAAGTGGATGGGGAAGATGATGGAATGTGGTCATCATGAGACTGAGGGGTTGTAATTTTTCATTCGCTAAGAGGTCGGACTTAACAAAAGATGGGGGTGAGATTTGTTTTTATTTTTTATCAGTGAGGCATGCTTGGATGTACGATGATATTTGGATGGATGACGATGTTTGGATGTCAAGTGGGGATTTTATAGTGGAAAATGGTTAGGGAGAGGATTGAGATGGAAAGGTGGTGGATAGAGAGGTACAAGGATAATAATTCCTTAGTTAATGAGATTTTGGACATAAGACCTAAATTACATGCAACGATTGGTCAAATGTCCATGGGTGTGATGGAAGTCACAATAGTAGTTTTCCCAATACCAAAATGGTTTAGGAAGGTTTTGATTGTGTGATTTTATTGGGGGATGGATAATCATGTTGAAGGTTTTAGGTAATGGAAAATGGTGGTCAAAGATTCTCCTAAAGGAGTGAAGTGGCTTGGGGTAAATGGTTTTGGGGACTATGAAGTAAAGGTGTGGGATTGGGTGGATTATGAGATGTTTTGATTGAGTTGGATTATAAGATGAAGAGGATGGATTAGGTCCGGGGCAAAGCGGATGGTTTGGGCTTGGAGGCAAGTAGATTTGGTTGATTTATGATTGGTTGGAGTAGTTGGTTTTGAGGTAGATGGTTTTGGCTTAGGATTAGATTGTTTGGGATTAGTAGATGTAGATGAAGGGGATGTGGTAGATTTAGATGAAAGGGATGGTTGTGATATGGGGTTACATTAGATTTGGGTGATGTTGGGGATGAAGGAGATTTGGGAGATGGGTGTGGTGTAGGTCCCACATTAGATTTGGTTGATTTAGGGAATGAAGTAGATGAAGGTGGCATATGAGCCTCATTAGATTGGGTAGGAGATGGGGTGGGGAGAGGATTGGGATTGGATTTTTTAGGTTTGGGATTTGGTGACTTAGGAGTCACTTTAGATGTTTTAGGATTGGGGGATGGGGGAGATGAAATAGGATTAGAGGATATGATAGTGTGATTTTTAGGTGATGAAGGGGTTAAGATAGGATTAGATTTGGATGAAGAGGATGAGGGTGACATAGGAGCCACATTGGATGGTTTAGGATTAGGGGTAGAAGGGGATGAGGGTGACTTAGGAGTCACAATGGATGAGATAGTTTTGATAAGATTGGGCTTAGGTGATGGAGGGGATGAAATAGGTTTAGGGGATAAATTTGATGGTGGATTAGGGATTGTGGGACAATCTAGGAGAAATTATGTAGGATTGGATTGGGATGATGAAGAGTATTGAGGACTAAGATGGGATGTGGGGGATAATAATGTTGGGGTAAGTGATTGGGATTGTTGTGGGTATGTGAATGGAACTTGATGATAGGTTTGAAAATGATTAAATTTAGGAGTTGATATTTTGGATGGTGGTGCATGAGTTTTGATGGGAGGAATGTGGGGTCATGATGATTGATAGGGATTTAGAGGTTGGGGTTTGGGATGGTTGTGTGGGTTTGGGATTGGTGGCTAGATTAGCAAGGACATAAAGGAGGTCCTCTTGGTCTAGGTAAAAATTAGTGAGGTGGTCAAAGTTGATGTAATTGGATTGTGGGGATAGTGGTTTATGTTGATTAGGTAGAGGTTTGGATTGAGATGATTTGGGTTCCTCAAGGAGGAAGTCAATCAGGTGAGTGGTAGGGATCTTAGGAAGGGGAAATTATGGATGGGTTTGGTTAGGAGATGATTGATTGATTGAAGATTAAAGATTGAAGATTGTATATTTGTTGATTAAGTTGTTGAATGGTTTTTAGGATGTTAGGATCGATATGGGATGGTTGATTTGGATGGCAAGGAGAGGGTTGGTTAAGGTAGGATGTTAAGTTTGAGATTTTTTTATTAAGGTGTTGGATAGTGTGTGGGATAAAGTGAGATGGTTGAATTTGATGGGTGGGGGATGATGGGATAGCTTGGTTGATGGATTTAGGGAAGAGGTAGGGGTTTGGATGTTGGTTTGGAGAGGATGGGGATTGAGGATCAAAGGCCATGGTTTGATAGGATGTGTGGGGGATTAGTTTTGGATTAGGATTGTGGATTAAGGATGGTGATAAGATTAGGATTGGGATCGTGTGATTAAGGATGGATGATTATGATGATGTTTGATTGATTAAATTTGAATATGATGGGATGGTTAAGGTGTTTACAAACAAGAAAAAAACATGCAACACACACCCTAACTAGTCAAGTGGGATTTGTAATCAAGTTATAACCCACTTTTAATACCACACACCAATGGTGGTGCCATAATTGGCTCTCCACCTATGTGTCAATGTGGGGTCGACTAGCGAGTGATCTTGGGGAGTGTGGCCTCCTTGCACTATAACTTAATATGTGGCCAAAAGGTTGCTTAGTCTATGATGCACGAGCTCACTAGGGGCGTCCCCAATATACCTTATGGTACATGATGCAAAAGTCCATGTTATAGGGATGCTATATGAGGCTTAGGTATTGGGATGTGGAAGCTCCTCACTTAATGTTACTCTTAAAAAAAGCAAGCACTTAGCCAATAACAACAATAGTCCTTGAATTTATATACCCCACCGGAACACGAGGTGTCTTTACATGTGTGGAGGTGAATCACATGGTCATGAGACCCCTAGGGCTATGACAAGTGTTTGGATATCACTTCCACATCATGTTTCCCCTAAGAATGAAGAAGGGAGGGAAGACTAGTCATTTTTTATCCTAAAGATCATCCTAGGACATGAGAGGAGAGCATACATGGTGTCATCTTTGGGTTAAAAAAATCAACATCATAAATCACAAAAGGAAAATACACACAAAAGAATAAAAATTAATGATAATTTTTTTATGATGGGGCCTTCGAAAAGGGACCTGTAAGACAAAAATGATTAGTAGTTTGTTTTATACCCCAATGTTCTTGGACCAAACAAGATGTGAAACAAAAAGGATTAGTAGTTTTGATGAATCAATATCCTGTAACCACAAGTGTTAGGAAAATACTAATCAAATACTAAAACTGACAAAATTTCCCCTATTTCTGTAATATTCCTGCAAAAATAGAATGTAAGAAGCTGCAAAATACCACTACAAACCAAAAAAGTATGATTAGTTAGTTAGTATTGATGCAAAAATTATTGTCAGAGAAAATGTGTTGTTTACAAAGTAAATGTATTGTTCGTGTACAAATGTGTTGTTACGTGCAAATGAGTTGTTACGTACGTAAATGCGTTGTTCAGTATGTATATGCATTGTTACGTGTGCAAATGAGTTGTTATGTATGTAAATGCACCGTTATGTATGCAAAAGAACCATTTTGTATGAAAATGTGTTGTTCTGTATGAAAATGTGTTATTCTATGTGAAAATGAGTTGTTATGTATGCAAATGTGTTGTTTTGTATGCAAATGTGCTATTCTGTGTGCAAATGAGTTGTTATGTATGCAAATGTGTTGTTTTGAGTGCAAATGAGTTGTTCTTGCATGTAAATGCACTACTAGAGCTATAAATGTGTTGATAGAGCTAAAAATGCGTTGATATAGCTACAAATGCATTGTTGACGAGTCAAATGCACTGATACGGGTGACTGTTATGAATTTTTGAAATTTTAGGATGTAAATCTCAACAATTTTTTTTGAAATTTCAACAACTTTTTATAACAAAAAATGCTACTAAAAGTAATTAATATTTTTGGGGGTAAGCCCCATGGTGGGCACCAAAATGTAAGAAAAAAGAGAGCGTTAGTATGCAAATGTAAACTAAGAAATTAACCAAACTAATTCCTAAACCAACACTTCTAATTGCTACCTCGGATAGAGAAAGATAGAAAAGAAGGAGAATACAATACATGCACTTGCCTATGAGATCATAACTCTCCTCCTTTGATATGCTTGGATTTTCTCTTGGATTACTTGTTGGATGCTTCAGATTTTGGAGACACTTGGGCAACACCTCCCCTTGATAACTTGATTGCTAGATTCTTGATGAAGGATGGGTTGATTGGATTGGATGATTAAATATTGAATGATTGAATGATTGAAGAACAAAGAGATTGTTATGGATTATGAGACACCTTCCAACTAACTCTCATGGAGGAGGAGAGCTCAATTTATAGTTTGTGGATGGGAGAATTGAGGGTAGAGATTGAGCCAAGTAGGATGAGGATCAATGGTTGGAAATTGATGATAGGATTGGAGGATTCTAGAACGGAGAATTCTAGAATTTGAATTAAAATTTAATGGAGGGAAGAAGCTTCTATTGAATTAAAAATTCAATGGAAGGAGAAGGTTAGAGAGGCTTCTAGATTTAGAAGCCTCTAGATTTAGAGGTGGAGGAAATGATTAGATTAGGATTAGATTAGGTTGATTAATGATGATTAGGGGTGAGGTTACATGAAAGGCTAGGTGTAGGGATGTGTAGGGTAGGTGGTAGGTGAGATGTAGGAATATTAAATTCCTAGGAAATGTTAATGAAGAATTAAAATAGGATAATATGATATAATAATGGATTAATGAGATTAATGATAAAAATGGGATATTGGATGAATTAAAAGGACTTGGCATAAATGATAAATAATGATAAATGGGTAAATACGATAAAATGGATTAAAATAATAGTTACTATTGCGATTAAATATTATATGGATGATGTTGGTATATTTGTGGGACATGTTAATCATAATTGACCATGTTGACATTTTAGATTTCTACAAATTCAAAATTGGAATCTCTTGTTGATTTTGAACTCTTGTAGACTAATTTCTGAGTGCCTTGCTGATTAGAAATTGAAACAACACCTTGCAATGTTGGAGAAGGCTGAGAATTAGTCTTACCAATTGGTTGATCCACTTCTATTGCTCTTTTATTTGATCTTGTGTTTGTTGCCACAGAAGTAGAGGATTGATTTTTCTAATTTTTTAGTTGATTTACTCCACAAAAATCATCCTCTTGCCAATTTAGAAGTGTAACATCATTATGCACCAATTCTTGAGAAATCTCTTGTTGTGGTGGGGTCTCAACTAATGAGTTTTGAGACATAGAAGTAGTTTTCACCATAAGTTCTTGATTTAGAACACCATTGGGGCAAGAGTTCTGGTTATGGGCTAAATTACAAGGATAACACCACTCATAGTCTTGTATCGATTATTTTGGACAATTAAATTTCTTTAGATGAACTATCGGTGTTGGGATTGAAGGATTGAATAGGATTAGCATTAGAAAATTAATTTGGGCCTTGCAAATTTGGTTGGAATGGAGGCTTATTATGTTGATTGGGTGGATAATATGGTCTATAACTTTGATTTTACTTTGTCTTTTGGGGAAAATTTCTCATTCCCAACTAATTTTAACATGTTCTCAACTCTTGTAAGTCATTTGATTGGCTTGGAGATGCATTATTTTGACTTAAAGGCTAAGTAATAGGCATTGGTGTTAGAGCTATTACATGTATTGGAAGGAAATGGAAGGATGAATCTCTAGGAAGATTGGCATGGGAGGCCTTGGTGCAATCTTTCCAGCTTGTATGAGACTATTTTTAGCTCCAATTATTATGTCATAAGCATCAGGAAGTGTCCTTCCACCCATTGATTGTATCATCACTGAAATATCAGAATTCAAATCCCTTTTATAATACAAAAATACATGCACATGAGTAAGTCTCACCAATTAGACAATTACATTGTCCCAATTCCTTTGAAATCTATAGTTGAATCAGACATGAACTCTTATGGTGCTCTCTTGATGGTAGTAAATTGTTCCACTAGTGAAAGATGATCTGATTTATCTTCAAATTGCCTACAAAAACTTCTCCTAGCTAATCCCATGTACTTGATGGAATTTATTGCCAATCCCCTATACCACTGCAATGTTTTTACTCGAAAGAGGCTACTAATAACCATACTACAACATTATTTTGAGTAATATGATAAACAAAGCATATATTGGCCACATCTTTAATGTGTTCTATGGGTGTAACTTGATTTTCTCCAGTGAAAGATGAAATGCTCTTAAGGGTGGAAACTGGGATATCATCATGTTGTGCAAGCAATAATGGGCTCGCCACTATTGAAGGGAACAAAAATCAGATTTCTTGGGATGGCCATATTGAGATTTAAATTGGATATGGGGAAATTGGGAAGTAAACTCTGATTTTGTGGGATGGAGGGAGATTTAGTATATGGTTTAGAACTCAAAAACATGTTTCTCTTTGTTGAATTCAAAGACAACTCAACATAAATGGAATACCTTTTTGTAGATGATCTAGTTATAACTTTTGGCATGAAATATGCACTGATCTACTACTAGGATGTGCTTTGAACTTATGGAGCTACCAGATGTTGGATGAATGTGTATAAACATTGATTCTTGCTAAGAACCACATCAAATATTTAGCAAATCCTCTTGTTCTGGTCCCATTGGGCATGCCAAAAATTATTTTCATGAAGGAATGCACCCTTTGGGGAGTGGTGTGATGTCTCCCCTTCCAATGACAAAATGAAAACAAACCTAGGTTGTGGGTGACTTATAGGTTAGAGTGAGTCTCTAGAGAGGGTTGGTTCCCTAGTGTAACACCTATACTAGCTTCTACTCTACTACATGAAATGGGAAAAGGGAGAAGGAATGATTGAAAACAACAAAAGAGGGTAATACACCAAAAGTTTGAGGATCTCAGACTTTTTGAAGCACACAGATGGACCACGAAAACCACACACACCATACATAACCTACTAATGGGTATGTCAATGCAAAAGTGTTTTAGAGAAGGGTTTGAATTTGTGACAAAACAAAGAAGGGTAAAAATGGCTCTGGAAGAGAAATTTGATGAATTACTTGAAATGAATCATGCAAAAACTTGGTTAAACACAATCTATGACCTCAAATTAACATATAATTGCATAAAGTCATGGAAATTAAACTACAAATCAGGGATAAAATAGTATCACGAGATAAAATTATCTTAAAGACACAATATTGCACAATAAACATGTTGTAGGAAGGTAGAAATAGCTCCTTTATTGATCCAAGAGGTGAAACCAATACAAAAGATCACTCATGACCCCTACTCTTCCACTTAGAATACTAAATTACTCCAGAATAATGAATAAAAAGTGCATATATTAGTTTTTACAATGAATTACATGGAGTTTTATAGAGAATTGAGGGAGAGAAGAAGAGAAAGAGACACAGACATGCAAGTCGATCACTTAAATAAAGAAAAGCACATGAGAGTGTTACATGTCTAAGTTGCCCTCTACTCCATAAATAGGTGATCTTGATTGAACATAGGGAGATCCATGCACATAAAAGAGTAATTTGTACCTAGAATAAAAAATTCCATGCTTAGGAATGAAGTTTACATCCTAAAAAATAGAATTTGGGTTCCCTTGCATGTTCTTGATATTTTTAATGGTCTCGCATGATCTCAAAGCTTTTTTGCATGAAAACTTGCTAATATTAGCCTCTTAGTGATAAAAATGGAGTCTTACTAAAGAGAAAAGCTAAAAATAGCAAATTGGGACGTTTATGGGCCTTGTTCATGCTTTTGGTTGAGTAGTGTAGTGATGCGAGAGAATGGATGGAATGAGGGAACAATTTCATATATTCCCTCAAATTATGACTTAGCTGATCAAGGCCTTATTTGTGTTTTGTAGTGTTTGTAGGGTTCTAGGAATAGACAAAACTATGGCACAATTCCCTCTATTTCGTGTAGAGCCGACATGTTTGATTTTTTTTTATCGGCTTTGGCACCGATCAAGGAACCGACAAAGTAAGCCACCATTCCACAAGTTCCATTAGTAATAAAATTCACTTGATCACAATGCCTCCTTCCCAACATACTATGTGTTGACCAAATCGGACTTCGAGGAACCTGAGGAACATTGAACTGTTCCATCGGTTCCATGTAAGATCGAGTTTTCTAATTTACCATCTCTTTGCTTTGGCGTATTATGTGGAAGTTCGGGAAATGGCGGAACATGAGAATTATTCTTTAAGTTCTACTAATCACCTATATATCTGATGAATCCTTTAATTTGTGTTGCTTTCGTGCAAGGTGGGTCTACAGGGAACACCATGAACATAGGAATTCTTCCCACCTTTGTGCCAAGAAAACATGATTTCACTTATTCCCAATGTTATGCGGCTAAGGTGGTAAAGTGGGAAGCTGGAGGAACTCGGGAATAGTTCCTCTTGTTCCTCCAAAGGCCATTTTCCCCCATATTTCCCATCTCGACCCAATTTTTCCAAAATTTGACCAACTCCCTAATAATGAGACTTAATAAGATGGAGGACAATGCCTAAAACACTAAATTTTACCCGTATATAAACTTTTGAAATTTCCACGATCATGAATTGTAAAACACCCAAAATGGTCTAGGTCTGGTTTTGGATAACAAGAAACACAAGGAGAGATCAAGAGTTGATTGATTTAAGAATAGATAGAAAAATTAGTCTTAGAGAATCATGTTGATGGGATGATCCTTTTACGAGATGGTACAATCCTCAAAAAAATATACAACTCATGGAGGACAACCTCAAGCAATTTCTAAAGTTGGTTGAAAGGATGGAAACCAAACCATATGGTTTTAAGGAACCTTTTCCTTGGGGTATCCCTTTACCAATATCACATAGTATTCCTACTCATTAATTTGAAGCCTTACAACTTTATCAACCTAAGGTTTATGCCTCCTTCCATTTCTTAGATCCCCTCAAGATTTATTATCCTCCCAAACAAGATAATACATCTTCTCCACCATTACACTTCTACAACCACCTAGGACTCTTTCCTTACCTTATTTATTGAATGCAAATCCATATTCTTATTATTTGTGCATCCTTATCAACATAAGGTGCATGTTTCTTGTCATTTCTTACATCCACTTGAGAAAATTCAGCATTCTCCGATTGCTCTCCCAACCTCGGGTGTGATTTTTCCTAATCCCAAGAAATTCATGAAAAATCAATTTCAAACTATGATTCACAACATGGGGTTTTAGAACCTAAGGACGAGGAAAACGACGTGTTTGACACTAAGGATGATCGATTAAAAATTTAAAAGGAACAAAATATTGATAACATGTATGAGGGATGCATTTTTGATTAGTTAGAAGTGTAATCAAATCTAAAAAGTGAAGGCGAGGAGGTGTGCTCCAAGATTGAATATGTGAATAAAGAGGACAATCTAAAAAACTCAATGCAACTATCCAAACATCCCTTACTACCTAGCCATTTCATCACCTTAGAGGATTGTTTGCAAGTTTGAGGAATAAATCATAAAGGATGAACCTAAAAAAACTCTACGAAGAGCTAGGTGATGATCAACCCCCTTAGGTATACACCACAAATATTTTAGGGTTGAGAAATGATCATCCAGATCTAAAAAATGTGAGGGAAGATATATTTTATGATTTTAAATATATGGATGAGGAAGAGAGACCAATTGAACTCATAAGTACTCCATATGCACCCCTGGTTTTCCTCAAAAATTCTTCTTACTATCAAAACATATTTTGAACCTATGACAAATCAAGAAATTTCATTAAATTTCATTGATATTCAAACAAAGATGTAAAAGGATGAAGAGGAGGTTGAAATTTCCAAATCAACACGTGGAATGAAGAAGGATGAACTCTCCTCCATTCTTGATGAATTTGAGAGATTCATGGTGTCGATAGGAGGTGAATACGAGGATCATATTCATATTTTAATTCCAAAACATTCATGGGAGGAGATCGTGGATTTATCTTAGTGTAAAGATAAGGATGATGTGTCTAATAGCTCTATTTATGGAGGTGAGTGTATAAGAGATGGGAAATTCGGAAAAAGTGGTCCTTTAGTTCTAAAATTTGGGTGTCCAATCAAATACTTAGTTTGATCGAGCCAAACCAGATTTTCCACGTGTCATGTTTACTTTAGAGCATGAGGATGATTTTCAAAGTGTTAAAAGTTAGCTAATGCATCGGCCCAAAAAAATTACAAAGTAGAAAGAGAAGGTGTTTTTTCTATTTGAAGCTAGTATTTTGGATAAAGAAGAGGCAAAAACTATGTTTTCACTCCCCACTTTCCTTGTTGCAAATTTGATGTTATGGCCACATTTTATTAGAGAATGAAGTTACTTTTCCCGACCAATATCTGGTTTTGTTTAGTTTATCATGTACTTTGTTAGAGTAGGAGTAGTTTAGATTTTATTTTGGAAAAAATAGTGTTATCACACTTTGCATGTTCTCATTTGGAACATGTATGATTTTTCTTTTATTCTGGTTTTTACTAAGATTTTCTTGAGCTCTCACACTGGTCGCATCAATCAACCTCCTTCAAATTTTATGCAATTCTAAAGCTAAATCAATTTGATTTAAATAAGAATTCCAGTTTCAAGGCCTTTCATCCAAGACTAGAGCTTCAAGGAAGATAACTTAAATGATTTGGCATATTTTAATGTTTCCAAAATTTAGAGTCAAAATTTCAAGATCAAATTCAGAATAAATTCCAAATCCAACATCTTAGATAGAGATCAAACATTTCAAATAGAGTTCAAGGTGAGTTTTCAAAAATTATAGCCATTTTTTCAAGATAAAGGAAAATTCTATGCCTAATTGACACAAAAGACTACTGATTAGTCCATCTAGCAGGCAAATGACCCCTGTGATTCACCAAAAATGTTACCAAAATGAGCATTGCACTTCATTTTTGGAAATTGGTTACTATTTCTTAACTTGAAGGATTTTGATCACGGTTTTATAGGGATTTTGGACACCTAATAGTTTCAAACTTGTATAAGTTATGTTCACGGGGTAGCTCTAGGTTCATCCAAGCTTGATAAAAATGCAACCCATTTCGTGAAGTTTTTCCTTAATATGGCTAGAGACATCCATTATCAGTTATTTTCTTTGAGAAGCAGGCCATTAAATTTATTGGAGTGAAGGAGGGAACATGGAGATCAATTAACATTTGAGACTTAGTCACTTTTATTTAATTCAACACCTCATTTGGATAAGTGACAAGTGTCATCCATCAAAACCCGAAATTTGAGAACTCGAGATGAGCCGGGAAAATATTTTGCCAAATTCTCCAAAATATTTCTGAGGTCCTAAGAACTCGAGAATCCTGATATCATAATTTAGCATAAACAATGAGGATTTCAAAGTCACAGTGAAAATTAATATTATTCACAAAGGGGAAAAATAGCATGAGAATCCAGGAGTTTAGAGATCTTGAGATTTAAAGATCAACACATGCATTTTCACCTTGGAGTCTCATGGTCTCAAAAAAATCAAAAAATAGAATAAGAGGGATGAGGAAGAAGTTTTGAGGTCCTGAAAACACAAAATCACGACAAAAAATCCACGTGGACCAATCCTTGTGCCCTTGATTTCCAAAGGCATAAATTCATAAAAGTAACTTCAAGAAAGCAAGCCCAAGACCTCAAGATTCAAATAGGTCAACAAATGGCACTAGTGTACACATGGCAGATCTTTGAGACAAGCTACAATTTTAATTTCCTAGCTTAAAATTGACGATATGCTCTAATGAAAAGTTTAACTCGGGACATCATCAAAAGACATGACAATTTTTTTGTATTTGGGTCATATATTTTGATTGGAGCCTCCATTTCACCTATGACTAATGTCATTCAAAGTGTATTTTATAAAAATTTACTCATATCTTTGTTATAAAATAAATGTTTAAGTGATGAAGGAGATTTTCATGACTTTTTATGTTGTTAGTTGTTAAAATCTTGATCAAGTGACTATTAATCACTTTCAGATGCTTTTGAGCGGTTCTAATCTCTTTTGAAGGGATGCCTTTTGAGTTTCTAACACTTTTTTGTCCCACCAAAACATAGAGAAATAATTAAAACAAGTGGTTAACTAATAATTTAGGCGAGTCAAAGTGCAATCATGACCAATTGGGGAAAATGATAGCTTAAACTTCATATTATCTCCCTAATTGCACGGGTTGACATTGATCCTTTCTCAAAGAGTATCTTCAAACAAATATCTATATGTTTACTTACAAATCAAGGCAATTCCATTTTGGGATCATCATTCCAAGGCCAATTTTTGGCGAGTTTTCTCAAAATTGAGCATCTTCCAAAACTTGTTGAGCCATTTGAGTGGATAAACATAAGAAAATATATTTCATGGCATCTTGAGATCCCTTTCTCTCTCTTCTTCTCTATAAATGCAACTCAATTTTAATATAAAATGATCCTCTCTTGAACGCAAGGTGACTCTTCCCAATTGGGTGCCCAACCATTTTGAGCTACAAACATACAATTTGAGCTTGTGCAATGCACTCAGTTCCTTCCTAATGGTTATAATAGATTATGTATATTTCTAGGCATTAATATGATGTTCATTATGGCTATTTTCTTCCCTTTAGCTTATGTTTTTGTCATCTTGCCTCTTTGTTATGTCATTTCATGTTGTGTGTGGGTTATACTTGCATGGTTTCCTATCTCATAATGTTGATTATACGAGAGAATTAGAATCGATTTAATGTAGGCTAACATGGCTTGTATTTACCATCTTTCCACCATTTTTGTCCTCTTGTTTTCATCTCAAGGAGAGATATTCCCTTCTATTTTAGTTCATCACCACTTTTTTATTTCATGTTTCCCCCTTCCCCTTTCCGTGTTTATTCATTAATTATTTGTTAGAGTAGTGGTTAACATTAGAGTAGATAGGTGAGGAGTGGAGGTATATCCTTATGAGCCAAGGTCCCACGCCTTGGGAAATTCATTGTTGAGATAGTGAAGTTCACAAACCTAGCGATCTATCATAGGTGCACACATTTCACCGACAACAACTGCGCTACACCTAACAAGATTATTTGGGTTCAATATATGTAACACCAATTTTTGATAAGTTGTTTGAGTACCTTGATCAATGACAACAAGTAAAATTTATTTTTTAGGTGATATTTGACCTAGATGTATAAGGTAAAAAACTTTGGTAGTCAATGAATCTAATGTAAGTCCACAAATTAACACAAGAAAAGGTAAAGGCCCTAACAAAGATAAAGATAAAGCACAATTTAAGCCTAAGTGTAATCAATCAGCAAAGTAAAAATCCACCCGCATTGAATAAAAAGA
The DNA here is from genome assembly GCA_018340775.1 of Taxus wallichiana var. yunnanensis. Classification (NCBI taxonomy): domain Eukaryota; kingdom Viridiplantae; phylum Streptophyta; class Pinopsida; order Cupressales; family Taxaceae; genus Taxus; species Taxus wallichiana. Next base: position 933,074,436 of record CM031242.1, read on the forward strand.
TGAAGGAAAAGGAAAATTTAAATCCAAAGATGAAAAAGAATGTTATAATTATTAAGGTGTATGAGGCCATGTTGAACACCAACGTTTCAAGAAAATGGCATACTTGGAAGCATATATAAAAATATACAACTTCCTACCTCCGGAAAGTGTTGCTCTTTACGTAAAAACTAGTGGAGCGACAATTAACAAGTGGATTATGGATTTAAGGGCTTGAAATCACATGGAAAATTAGGGTTCTCTATTTCAAACTTTCATATATGGTATTACAACATTTTTATTGGAAACAAAACTCGTCTTAAATTTGAAGGTGAAGGCTCTATTGATATGACAAATGACATGTTTAATGAAGTTCATGTTCTAACTTTATCTATGAAATTACTATCCATTTATCAAATAAATCATTTTGGTGAAGGAAAGACTATTGATTTTACCACTAATGATGTTTTTATTTCACAAGGTAAAGACCTTTCTTCTAGTTGTAGACACTTAAATTTGGAAATTTATCATTTTGACATTATTGGTTATGGTTGTGATTTTTGGCTAAGACAAATACCTACATCCTATCCTCACTAAGTACATATTTTTATATTTCTCCCGATGTGCTTATTCCTACACACGATGTGTTAACACTTTCTAAACATGAATACATAAAATCATTGTGTAACCTCTTCCCATCATGATGTAACTTCTAAATTTATTCCAACATTTCCTTGTCCAAATTTTTAGAAGGTCAAGATGTGGAATTCAGTCGTGGCCTTTATTGAAGGTCTTGGACAGATTACATCTTCCAAATTTGTTTTAATTACAATATCTTTGTTGGTTCTTTTCATCTTCTTAGATTGACATTTACATGAAAAACTAGCTTTGAGGCCATATATAAGAAAGTTAACATCACCTCATTTACACCACCTAGAAATCACTTGGCATGCTCATTAAAAATACATTCAAAAGACATCCAAGGCTCCCTAAATATTCCCAAATTTGATGCATATCCATTAGGGTAGCCACTACTATAGTTTTGAAGCACTCAACCAAGTCAAGGATTTCAACTTACCTCATTTCCAAACACTCAAAGAGCCCTACTCAATGTCTTAACAAGAGCACAACCATCTCAAGCATGAAGTTATTCAAGTTGTTAACTAGTTGCATTCATATAGATATTACATTCTAGATGGAGAACTATGCGTGGGTTAAGGCCTCTTCAAATTAGTTCCAATGTAAGTGGTGCTTAGATTACACTTCAACCCAAAAACTAACCTTCTTAAACAATCTTCCACCTATGTTTAGAATTTGAGTTTCATTTAGCTAATTTCATATGGTTTTGAGATTGTGTAACACTTAGGGTTTGATAGTGAAGCATATTTCCAGATTACTAAAGGTAATGAAAGTTTATAGAACCTCACTCCTAGCAGGTCCAAGATCCTATAGAAGGTCATGAACCATATAGTTATTCCTGGTAAAGGTGTATGATTTTAGGCCAGTGCATTTTCCAAAACAAAGCATCTACAAATCCATTACTACTTGTTTACCCATATTGTGCATGAAGATCTCTTTTATACTTTGCTATGTGAAGCTAAGTACATCTTCCCTCTTGTTTTTCAATCTTGTAGCATATTGTAAACACTAATTGCAAGTACTAATACATTATTATGATATTGTATGATTAATGTTGGAAGTTAATTAATTAGAATAGCTCCTAATATTATAACCTTACATTCCTTTTTAGTTTTTGTGCATTCCATAACAATATCATTTCAAGTTAAAATTACAAAGGTTGTAAACATTTTGTGAACCCATCCTTGCATCGAACATTTTGGATCAAACCTTAGCTCCTAAGGTTTCATTTTTGTGTGTTATTCTCATTCATTCTTAGTGTTATATTTGCCCTTATATATATCATCATGTCTTTTCCTCTAATATTTTATGATTTCCACTTCAAGCCTAAAGGTTCACTCCCCTATGATGGTACATACTACTATCCCTCTAACCAGGTCCATGCTCATACCCCACATATGGCATAGATCCCTTATGTTCATCTTTCTTGTCACATGACAAATATGACCCCTACTTATATGGATATACAATCTGAGATCATTCTTGTCACACTTGTGGATTACGTGTCATGCTTTCATCCTACCCCTTTTTCTCCCACCATCAATGCGCTTACAACACAAGGTAATAAGCCCCCAATTAGGGGAAACCCACCATTGCATCCTTCACTTGTAGCTCCTTTAACTAAGACTAGTGCTCCCTCTAAGGGTTATGATATATTGGAACAACTCAGTAATACCCTACTAAGATATCTCTTTTAGACCTACTTCAGAAAGCACCTACTTACAAATATATTTTATAAGATGTTTTGCACTCTTTCACTTTGGCTAATGATATTAAGCAAGTTGCCTTTGATTCTCTCATGGATACATTTAAGACAATTGATAATATTGTTTATTTTCATGTAAATAACATTCCTCCTATATCCAATGAGGACATATGTTCCCATCTTCTTCTTACTACATGCATCTAATGGTTTCTCTTCAAATGAGTCTTGATCAATAATGGTTCTTTATTCAATGTATGTTCACGTTCCTTACTCACGTAAATGGGTATTTATCCTACTCGTAATTGAGACAACCACCACTACTGTGAGAGGATTTGATAATGTTACCCGATCTACTTTAGGTACTATAACCTTGGATCTCCTTGTTAGCCCTAAGAAGTTACCTACTAATTTTCACATCATGGATAATTATCTTCATTAAAATATACTCTTAGATCATCCATGGATTCGTGATATGCAAGAAATCCCATCTACTTTTCAATAGGATGACCCAAACCCTTCCAAATATTTCTAAGTTGATATGTCAAATCCATAAATGCCTACTATAAATCCTCCTCCACAACTATTACGTATGAACTAATTACCTACACAAAGTTATTGGGGATATTAGCCATAATTCCAATCCTATGATCCCTACACCACCATTGGTTGAACCAAAAACAACTACAGGTTAATCCTTTGTTTCATCCATCTCCAACCACTACTTCCAATCCACTGTCCCTCCCAACCTTTTGGATGTCTCCTTTAAAAAAGTTCATGAATATTCCTCGATCAATGATGATGATTCTATTGAACTCGTTAATGATCATGTACGTAATCTTAATTTTAACCCTGTTGATGGATATGAGTCTATGTTTCATTCTGTATTTATTTCTAATAGCCCTAGGCATTCTTGACTTAGAAGTTCTATACCCAACATTATTGCTACAAATACTACCTATATCATTCCTCCCTCACTAATATCCTTGACCCAATTCAACACACAATCAACATATTGATACTATACCACCCATTAACTTGATCACCATCCCTACTAGTTTAGATACACCTCAAGAACTAATCTCTAATATCTTGGATCTTGACTTTCTTTGACATCAATCTCCTCATAAGCTATCTAAGCACTCAAACATACCATTACTATGACTATCATTTGCATCTCTGACATGATACTAATCACTACAAATATATTATTGCTAATATTACCATGTTCAAAATTGAGGGTGTCATCATGATATTACCACAAGCTTCCTTACAATCAAAGCATGTGTGATCATTAGACATTACTTATCCACACAAAAACCACGACATGATCCGATTCACCAACACTCCCAAACCTTAGATTCCGACATACATATCACCACCCACGGGAGTTCCCCCTTTATATATTATTGATTTTGAACCTAACACAAATGATCTCCTTGATGACTACTAAGCTCTTGGGATGCCCCTCTCGATGTATATAGATAATTTCAAAAATATAAAAACATTTACATATTTGCAAAAATACAAAACCGGCACCTATACAAATAGCTCATTAGCTATTAACACTTTACATTAGATATGTTGTTTGTTACTATGGTTTGATTGATATCATATCTTTTATACTCTTTACACACATGCATTCATGAGGTATATTGAGCTTGATGCAAGACACACAGATCATTACGTGCTTCAATAGAAGCTAGCTTGGTTCCTTAAATTCTTCTCTTGGGGACATCCCTCCACACTATACAAGTGATATTATTTCATTATAATTCCTTTCTACTTCCTCATTACGCTTGATTACATACATTGTGTACATGTTATATTTAAACTAACAAGATTAACACAAGTGTGTTTTGCATGAACATTGACATATCTTACTTTGTGTGCTTTCCTACGACTTACGACATTTCTATTCTCAATATTAAGCATCATTGTTTGCTTTACATGGTTGTTAGTTCCTTTCTTATCTTATGACACTATAGGTGTCCCATGTTTGTGGCTCTATGCATTCCCTATGAGAAATTACTTTTCTTATAAGTGGCCTAAGTGCATTGATTCTCTAGTGACACCACATATGTCCCATGCTTGTGGCTCTACGCCTTATTGTGACTTTTATATTCATGTTACTGATTCTATTTAGCCACTTGATTGTTGTTATGTCTCTACATTAGTTTTATTACATTTGCATTACTACTATTACCGGTGCTCTTGTTGTTATCACTACTATTGTTATTATTGTTTCTATGGTTGTTTGTCTCTTTGTGTGCCATAATATTTAACATGCGCAACCCCTTTTACAGGTACACGTTCTCAAAGGTGGCCACCACTTCAACATTCCACACTCTTCTACATATTAATAGTCTCTGATAAATGGGTGCAAATCTATTATTTTGAGTTGTATGCTCAAATGTGTTACTACACGCACCTCAAAAGAGGGGGCACTCATTGGGGTGTATTATACACATACAAGAAGAAATCTAGGCTCGGGGTAGGTTTTCATAGGAAAAAATCCTTAGAAACATTTCCATATACCAAAATTTGGCATAAATTATATAGGTGCAAGGTGATACAGAAAGGTCAAGGCTATATGGATGTTCTTGACCCTAATACATGTTTCTTCCATGGGAAAGTTACACTATATTTTTCTACAGTTTCATATTTCCACTTATGGATACAAGTTTTTCGCATATTTGGTTGACATAGTATAGAATAATTTATAGGGGCATGAAATATTTCATTCCTTCTCACACTTCAATACTCGATTAAAATTACAAAATATACGGTTTTAAGGGCATGATTCTCCTTCTCCATCCCCATTTTAACATATTACACAATTTTAATCAATAGTAAGACACACAATAATGACACGGGGCTCCTATTCTCTTCTATACATTGTGTTTATATATACAAAGTTGGGCCTAAACCCGTTTGCAATGGTGTGGTTTGTGTGGTTATAGAAAGTATCAAAGTGGCTAAGTTCTTTACAATAGATCTTTCCTATCCTCATTTCAAAGGGTAAGATGTTAGGGTTACTAAAAACTTTGATACATGGTCTTCTTCCTTCACGGGGTGCATTGATACCTATCTTCTTCTCTCTCAACCTCCTATTTGGTGTTGGGTTACATGCACCAAATACTCTGATTTCTCCTTTGACACAATTGGGGATTGATCACCCCAATCCTTCGAGTAAGTTCAACAACAAAATTGAAATATCCAACTATAAGAAAAGAATGTGACCTCTTCCTTCATAATACAAACAAATGTATTCCTTGAATGAATTTCATCTATTTATTTCACCTTAAATACAAAGTTCAAAATTATATGTTTACATTTAAGTTATAGTTCAATTTATACTATGGGTATTGAATACACTATGGGTTGTAGGTTTTGTCATGGAGGATGCCAACACTAACACATTTGGATGAAAAAAACTATGAGAAAAGATAGAGTGTGTCTACACACTTAGGTGTCATTTTCCTTTAAACATGTAATTTTCATTTCATACTTAAAGGGGGAAATGTATATACTCAAATTTAGAAATATTTCATTTTGACATTGCTCATAGTGATTGTGCTTCTAGGCTAAGAAAAACACCTACATCCTATCCTCACTCAATACATCTTTCTATTTCTCTTCTAAATTGCTTATTCCCACACATTGATGTGTTGACTATTTTTGAACATGAATGCATAAAATCAATGTGTAACCTCTTGCCATCATGATGCAACTTCCATATTTCATCCACCATTTCACTTTCCAAAACCATACAACAAGGTCATGATGTGGAATTCGATTATAGCCTACATGTACGGTTTTGGGTTGACACATCTTCCAAATCTATTTTAATTACACTATCTTTATTGATATTTTCATCTTCCTAGGTCAACCTTTACATGGAAAATTACCTTGATATCCCTATATAAGCAAGTTAACATCACCTCATTTACACCACCTAGCAATCACTTGGCACACTCATTGATAATACATACAAAAGGAACATAAGTCTCCTGAAATATTCTCAAAGTTAATGCATATCTACTAGGGAAGCTAATACTATAGTTCTAAAGCACTCAAGCAAGACAATGATTTCAAATTCCCTCATTTTCAAGCAGTCAAAGAGCCTTACTCAATGTTTTAGTAAAATAATAACCATCTCAAGCATGTTTCAAAGTGATTTAAGTTTTCAATTAATGAAATTCATCTAGATATCACATGCTAGGTAGAGAACTACGTGTGGTTTTGATGCCTCTTCAAAGTAGTGCTAATGTAGGAACCACACAAATTACACTTCAACCCGAACACTAACTATCTTGCAGGTCTTCCACTCATACTTAGGGTTTGAGTTCTATTTAGTTTATTTTAGATGGTTTTAATATTTTGAGACACTTAGGGTTTGACAATGAATCATATTTATAGATCTCCTAAGGAAATAAAAATTAAAAAAACCTCACTCCCATTAGGTCCAATACTATACAAAAGGTCTTGGACCGTGCAACCATTCTTGCAAATGCTTATGATTTTGGACTAGTACAATTTCGAGTTACATTTTCCAAAACAAAGTATTTATAGATCCATTACTCCCAGGTTTGTGTAGTATGTTCATCAAGATCTCTCTTATACCACTTTGTGTAGCTAAGTACATCTTCCCCTTGTTGTTTTCAATCTTGTAGCATATTGTAAACACTAGTTGAAAATACCAATACATTTTTTTATAGTGTATGATCAATGTTGGAAGTTAATTAATTAGAGTAGCTCTAATATTCTAACCTTACATTCCTTTTTAGTTTGTTGTGCATTCCATAATAATCCGGTCTTAAGTTAAACTTAAAAGGGTGTAAACACTAGTGTAACCACTAGGAAGGTTGATCATTAAGCCAAATTATACAAGCTTTACTTGCTCTGTGTATGATCACCCTTTGCAGTCATGTTTACCCATGAAAATGAATTAAGTAAACTTTGGCATGAGAATTTTAGTTATCTTAACTATTTCTTATTGCAAACTCTATATAATCACAATCTTGTTCTGGGTTGCTTAACTTGTCCTTGAAAGACAATTTTTTTAGGTTGTGCACTTGATAAATAACATAGGGATATCTTTCGAAAATTTAATGTTTGGAGAGCTAGTGAAACATTATAATTGGTTTGCACCGACCTCATAGCATTCCCCCGTGTTTCTTTTTAGAAGCATAAATATGTGCTTACTTGCATTTATGATTTGTCTAGCAAAACTTGGATCAATTTTTTGAAAAATAAAAGTGAAGCCTTTGAGCAATTCAAAAAAATTCAAGGCCATTGTTGAGAATATATTTGAGTGGATCCCAATACTTATCGTCAATATTTTAAGCATTCTAAATGGTGGATAAATATGGTAGATTTTTTTTTTGAAAAATAACAAAACTTGGGATATGGTTCCACTTCCAAAAGGAAGAAAAAGAGTGAGATAAAAGTGGGTCTACTAAATTAAATACGAAACACATGGGTCCATTGATAGGTACACATTTACTTATAGTAAAAGACGTTTTATAGGTTGAAGGTGTTGATTGCCATGAATTTTGTTCTCTAGTCGCTAAAATGAATTCTTTTCTACTAATACTCTTGGTAGCTATGATATAGGGATGGGTAATCCACCGGATGGATGTCAAAAGTGCCTTCTTGGATGATTATTTGCTATAAAAATCTACATGTCCCAATCTTTTGTGTCTCATTGATAGTGATAAATCCATTTTTGTGTGCAAATTGAAAAGTCCTTGTATGGCTTGAAATATTCTCCTCAAACTTGGTATGAAAATATTCACATGATTCTTATCAATTTTGGTTTTACACTGTGTTCCTCTAACCCTATAATATTTATCAAGAAATGAGATAGAAAGATCCTTATTCGAGCCTCTATTATCGATTACTTAATCATCACATGAGCTTCCACACACCATATTCATGATTTGAATTCACATTTGAAGAAGTCTTTTGAGATGATTGATTAGATTTTTCTTGATTTTGACTTGGTCTTTGTGTTTGAGTTCAACAAAGGTGTTTTCATCCATGAGTCCAAATGTTCTCACGACATTATCCATTGCTTCAACATGGAAACATGTAAGTCCACACCAACTCATTTGCAATCAAGGTTCAATTTGTCTTCCAAATGTTCTATTCCTTTAGTTGTTTGGAAACATATTCTACTTGAATCATACTCGTCTTTCTATTTCTTTAGTTGTGAAAATTATATCATGCTATTGTAATATACCCCATGAAATTCCTTAGCAAGTTAGAAAACACATTCTATAATTTCTTTGCAATACTACTAATTATGGGATTTAGAACAAATTAGGTGACACAACCTCAATTTATAGTTACACATCGAGAGAAAGAGTCACAAATAATCATGCTCCTTCGAAATCATAGATGTAGACTCTTTGGATAGTGATTAGGTAGGAGATACTCACAATCACAAGTCAACCATAAGATATATCTATCATTTTGAGGAAAGTCTTGTGACTTGGTTCTGTAAAAAATAGATCAACATTACATTGTCTACCATAGAGGTAGAGTATAATGTAATTGTTATTGTAGGACGTGATTTAGTGTTGATACATGCGTGATTTTGAATTTTGGTTTCTATATACCTAACCCATACAAATTTGGTTTTATAATCATAGTTCCATTCACATATCTTATAACTTAGTGGAGCACCAAAGCATAAGAACATTGAGATTTACAAGTATTATATTCAATAGATGATCCAAGACAATGTTGTTGATCTTAAATTTTAAAAAATAGAAAATCAAGTTGTAGACATATTCACAAATCCCTTGCTTGAGGCGTGATTTTCTCATCTCATGCAACTTTGGGAGTGAAGGAAGGTGTTGTTGAGAGGGGTAGTTAAGTGATTCCTTCGTCCTTCCCTTTATCGAAGTACATATTAAGGGGGATGTTAGGGTATTCAATTTTCATACACTATTGTTTGATTTTAAGACACACTTGTAATATTATTTATAATTGAAGACTACTAAAAGTTCAAGCAAAGCTAAACTAACAAGACTAACACCACATAGTCTATTAACAAATGATTTATGAATCTAACAATAGTTACATCAATGATAAAAGCTTAATGGAATGCTTGAAACAACTAACATGATATAAATCAATCCTAGCTAAAGCATGCCTACTTAATATGAATTGCTAACTAACATAGACCTAAATAGATCTAAGAGGGAAATCAAATTGGGTTTGTTGCTACTTCAAGAGAGGTGAGATGGTCTCTCCAACAATGACTACAAGGTCATATTGGATACCCATCTACTAACCCCATTGAATATTGGAGGCAAAGATTGAGCTTGGCTCTTAATCATATTTGTTATATGATATGCAATTCAAAGCATGGTGTAAAATTTAAAGGTATGTGGTTAGTCCTTTTTATAGTTTTTCCTTTGAGGAAAAATTGCATCTTGGTGCATGTGGGACTAAAAGCACAAAGTAGATTAAGGTTTTCTAATCTTGATTAAGGATTGTTAATCATGATTAGTGAATTAACAAGTGATTAGGATGTGAGGAGCCTTAATCAACCACTTAGGGTCAATTAGGAGGCTAGGATAAGCTTTTGAAGCCTTCTGAGATGTTGTGGAGGAAAGTGGGGTGATTTTGAATGGTTGGAAGAGGGGTTTAAGCCAATAATAGGGTTTATTGACCAAAACAAGGGTAAAATAGGCTTAATTAGCTAATAATTACTAATTGTCTATTCGAAGAGGATTTTGACTTACGATGTGTCGTAAATTGGCATCCTGAATGTAAAAGAGGCTAGATAATCAAAAAAGCATTGTTAATTAACCAAAATGGTAAGAAACGTTAGTTAATTAGCGAAATCACTAATTATAACGGAAATGGTAAGAATGAGAGTGATTTGTGTGTTTTTAGCAATAAGATTGCAAAAAGCGGAATTTAGGTGTCTACTGATAATTTAACATTCCAATAATTCACTCAATTATGCATGTTTATCCATGTCTATTAATAAATTTATTGACTTGATTGAATTTAACTATTAATAGCCCCTTTTAAGGCTTGTTTTGCAAGTTAGATACTCTTTAAACCTTAACCTTAGCCTCTTAAATTTTCTTTATAAAAGCATAAAGCTAGTGCATGAGGAATTATTGTAAAAGAGAGTTATTTTTACCCTAGTGAATTCAAGTCAAAACTTTTTTATAAAATTCTCGTAGTCATGTCATCTTTGATAAATTTGTGTTATGTCTTTGCTTTAAGCTTTCATTGATTTATTATATATGCATGCATGTGGGTGTTTGTCTTATGGTTGTTTACAATGAATTTGGAGAATGCAACAAAATTTAATGCTAGACCACAATATCTTATAAATTATTGGCTTCTAATGTAACAAATATCAAAGGTATATCTATCTTACCACCTTTGTAAACCAAGACTTGAACACTTTATTCTCTTGATTTCCATCATATAATTTTGTTCACCCTTCCACACCTTGATTTGTAAATAGGTGGTAGTATTTTGCAATTATCCTCTTAGCCTTTTAGCCACTATATATGATTGTAAGGAGTGTGAGTTGTTGGTGGTGTTTGACCCTGATTTGCTTCAAAATAATGGAAATATGCACTTACAATAAAGGCTTGTGTTCAAAACAAAGCCTAACAAAGTTAATGTTAAAGATAAATTATTTAATCATATAAATCTAATAAATGTGGGCACTTTACTTTAATATAATATAATTTGAGTGTGTATTGTCACCTATAATAGTTGGAAACAAGAAGTCCATGCTTGTAAATTCAAATTGTACTAAACCATTAATGTAGATAAAATACAATTTAAACATTAATTTGAAGAGTCATACAATGATTTCAACTAGAAATTAATCCTTTCTTTGCACTTAGACTTGCGTGCAAGGATCGCAAAGAAAACATGCATCAAGCATTAGCTTACGGAGGATTTATTTTCCTTTTGAGTTTTGTGAACATAATTGTTTCATATGCAATATATATCAGTCCTATTTTCGATGGTTTTGAATATTCATAAACATTTCAATTCATACACAATCAATACTTATCACTTGTTTAAGCAAGGATTAGTCACATTGTGACTTTGTTTTGATGAGTATTCTTTAATATTTATGTAAACTAATTATGCCAAAAGGAATTTTCCAAATGGGAGTAAATCCTATTGGTGCTTTGACACATGTTAGGCCAATCAACGGTGAGAAAATACCTTTGAGAGAATGTTAAAGTACACTTTGTAGGAGGATTTTTCGATGGGTACAGTTCGATTTAGTCTCTAGGTTGTTTCTTTGTAGGATTTCCTTGCCAAATTGTAGGCATTGAAAATAAAAAACATTGATATTTTTGACTATTCAACTAGCAATCACACATGAAATGTATGATGGAAATGTTGAAGGGATACATCGAATAAGTGGAACTCGAGGGGCCGAAATAGTGGGAGAGGAAGGGTGAGAGAGGAGGGCTTTTGAGGGAGAGAAGTCTAAGGGTAGAGAAAACATTGTGGGGAACCAATGAAAAATTGTTATTTCATTGATTACAAGCCATTTTTTTCAATAAATAGAAGGATAAAGGGGGTGTAGTGTGCAAGACATCGAGGAAACATATTTTAGAGATATCTTAGAAGGAAAGGAGTGGTCAATTAACACTACCAATGTCAATAGTTGTTATTTGTAATTTCAACTCTTGTGTTTTTGGGCAATTGGAACACGTAAATATAAGGAAAAAAAAATTACGTCTCAAATGACGTTTTAGAGATAGGGATATGTGTAATGGACATGACATCCTAGGGTAGTGATTTCATGCACACTTGAATCAAGGAGTCTCTCTAACTATTAGGGTAATGAATGATTTTTTCCTCATCGATCTTATTGAAGGCATTGGTAATTAATGACCACTGACATAAAGTCGAATTTGCTATTATTTTTATTTTATTTTTACAGTGGAAATGCATTATATTAGATGATATTTAATTTGTTAGATAAGATAGAGACATGAATGAAAAGATGGGAATTAAATACCTACATGTCTCACTCCTATTTCAGGACTCACTTACATTTTTCATGTGAAAACAATTTGTGCTTAAAGGGGTCGAAATACAAAATGTGTAAAATCTATATTTTGATTGGCATGGAGGACAACCATTCTGAGATGTGGTAAGGGTTGTCTAGTGGCAACAACACAACAACCATAAAATGGGATTTTCTTGGATGGAGTTTAATATGTTATAAAAGTTGAAGACATGAATGGAAAGTTTGAAATAAAAGGTTGGGAATTAAATACCTACATGTTTGACACCTATTCCATGACTTAGAGTGAACCAACCCAAAAAAACATTTGCTTTATGTGCTCCACTTTATTATCTCAATCTTACTTGTGTTATTCACATGAGTGAAATATGTGTTTAAAGGGGCCAAAATAAAGAAAGGGGAAAATAGAATAGATTCAAGGTTCAAAGCCCTATCACACTGTTTTTTATCACCTTGTAGGCCTCCCTTTTAGTTTTAAGCTTGAGTAATTACAGAGAAACTGGGGTTACATAAATAATCAATGATAATTGAGCTCCTCCAACAATTGGTCAAATTAGAAACAAGTAGATTAAATCTATTGCTTGAATTTTGGTTTTTTTAATTTGTTTATTTTTTACAACATCAAAGCCATCAATTAGATGACATTTAATTTGGAGGATAAGACATGAATGAATGTTTGAAATAAAAAGGTGAAAATTAAATACTTGAATGTCCCGCATCTATTCCACGGCTTAGATTGTTTTTTCCAAATAATATATGTTATATGTGTTCCACTTTATAGTCTTGATCTCACTCACAACCAATGCGAAATTGTTATTTCCTCAACCACGAGCCATTTTTTTGTCAATTGTTAGAAGGAGAAAGTGGGTGTGGTGTGTAAGGCATTGAGGCAACATATAATAGAGATATCTTAGAATGAAAGGAGTAGTCGATCAATACTACCAATTTCAACAGTTATTGTCTGTAATTTCAACTCTTATGTTTTTGGGTAGTTAGAACACACATACATATAAGGAGAACTCACTTGCATGTCCCACACAATAGTTCAAAGATAGGGATGTGTAATGGACCTAACATCCCAGGGTAGAAATTTCATGCACATTTTTGATTAGGGATTCTCTCTACCTATCAGGGTAACAAATAGGGTTTAGGTCATCAACAATCTTGATCTGATTGTCCATAAATGACCACATACATTAAATGAGATTGGTTATTTTAATATTTTAATTTTTTTATGAAGGCATTTGATTGGATGCCATTTAATTTGTTTGATAAGATGAAGACATGAATGGAAAGTTGGAAATAAAAGGTGGGAATTAAATATGTGCATGTCCCACACCTATTCCACAATTCATATTTTTCCCACCATTATAATATTTCATAGTTGTGCTCCATATTATTATCTCTAAGTTTCTTACTTTTTCATGTGAGTGCAATTTATGCTTAAACGGTCAAAATAAAAAAATGGGGAAAATCCACCAAGTTCAAGGTTGGAAACACAGCCACATGAATACAACATGATGAAAACCATAAAATGGAATTTGATATCTTTTTGTTTTAATTTTTTCGATGTCGATGTTACCAATTGGATGGATTTCTATTTTGTTAGATAATATGAATACATGAATGGAAAGTTGGAAATAAAAAGGTGGGAATTAAATAGCTACATGTCCCACATTTATACCATGGTCGAGATTGTTTGAACCTTGAAGGGTTTTTTTAGATAATTAAACACTTTTGATGGAGGGTTGGTGGTCACCCACCCATTACAATAGATATAAGCTATTAAGATCCAACACCAAACAGACCCAAGAACGACCGATAGCTTGCAACAATAAAGACCACCACACCACACTCTTCTCGACAACCCCAAACGAGGCACACCCTCTACAAAGACCATCCATCCCCTCACACATTGCCACCTCAAACATGGATCATGCATGAAGGGTGAAAGAAGCAAAGAGTATCCCGTGAGCCACTAATACACCAAGCGGAGAAAGAAAGCCCCACCACTCCGAACTCGACCGTGAAGGAAGCAAAGAGTAGCCCGTAAGCCACTAATACACCAATCAAGAGAAAAAATCCCCACCGCTCTAAACTTGACCAAGCACGCAATGCCCAGGGAAACAAAACAGACCTAGGCCAACAACCTCGACACCGACAACCAGAAGCCCCACTCGCAGTCCCAACACTGACGAAGGAAAACCCCACTCTCTCACAACCAGATAGCCAAAATACAACGACAACAACTCCGAACAATCCACCACTAACAAACAATATTCCTCCACTATGAATCACGCCGACGGTGAGGATAGCGCCAGTGCACTCTGAGGGACCATTCCACTCTTTAACCACAAACACCCTCAAATTCTGAAACCCGACGAACCCGTAATATCCTATTCACGAGTGAGCACATCAATCCAAAAGTAAAACCAGTAAGGACAAACATTTCTTCCTAATTCGGCGCTTAGGGAACTAGGACGATCAATCCTAAAACAAAAAGAAAAAGGGAATTAGAACAATCCTCCATCTAAACAATGAAACCAAATTCTGCCCAAATCCCTTCGATCCAACCACTGCCATCCCCTTCCGAAAAAATGAACCAATAGAGGTTGATCCAAAATATGGGAAGGAAAGCCCCCTTAACGATGCTCTCCTTCATGGGAAAATAACCCCACCCATATTTGAACCACAAGCCAAACCGAACCGAATCAACTGCTTCGTGTGGCCCCCTTCAAGATTTGAATCGAAAAAGGCTAGGGTAGGAAGAAGAACCAGGGCTTGATTTGTGTCCAACTCCACCACTGGAGCCTCCACTCCAAGTAGAACCTCTGAAACTAGAGAAGCCTCTTTAGCCGGGGCTCAACATCTTACACGTTCGGTGAACTATGTAAACATGAATAAAACTTAATGAAAGTTGACACCAAATCTTCAACTGGAAAAGGAGCAATCGAAACAGGGCCAAAATCTCACTTGATAGCCACCAAGAAAGCCTTCACGTCTTGACTAAGAAGGAACCCTGCAAACTTACAAGCTTCCTCCAAAATCCCATCTGCAAATTTCTTCTCAAGCGATCTAGAGTGAATTGCCAAACCTTCCATATAACGCTCTGCTAGGAAAGATCTCGAGATGGTCCAGCTTAACCACCTTGCTTAACTCTTTCACCCCCTCCCACCTCGCGACTCCATTGCCATCGCAAGCCCTCAAGGCTTGCTCAATCCAAAACCCTAGCTCCTCCATCCCAATGTGAAAGTCCTTCAAATATCGAACCCTAAAGGATTTTGATTGGATGACATTTAAATGAAGATATGAATGGAAATTTGGAAATAAAAAGGTGAGAATTAAATACATGCATGTCCCACACATATTCTCGAACTTAGGTTATTCCTAGCAACAAAACAATATATGCTATTTGTGCTCCGCATTATCATCTTTATCTCGCTTACATTTATCACGTCGGTCTGATTTGACCTTAAACGGGTCAAAATAAGAAATAGGGAAAATCCAATAGGTTCTATGTTCGAAAGCGAACCACCCGAACACAATAGACCTTTTTCTTATTTGTGGCCTAGGAAGAAATGGTGTCCATGTCCTTCATCCATGAGTGCTACCTATACTTCGATAAGAATGGTGGACAATTGTTCTCGACATGTGCCAAGGGTTGATCGGTGGTGGGAACATGAAAATAACCATAAAATGGGCTTTGTCATCTTTATATTTAATTTTTTTGACAACATAATTATCAATTCGATGAAGGTTAATTTGTTGAAAAATATGGAGACATGAATGGAAAATTTGAAATAAAAAGGTAGAAATTTAATACTTGCATGTCCGACACCTTGCAACAAACACATTATTTCACTTCACCAAAACATATATATGCAAATTCAAATTAACCCGCACCCCTTCTTGTTCGCACACACTAAGAGCGTGGTCCCATGTCAGCCACCGCTTCTATTTGCTCGCAAATCCGGTCCCATGCCAATTTTTTGCAATAAATGCTGCTAATGCCGCATAACTTCCACAAAAATCTCTCCTGAGAAGGATATGAAGACCATTTCCAGTATTTGGGAAGCAATGGGGGCGAAAAATTCTTTCACCCGCTCAGAATTCTCTCCATTTTTCTTGCCACTTGGCATCGCTTTTAGTTTCCCTCCATACTTGGCATCTATAGAAATTGACACATGTAGCAATGCACTGAAAATAAATTTGCATGGGACCATAAATTGGCCTAAGCTCTTTCGAGTAACCACCGAGCAAAAATTTACATGGGACCGCAGTTTGGCTTAACCTCCTATTTGTACTGTTACTGATTATTATTACGCCGGAGGCGTGGCTATAGTGCAATAGACCTCCGACGACGACGCTCTCCTGCTTGACCAGCTTCGACCTGCCTGTCACGGTGTGTTCACGAGCTTGAGGTGCTTGTCATGGCATGTTTCCACCTGCCCGCTCCATTCTCCTTCTGTCTCCTGTCGCCAGCCTGCTTGAGTTGTTTTTCACAGCTTCACTACGGTCCACCACCGACCTCCTTCCCGCTTGCATGTTTTTAGTCGGCCAAGTCCAAAGCGCCATGCCAGTGAGGAGCAAGTGCTCCATCCAGAGACTTCATAATGAACGTTGCATCCTTTGCAGATATTGGGAAAAATGGTATTCGAGGTAATTTAATCCGAGGATCATCCAGCGATAATCGCTCTGCATCTGCTACACTGGGCCATCTAGGTGTTAAAGAATCCCCAATTTCCCCATAAATTGAGCCCTGCTGAACTCCAGAGGGAGGCAACCATCTAGAATGTGGATAGTATTCCTCTGTTATGTTGCCTCCATAGTTAGCAAAGACTATCTGTGCAGAAATGTTTCCAGATGGAGAGTACGCATGGAAGGTGGGAATGACTTTGGGGTTTAGGGTACAAGGAACGCTCTCTAGAGGCTGTTCCTTCAGCTTAAGATCAAGGGCTTCCCCCGAGGAAGATATAGAGACAGAGACCTCGAGAGAGGATAAGTGAGCAGAACTTCGTAGTCGGTGTAATGAGCATCCAAACCAGACCTCTCGAAAATTGAATAAACATAATTTGCAGTCGCAAAATTCTCTGGAGTGTCGGCCACATGAGGTTCTTCAGTGAGCTTCTTCAAATGCCCTGCTATAGAATCGTTGCGTCCTGCTTTCAACAATATTTTGTGAGCAGATGTAGTGCTAAATTTATCAGGAAATTGTGTGGAGTTTCAACAGAGCTTAATAATTCTTGCCTCAAAGAAATGTGGGGACAGGGTGTGCACATCCATAAGAGTATAATGCAAAATGTGGAAGAATACACAAGGTACGCGAACTGTTTGACAAAATTCCTAAAAAAAGTGATTTCATGGAATGCGATGATTGCAGGATATGCACAAAACAGTGTTCTTGATGACGCTTTAAGGATTTTCAAAGAAATGCCTCAACTAGATGTCATCTCGTGGAGTGCCATGGTTGCAAGATATGCACAAAATGGGTTCTTTGAGAAGGCCTTGGAGGTATTTAAGCAAATGTAGTTGGCAGGTGTAAAACCGAACTCCACAACCTTTGCCATCATCCCCCCAGCATGTGCCAACACAGGAGCTTTATACCAGGGTGCGGGCATCCATCAGAGCATAATCGAAAGTGGATTTTTATCAGATGTCATAGCTGTGAATGCCTTCATAGACATGTATACACACACACCCTTGCATCTACAATTGTTATATTTTATAGTAATAATGTTTTCTGCTTCTGAGGAAAAGAATATGAGCTAGCTCAGAACCATATGAGTGCTGAATTTTGGAAAAAGTGTAATCTTCTGAACAACAAATTGACACAAAAAGATTTACTGCAAAGCTTTGGAATATATGCAATGGTTTTAAGAAGAGATTGACAAATTTCAGGACGCACTGCAAAGCTGTGGAAAATTTGCAATCTTCTTAACAAAAGATTGACAAATTTAAGGATTTACTGCAAAGTTTTGGAAATTTTGGCATAGTTTGACAAATTCAGGATCTAAAGGTTTTGGTAGTTTTTTTAGGTCACTGTCAAGGGAGACATCAATTTGGTGTATGAGACTTCCTAATTGAAACCTTTAAGAGAATTGCTTTTCATTTACTTCATACTTTGTTCAAATTTTGCACTCCTGGGTTTTGACCTCATGAACAAGCTCAGTAGTAAATTCAAACTCACCAATCCACCTCCACCACAGAGCACCGTAAGATGAAGAAGACTTCCAGTCTTTTACCATGGCTAGCAACTTCTACCTTCCAACAGTAAATGAACTTCTTTCCAAAATGCATATCGTGCAATTGTTTGAACAATAGTATGACATTTTAAAGGATTTTCTGCAAAGCTTTGTGCATTCTATTAGTTAATTTGCAGTTTTGTCATATCTAGCAACTTCTACCTTGCTCCAGCAAATGCACTTTTTCTAAAGTGCAAAATTTGCTATCTTCTGAACAATAGTTTGACATATCTAAGGATTTTCTGCAAATCTTTTGTGCATCCTTGAGATCAATTTGTTGTTTTACGATGGCTAGCTCCTTCTACCTTGCACCAGTAAATGAACTTATTGCCAGAGTGCTGATAAGCATCTCAGAAACTACAGCGGCTGTCAAGGATGTGACGCTGGAGCAAGAAAGCTTCAGAGAGTTTTCACGCTATATTGCAACTTTGAAGCCCATTTTGGAAGATCTCCGGGCCAGAAGGGTAAGTATAAATTCTGAGGCATTGAAAATGGCTTTGGAATCCTTACATACTCAGATACAGAAAGCTTATAAGGTAATCCAGCGTTACAAAGCCAGCAGTTGCCTGCAACTTTTACTTTTATGCAAAAAATTGCTCCAGCAAATGCAGGAAATCACAAACGAGATAGGTGATTGCTTGGCTCAGTTGAGCTTGGCGTCACTGGAGATTTCTTTGGATGTCAGAAACAAAACAATTGAGCTGGGAAAAAATATGCAGAGCCTGGAATTCAAAGCTGCTAGCAAAACTGAGGATATCATATTAAAGATTGAAGAAGCCATTCAAGAAAAACAGAGCAATAGTCTCTTCATAAATGAATTTCTGTTACAGAGTGCAAATGTCACAGGTGTATCCCTGAATCCGACCTTCTTGTAGAAGGAATTGCACGAGCTTAAGAAGGAAAAGGAGGAAATGGAATCCCGCAAGAAAGAGGCTGAAGCATTGCAGCTTGCACAGATCATTAACTTCCTGTACAATTCAGAAATGGTTTCAGAGTCCTTCTCTGTGAGCTCTTGAAGTTCTTCGAAAGTTTCAGATCTAGAAGATTCATTGAGCAGAAAAAACAGCCATGACATTGGGCATCAAGTTCAGGAACATCCCCTGAAGCCATTCACTTGTCCCTTATCAAAAGAAATCATGGAGGATCCAGTGGACTTGGTCTCCGGGCATAACTTTGAGAGAAAGGTAATTTTAGAATATTTTGACAAAGGCAACAGGATATGTCCTGTTTCAGGTCAGAAACTTGAATCATTTTAGTTGAAGCCAAACCTCGCCCTAAAAAATTCTATCAGAGAATGGAAGCAGAGGAACATGGAATACAAGCTTCAGCATGCTACTTCAAATATTACTTCTAAGAATTCGCATGAGGTTAACCGTCCCTTGCAAGATCTTGATTCCTTAATGGAAAAGCCTCGCAACAGGACCATAATTGTAGAAAAGGGACTCATACCAACAATAGTCCATACATTAAAAACTTCTGGTGGGAGCATCAATACATGCAGCGCATTGAAATGCTTGAATTATCTTGCAAAGGATTCAGATCATAACAAGGTATGCCCTTCACTCTTGTCACATCTTTCATGTATTGATTCTGCCGATTTACACTTGATTTTTGATAGAAAATAATAGTTTAAATTATACTGACATATGGGAGGTATGGTAGCACACCCCCCACAAGCAACTTCACAAGGCACACTGCCCCAATGTAAAGCATTAACAAGCTAACAGATATTTCAGAAATGGTGAAATATGCTCCAGAATTAAACACCGGTGCATAGCACATAATGTTTTACCGTGATTTTGAGCTGATGAGTCGTAGGGCTCAAACACTTGCCCGCAGTTCTTAAGACGAACCGCAGGACACCCTGATGACTCGTTGATTATACCTAATGACATGAAGAATAATAGCAGCTCTGTGAATGGTAAAAGCCCAAGAGCCTGCCCTAGCCAACTGGGCATTGGCTTAAAGGGAATGTATGCTACCACCATGCTAACAATGAGAGGGAAATGCGTCTTTATTTGATATGAATAGTGTTTATAAAAGGTTGAAGTTTCTCAAATTTGAGCACATTAGCTTTTCCGGCTTCATTTACATGTGCACTTTTTCAGTTTTAATATAAGCATACGTTTAGCCAGCCAAAAAATAAAGTCAATCAACATCGGCTATTGCTGATTTCTTGATAATAATGAGAAACCATGATTTTTCAACCAGTTGGTCTCTCAAATGATTGTAACAATACTTTTTTCCAAAAAAGGAAGCCATCGTGAATCCTGGTGCGATTAACTGTGCAGTAAAGTTGCTTGCTCAAGATGAACAAGTAGATTATGCAGTGTCGCTTTTGCTTGATCTTTCTCAGAATTCAGCATTCTCTGAAAGAATAGGAGGTGCCAAGAATTGCATTCCATTCTTAGTTGCCTTGCTTAACAGCAGAAACCCAAAAACATCACAAAATGCGGAGAATGTCTTGGAGAATCTCTCTAGCAACACCAAGTTTGTCGTCAGCATGACAGAAGCAAACTTTTTAAAACCTTTATCAGACTAATAGCAGAAGGTATGCATTTATTGCGGAAATATCCTGATTGCATGATTACATTCATGCTTTGACTAAAGATTTTTTTTTTTTGAAAAGTTCAAGTATTTTTCTCAATATGGTAATCTTATGGCAGGAGCAATTGACACAAAAGTTTCTTTGGCAACAACACTCTCAAAAATGGACCCCAACAATCACAGCAGAAAAGCTTTTGCTCACCAAAGATTTGTAAATTCTCTTATCCAAATGATGTCCCAGAGTTCTCCGGAATGCAAATCAGCTTCCCTGGATGCAATCTTAAAACTTTCCAAAATTCCCAAAATTACAAAACGCCTTCTATCTGTTGATACAGTTATTCCATCATTGCTTCAACTTATTTACCCGGGGTCTCCAGATATTCATATGAAGCAAGTTGCAGCAGAAATCCTCGCCAATCTGATTGAGGCTTGTAAATCATCAAAGTTTGAGAAGAGTTCCGAGTTGCTTCTTTTGCAATCTCAGCAAACCATAATTACTTTTTTTGGCCTCATTGCTACTGTAGAATCTACCACTAGAGTCCATCTTCTCCGACTACTTCTTGGATTGGCAATGAAATCAAAGAAGGTCAGAGAAATGATACGATCGCAGAGGAATGCCATCTCAACGTTGGTGGCATTGTTTGAAAAATAGCGACCGCAAGTGAGACTTCATGCTGTGAAACTTGTGTTCTGTCTTATGGAAGAAAATGCCTCAGAAATTGAACTAACAAATCATCTTAAAGATGTAGGCATGAAGAATCTGGTAATGATAATTGCAAGCTCCCCAAATGAAGAAGCAAGAGCAGCAGCTGCAGGTATTCTCAGTAGATGTCCAACGAGTGATCCAATGTTGGCTGGAATGCTTCAGAAACCCGAGGCTCTGAATGTAATTGTCCAGATTATTTCTGGATGGGATTTACAAACAGAAGCAAGAAAGAATAGCGACGTTGATCGTCTTCTAGAAAATGCACTGGGAGCTTTGCTTCATTTCACATTCCCTTCAAATTCTGAGCTGCAAACTCATGTCTCTAAACTTTAGCACACACGTTGCTTGTTTATATTTTGAAATTTGATTAGGTGGAAACCCTCATTTCATTACGATGTTTTACCTCTGCTAACTTTCTTGATACCTTTTCGTACAAGTGCTATAGATTTACTTTTCCTTTCTTGCCTTAGTTTGTAAAAAACTTGTGCTACTTTATCGATGGCTTAATGTTTTAATTAGTTGTTACTAATATTCTTGTTTAACAGATTCATGTTTGTGTGTCCTAAGTTCCTAACCATATTCAGCTGCAGGTAATGTATCAAACCCTGTTTTGAAACAAGGGTTTGATAATTTGATTCCATTTAAACTTATACATTGTCCAAATATTGTAGCCTTCAGTTTCAAACTCATGACCAAGCTCAAAAGCAAATGGAGCCTTGCCAATAGGGGAAGAACCCTTGTCATCCAAAGTTCATTCAACTGGGGAAATCATAGGCGGGTGTAATTTCTTAAAAATATTTAGAGACATGTGTCTGCCACTCAGGCATAAATCCTAATCATGTTGGTACTAACATCAGGGAATAGGGTACTCAACACAAAAATTCTTCCAGGGTCGATATGCGTAGCCCACAGATTGCAAAGCAGGTGTTTCAGAGGTTGATTTTTGGATGGATTTTACTGGTCTACCTCTGTCATGGATGTGCGATGCTCACCTTCTTTAATTTTTGGCTATGTATGGCTCCCTTTCTAACGCACCAATCTACCCCAATTGCTTCTGCAGATTCAGGATGCAATTTTTTTAAAAATTATGGCATTGATACTTGGATTTTATAGTAAGGGTCCATCGTGCCAGATTGATTTAGCTACATGAGAAATTCAAGTAATTGATATTGACATTGTTTAGAAAATGTGAGGCCATGGCAAATCTAATAAGTATATTTGCTGAAAACTAGACATACCATGAACAATTACTGGTGATGAAAATTTAGAGTGTTTCGCCCCCCTGTTCTTTCTCTATTAAAAGCATCATTCGACATGTGTACATAGGTTCTCTTTGATTCCAAGCCTCGGCTTAATCGCTTAAAATATCTTTCCCCTGCAGTTTCAGCCAATCATATTATTTGCTTGCACAAGTAGATAGTGCTCTACTACGAGTTGCTTGTTAAAAATATAAAAAGGTAAAGTAACAGTTTCATTTACAAAGAGTCCACCCCCAGATTCGCCAAATCTTCCATGCAAATGTTCAACAAGTTCATGGTTTAGGTCAATCATTTCATGAGCAATTTCCTTGCACTTGTCTTCTTCAAATTGGAACTTTTAACATTTGAAGATACTTAATTGGGGTCAAGAGGCAGACTCAAGTCCCTGTATCTCAAACCATAACATCCGAGATGATTAAATATATTCTACATTAGGGAACTTCCTACCCAGATGCACCTACACATGGATTCGGCCTTAGTAGTTTCCATACACCGTGATATCATAGACATGTTGATTTTGAATGATATCATAACTACAAATGTCATTAATTGGCCATTCGAAAAACACTTGTAGTCATAGACCATCTTAACCATGTTCAGATGTCTCTTTAGCTCAAAGAAATAACCAACTATTTGATAAAATGACCCATCAATCAAGTTCGATGGAAGCGTGTGAATTGTTTACTTACATTCTATGCCTTTTCCACAGAATCCACATGAAATGCCAAGCTTCCACAAAAGATAGAAGAGCAATGTCATGACTACAAAAACTGTTAATATATAAATGCATGTCAAGCTTCCATGTTTTATTTGGCTTTACTAAAATCCGACCACAATTTTGCTGGTCAAAATGCAGCTGTAGTTATAGATACTAGCCACCCCATTGCCATATCTCTTTACGTACAAGAAGCAACTACAACTGTTTGATAAAATATCTCATCGTAATCTACCATAACTGACTTGAATCCTACCAGGTTCTTGTTTTCAAGCACCAGGCAGTCCAGGGGCTGTAAAATAGTCGTAAAAATACCGTCTACTCCTTGAGTATCACCGTAATCATTGGATTTAATCACATAAAAATTTCCATCCTCTAACCAAAGAGATGTGATCCTAAAGGTACTTTTCATACCTGGTATGCTCCCACCAGGTGAACCACAATACATGCATTGGCAAAGTCAATCAACCAGTAAGGCTCATAGAAACCAAATCCTGTCAAGAGATTTCCAGGTGCATTCTCCCCAAATTCTGCATACCCAAATAAACCGCAAAGCATATAGAAGAAAGTTGTTGTTGCTACAGAAAACAGGGATGCTTTCTTCATAGTTTGGTTTTCTGGAGGTTGAGATTTCAAAGTGTTCTGCATGATTATATGATACATTCAAAATCACTTGTGCAGATTAGGTTACAGCTATAAAAAGGATTGAGCATACAGATCAGTACACTAACATTTTCCATGCCTCAATTTCTATAACAAGAACAGAGTATGGATATGAAATAGCTATGTCACCGACTCATGCTGATTCCACCAATACTTCCATAAAACTTTCCATTTTCTTAAATTTCCAAAATTTTCAAATTAGGGTATGAGAAAATATAATATTTAGTATGTTAAGGATTACATTGCATTACATAGGATTTTGAACATCTCTAGCCTAATCCTATATAGGCCTACCAAGTAAAGTTCGCATTGTTTTGTAAATTTTTTTATATTTTCTTCCTTCTAGTGAGTTCTTACATGCAAAGAGTATACTGATGGAAAGGGTCTTAGACAGTACTTGGTGCAAAATTTCCCAAGATAGCACAACCATTATGTTTTACCAGGTATGGTGGAAACTTAATTTGCAATGAACTTGTAATTTTTTTTTATATTTTCTTCCTTCTAGAGAGTTCTTACATGAAAAGAGTATACTAATGGAAAGGGTCTTAGACAGTAGTGCTTGGTGCAAACTTTCCCAAGATACCACAACCATTATGTTTTACCAGGTATGGTGGAAAATTAATTTGCAATGAATAAATGCACGATACAACCCACTTCAACTTCTGGCTTTTTCTTACGCATCTCCTATATCAGCTGTTATATTGTTGATCACATCATTACAAGCTCGTGAACATTTGTCTTGATAGTATTCATTCAAGTATCTTGAGTTGTTACAGACAGTTTGGTCCACGAGGTATGATCTATCTGATATCAGACCATGTGACCACAAGAATTCTCCATTGTTGACACTTATCTCTAGGTCCAAAAGGGGATTCTGTAGCTGCAATCATGACAATGGGGTCACATAATCAGATAAAATAGAATACAAACATTGTGTAAATTTTTCTTCCATGCTATATATGGAAGATCAGACATACAAGAATTGCTTTCAGCTTAATTGGTGTGATGTTTGGCCTTTTATTGTACTCTCCCACAAGGGTTGCCAATAGGGTACACAGTATCCTGCAAAATTAGCATTAAAACAAGTTTAATTAGGAAATATATTTAATTTTATGTAGATGGGTTTTTATAGTTCCACATTGTTACATATCATTTTTATGGATTCACTGCTTGAAATATTTAATATTCAGAATTGTTTCTTGAATGATGCATCTCTCATGAGCATTGTTTCACAAGAACCCATGAGATTGAATTTTCAAATTGGTACTTATTATACTAGGAGATGCTTACAAGGATTTTAAAATATATGTGATTGAAACTAACAAGATGGATCATTAACTATGGCCTAAATTGACAAACACATTGTGAGCACCTGATGTAATGAGTATCAAGTTCTTAAGAATCACTACTCATGAGAGATGGTGTCATTGAAGGAATGAGCGAAGCATTAAATACTCTGTCCTGTTAATCCCTAAAAATGATATCTAATAATCCATTTACTACTACAAAATGTTAGCTCTGATCAGTTTATTGGAGTAAGAAATAGAGTTCCCCACATATTCTTGGACAGCTATAATCAAATACGACTTGGGCATACCTGCAATGCTCTCTCCTGCTAAGTAAAAATCTACAACCTTAAACTCAGGGAATTTGTCCAGCCAATTAACAAGGAAGACCAAATTGTCTTGAGCTATAACATCATAGAGGCAATTGGAGAAAAGTGACAGAGCACATGTGAACCAGATCATAACAAGAACAGTAAAAAACATGAAAATAAAAAACAGTTCAATCATTGCATCTTCAACCTCAACAAAGAAAATATTGGCATATTTATACACACAGATTATCCTCAAACATTAAAAGGAAAAGCACGAGAGAATACACCAGGTTTCAAACTCCTAACCTATCGATTTTAATATTGTTTGATCGTGGTCTCCCGTATTATGATTTCAATTCCTAAGTAAATAAATAAATCTATATTTTTCTTATCAGACATCCAGATCATATTTTGTGCATCAGCTAAATGCTCATAATCTTGATAGGGAAGTGTCACATGTAGACCCTTCTAATTCAGTGAGCTCTCTATCCCATTTGAGCTCTACTTGTCTCTATCAATTCAAGAAAATACATGCTCTATCAGGAGAAATAACAGATACATCACAGTTAAGGGATGTAATATTATTGAACACGCTCACAAATATTTGGATATGAACTTGTGCACTGTTGTTTCCTGCAAAGTTGATTCACAACCATTTCTGCCTCATTCACCCTTCTGTCACCGTCAACTGTCGAGCAAAGTAATGTATCAGCATAATCTCTAAATTGTAAAAGGCAATAATGGTGGATAAAGCTTCATCAATCACCTAGCTTATACACCTCAAAAGGCCACAGTGAATGCAAGAATGAAGTATCTCTGATTTGTCTAGATTTAAGGCCTCCAGGAAGAATACTTGTGAATAAAACAGATGGAATGTTGATGGAAAGTTGAAAGATAAGGTAGAGAAACAAATCATACCAGGGAAAGGTAGAATTCGAATCAGCATGGGTTAGATACCGAACAAAAACAGTAGCGATTTAGGGACTTTTTCAGAAATCTATACTGTGTATTGTCGGACTGTCACCATTGCAGTACAGGTTGTTGCTTTGTCCAGCCTTTACTTTTGTTTACCTATTCTTTAGTTTACAATCATCTCAATTAGTATTTGTCCAGAACAGAAGATGAAATATGGAGAAGGTGAGTATGCCCTTGATTGGAAATCACAGTCAATTTTCAAATAGACATGTATAGTTATTGTTCTCCTTTCGACTTAAATATCTGCCCATAAGTTATTTTGGTCCTGATTTGATGTACCTGGACTTGGGTGTACGCAGACAGTGAAAAAGTTCCCATTAGACAAATTGTAATAGAGGTTAATATGAATCATCTTGAAGGAACATATGCTCTCATTTTCAAGAACCCACTCTATCCAAATGAGATGGTTACATATAAATGTGGTAGTCCATTGCTACTTGGTGTTAAGGTCAGTTGTTTGCATTATTCACACATACTCTGTCTCAACATAGTGAAGAATCATTTATTTTGATCCAAATCAGAGAAGGGGCAATGGTTACCAATGTTATATAGTATGCAATGATTATGTGTAGTATATGTGGATGCATCTCATGTAGTATATGTGGATGCATTTGTGGATGCATTTGTGTTGCATAGGAAATAAAATAGCTAAAATTGTGTATGGAATTATGTAAATTTTAATGGATGGAAAATTAACATCATCTACATTTTATAAGTTATTGAGGAAACTGTTACACATGAAATATTGTTGTTAGAGTAATTTTATTATTTAAAAAGAGTATATATCAAAAGGTGAACAACCCAAAACACCCAGAACCCACCTATTTTATTATTTTAAAAGAGTATACATCAAAAGGTCAACAACCCAAAACACCTAGAACCCACTATAGCTTCTTAGCTTATCAAAATCTCTCGTTATGATTTGATCAGAATAAAATACTATTTTCCCTTCCCTATTAGAGTATTATCAGAGAATGCCACCGAGGCCCTTACTTCACAATCTAGGAAAAGTAGAGCATAAAAGCAACCATTGCATATCCATCATATAATCGAGTTTAGAATGCCAAATAATCTATCTTTATAGAAGGAAGCTCTGTTCACTTGAATTTAATGACTTGCCAAACTAGACGTTTCAATCCGGCGTGGCTACCCTGCGCATAGACCTCCAACGACGACGGTCTCGTGCTTCAAAGAACTTCCACTGCTTGTCATGGTGCAGCCACCTATCACCGCACTTGTTTTTCTAGGGTTTTGCTTTGCCTTCCTGCGGCTCCACGTCTCCCTGTTCAACATTAAAAAAAAACATTTACAACTATAAATCATGAAACCTATTAATCTATTTCACAACCCTTCAACTATTACATTTTATAGACTATAAATCAATTTTTTGATCCAATTCAAAACATATTTTTAATCATTTCTAAACTTTCCTATATCATTCCTTTTATGATTGATCACAAAAATGATGCACAACCACCAAAGAATAACAACTTAGTTTCAAGAATTTTATTATACCGAAAAAACATCAACACAATATAAAAAACAACTTTTGGATGCATTTAAAGAACCGTTTCTAAGCTTCTAGAGCCTTGATACTAAGCTCTACCTTACTCGATGCGTTTCTAGAAAATCACGCTATCTGAAAACATAATACACTAAAAACAAAAAAAAACGTACAAAAGTTAGCCATAACAAGATGGTTAGACTATTAATAGTTCTTCATCTCCTACAATATTGGAACTTACAAGTTTTGCTTGAATTTAAAAGAAACCTCATATTCAAATTCTTATGCAAGTTGCATGCAGATGCAAAGTTAATGTTGCTCATTTTCAAAGTGTTTTCCTATGAATTTTTAAATTTACCTATATAAAACAACAAAATACACCAGCCTTATGTACAAACTAAACCTCCCCACAAAAACATACACACAAATCAAACAACAAAAAATACCACCTTCTACACACTTACTACAATCTTGCTCCACGACTGACGACGATATGAGAAGGGCAAAGGCATATACGCGAGCTAAAAATAAAATAATATGTTTTATTGCTTCGAACATTCTTAGACACTACACGGTCATCGAGGCGGTTGCATTAAAAAACATGGTCATCAATGTCATCTGCCTCACCATATCTATTGTCCATCTCTTGGTACCGGTTGAAAAACACCTTCGGCGTAATTAAATAAATAAAATCAGTGGTCTTACTAAATATCGAAATTGGTATTATTTAAATTAATAGATGAGATTTTTATTTTTATTTTCACAAATTGATAGGTGTCAACCATGACAAGATAATTAAATGATTGAGAGCTAAACTAAAACGTTGAAAATGCCCACCAAATATTATGCAAGGAAGAAGAACACAACCACATTTAGTGAAAATGAGGTATGAAGAAATTATGTAACAATGAATGATTAATTGCTCTCGGAAGAGAAGTCTTCCAGAGCAGTGGGGCTGGGACTAATCCTAATTTTAACCTTAAAATGCTTCACATCATTGGATTCACTCTGCATCTCCAACACCTTCTTGTGGGAATTAGAATGAATGGCGTTAACAAAAGTAGGGCTTTTGTTGGTCTTTACTTGGGGAAAAGCCTCCCGGACTTGAAACTCATTTAAAACCGTAAGACCAAAGGCTTTGGATTGGAAGGGGAAACTTGTGTGTTGGGGAAAAAATCGTAGCAGGATCGGGAAAATATTGAGAAAAATTCGTACTCACAATTTAACAAAGAACAATTACTATAAGAGTACTAAAACCTACATTAAAAAACATAGTATTTAACACGTAGATGGCTCTTAGAGCGTTGTACATCAACATTGTTGCCTCACCATCTTCACCGTCCATCTCCTGGTACCGTCGAGTAGTAGTAAGAACCCTCGTTCCCATTTGGAAAATGCCTTTATCGTAATTAATCATTGACACATGATTATATCCATGTTGTACATGTGGCGCTTATTGGGAAATCATCTATTTTAGAGAATGGTCGTCCTTCCTTGTATCTTCCCTTTGATATCTTTTCCTTTCATTTCCATTTTATACAATTTGGAATCCACGTTGATCGCCAATTTCAAGTTGGGATTCATTTCATGCATATCTTGCAAGTAAATTCAATTTTCCCACGGTAGTCAAATATCAACATGATTTTGCACTCACTTGGCTCTTCATTCTTGTATTTCATCATATTAGGTTACTCTTAGGGTTTTAAGACAAAAATTGAGCTAGATTCTTTAAAATATCCATCAATTTTGTAAATTTTTGTCATATGCCCCAAATGTACCATTAAAATAACGTCATTTCAGACATGGTAGAATAACCGCATAAGAGAATTGTATTCGATAAAAAAATCTTGGTCGGGCCCTTTGCG
The DNA here is from genome assembly GCA_018340775.1 of Taxus wallichiana var. yunnanensis. Lineage (NCBI taxonomy): Eukaryota > Viridiplantae > Streptophyta > Pinopsida > Cupressales > Taxaceae > Taxus > Taxus wallichiana. Next base: position 933,104,868 of record CM031242.1, read on the forward strand.
CAGGCATGAGTCGAGAAGTTGATGCCCTTGATTTGGGGCTAAAATTTGGTTATTATCATGTTGAATAAGTGTCATCTAAATATCTAGATTGCATACACAAAACTATTGAATTGGATAAATGTAGTAGAGGCAGTGGGTCGTAATTTTTATAATACCTTAAAATGCCCATGAATATGTGTGGGAAGTAAAAACAACTAGGGGCCTTATGTTGGACATGTTGGTGAGTTTTTTTACAACTACCTATCAATACTTAACTCTTACCATGTGAAATCCACAATATATGGACTCAAAAACTAGCAATCATACGTGAAGTGTATGATGTGAACACCTAAGGGGATACATTGAAGACATGATGCTAAAAATGAAATGATGACAAAGGAATGGGGCCACTAAAGAAGGGTTTGAAGGAAGAGAGGATGATGGTTAGGAGAAATAGTTGGGAAACAAAGTGAAACTCCTCTTTCCGATAACCACGTTCCATTTTTCTCAAACGATAGGGGTTACGATTTGCAAAACAACATATTTTGGAGATATTATTGAAGGTAAAGAGTAGTTGCATTATCGATGTCGTAAAAACTCCTAATAAACACATTATACAAAGTGTCCCGATACGGAGTTGACGTTATATTTCTTTTCATGACTCATACTCATGCACTATTATTTTTATGTCAAAATGAAAAACAACCATATTATGGTTGTGGTCATGTAGCTTTGTGAGAAAGACAAACATTTACCTCCCTAAGTGTACTTTGTATTCTATTACTTGTGATAATGAAGTCTCATGGAGTTAAATCACCGCATGATAAATAGAAACATTGGTTCATTTCTCATTCTATTACAATTTTATTTTGTAAACACTTTGCTTGGGAAGGATTTTACCGAATGCAAGGTTATTTTGGTAGTTTTTGGGATTGGCATTCTGCCATGGTTTAGACTGATCGTTCTAGTGGTTATTACATCTAGCGAAATAATTAGGGGCAACTTTGTGACACTCTTCCATTAATATTTGATGCCTAGAGAACACATGTTGCATGTATACAATATTGTTATATCTCGTAAATAATGAATGAGCATGGCCATGTGAATGGTAATTATGTTGGAATCTCAAAATGCCTGGGAATTAGAAAGCGTAGGTCACCATATTATAGAAACATAGATGAATTGGATGAAAGAATACTTTCTTTGCATACTTGGCATTGAATGATTATATAGAAATATGGTCACGCTACAACTTTTCACCAAGAACACATTTGTAGTGACATCGAAACACATGCACACTTAATGTGTTTATAGGGTGTTGGTAAACACGTACAAATTTATCATACTTTGCGTGTACATAGGTACAACAAGGAAGGGTGAGTATGGAAATTTGAAATAGACAATGACAATAAAATAATAGTATGAAAATGATATAGACGTTGAAAGAGTTGTTAGAATCAACAAGCTTGGGTCTATTATAACTTGGAATACACCTTCAACGTAATTATGTTACATTGGAAATATGATGGAAACACCAAAGGGGATACATATAAGAACTCAAACCCGATATGAGAAAAATCGTGAGAGAGAAAGAGGGGCAAAGAAGAAGGGATTTGAGGGAGGAGAAGTGTAAGGGCGGGGAAAGGCTTTGTGTTTTTCAGGCAGGTAGAACACACATAAATGTAAGGTGAATTTGCATGCATGTTTCATGGGACATTTTAGAGATAGGGAGATGTGGAGTGGACCTGACATCCTAGGGTAGAGATTACATGCACATGTGAAATTAGGGTTTCCATCTAGATATCGAGTAACAATCAAGGTCCCATTCATCGCAAAGATTGATTTGGAGGGACTGATTTTGTATAAGAGAAAGAGGTGCAAAGAAGAAGGGGTTTGAGGGAGGGGAAGTGCAAGGGTGGGGAAATGCCTTGTGTTTTTTTGGGAAGCTAGAACACACAAATGCAAGGTGAATTCTCATTCAAATTCATCTTGGTTCCATAGTCGCCCTCCTCACCCATGACACTACCAAAATTTATTTATATCATATGAATTAGTGTGGATTAATTTATACAGTTCAACAAATCATAACACAAAAAAAAAAAAACCTCCGAGTAGAAATGGGAGGGTAGTGCCCCTCAATACCTCGTGTGCCCAATGCTTATTATTTGGTTTGCAAGAAGGGTGTTTCAATTTTGATAGAGATCATATCATATTGTATTTGATTTATGCAGGCCTAGGGAAGTGGGAGACATGGATGTGGTAAGGGAAACATGTAAATGATATTCATAGATCCTCAACACGTGAATTAAATCTACCACGGGCTTAAAATTATGGCCTCTCTATTACTGCACCGAAAAATGTTGCTAATAAATCATGTTGGAAAATTTCTCCAAAAATGGAAAAAATGTATTCTATGAGACCACATTTTCTCGAGTCATTTAGTGAAACATTTCACATGTTTTGCATATGCCTCAATTTTGCATTCATGTCTACAAATACATGAGAAACTACAACATTCAACAAAAATACACTTTCTGGCATATAATTTGTCATACATTATTGTTGAGTAGATGAGTGTTCCTTATTATAATAAGGTCGGGTGTAGGAGCAATTTCTATGTGTTGATTTGAAACCAAGTTTATATCCAAGATTGTTACATGAATTTTTTCGCAAGAAATGTAATTTGGTTTAATCATTTCGAAAAGGGTAATGTTTCTAGATATTATTGATATTCCTATGTGCAACATTTTTAAAACATAGTTTGGCACTATAACAACAAGTAATTTTGCATCGGACCTACGGTGGTAGAGTGTGTCCTTACTTAAAATAGTTTATTGGAATTCTTTGTAAAACCCACAACAAAATTCAACTTCCCATTATGTTATGATGAAAATCCCTCTCTATTCTAAAGCTCACATTATGAGAGTTAAGGCAATACTTGAGAACTCTTATTAACACACAATGATCAAAGAAATATTAATGCCTTGGGCCAAGATTCTACCTAACAACGAAAATTGGGCCGATTTTTTAATAGGAAGAATAGGGTGTTAGATAAAAGTCTAGGGTGACAAGTGTATTATAAAAAAACATCCAAAAACATGGGATAACAAGGTTGAATGGTTTAAATACGTGCCCATTTGAAACAAACATTGGGTGTCCATGAACATATATCATGTTATGTCATATAGTCAAACACTTTGCATCCAACTATTAAATCTCCCACCTTGGCACCTAAATGTTCTTTTCCTAACAACCTCATCCCTTTGGGGTATTTTGTCAAATAATTCACATATGTGTGTATCTTCCACATCTAATATACATATCAAATAGGGCACATGTAATTATGACATCGACGAAAGCACATCTCTTTAAGGTTGTATAGGATTGAATTATACATACATGATTATACATGGACATCCCTTCCGACATAGTTTTCAACTCATGTGTAATTATACGAGTTACAAACTACACCAAAGGGATGTCAAAGTTTGAGCTGCTAACAATTTTTCTCGACCAAAATGACCCGTCAGTAAAATATAAAAATGGATAAGAGTTATAGATAAGAGCATCTATTAAATTTTAGAACTTTACCAACACAAAACATTCAATCTTTTTTAATAATATTCAACCACCCCCACTATATTTCTTTTAACATAAACTCACATTTTCCAACATACTCACATGTCATGGTAAAATAATAACTTTGTAGGAATGTACAAACATTTATAAAGGCACGACAAGAATTTTTTATTGTTCCCTCATACAAAGGATGTGGTTGTTAGATTTACACTTGTTGATTGCATTAGCCCGAAAGGTTCAAGGTATTTTCAACATGCCCCTTTTCTACATATCACGTGATCGATGTAGTCCATGAGGCGACATTTGTTACATCCATTTACTCGAGCAATCCACATAATTAATGCATGTTTCCACATTTTGCAGACATATCTCATAAGGTACCTACAACTACAACATCCATATTCGTTGCATTTGTTACATACATTTAGTCGAGAAGTTCACATACCCTATGGATGTTATCACATTTTTTAGACATATCTCATAGGGTACCTACAGCCACAACATCCACAGTCCCTTCTCCATAATGCTCTGGAAAATGTCTACGACTTGTTTTGAAGTTCCTATTTTTTGCACAGGTTGGGAGCATGTTAGAAATGCCAACCCGATTAGACTGGAGACAAGTTCATTGCATTAGGTGAAATAGTGTCAATGTTTGACTGACATCATAATATTTTTATTTTTTCCTTTTCTTGCTTCCACTAGGATTCATTACAGTTTACAAGACCACATGCATTCATTGTAGTTTACAAGACCACATCTCATCAAGACATTCTATTGAAAATTTTACATGCCCTATTCTGAATCTCCTATTTTGGTAAAAGTTGGGTGGATGTTCGAAAAAGTTGTGGTGTCCGCCTTTACACTTGTGTAAATTTTTTTGATCAATGCAATCCATGAGGCCACAATTATTTCAAGCATTTAATCAAATAGCTTGTATGTAAATTGCATGCTTTGACATTTTTAAATCTCCCAATTTGGCATGGGTTTGACAATTGCTAAATCCATTTGCTTCGAATTTTCAAAGGCCTTTTCATAAAAACCATTTTATGCATGTTTTGCATTCATACACAGTCGATAACACCACATCTCACCAAGGCATTTTATAAAACAGTTTATGCCTTGTTCTAAATCTCCCATTCTAGTGTGGAACTTAATGTTATATAGTGTTAGCATTACGTGATTCACTTTCTTGTCCAATTAAAATCCATAAATGTATAGAAATTTTGAAAATAATCTCTTTTAATATGCAATGTTATCTATTAAAAATTAATACTTATTGAATGTAATGTCATGCATCACCTGCTCTATATTGTCTAATTTGTATTCATAAATCTATTGGGAATTTAGAAAATTAATATTTCCCATGGAATGCAGTGTCATATTTTGAAAATTAATATTTTTCTCTTAAGTGTTGTCATATTTCTATTTCACTTGTTCTCATTCTTAGTTGGCATAGCCTGTATTACATAACATGGAATATAATTGAATGTCTAAATGATATCAATAAATGATAGCTATCTATTCAAAATGGTGGCTAAAATTTTACGGAGAAAAAATCAAACCGATCAATGTATATTTCATCATTGGAAGCAATTTAGCCACAAATGTCTCTCATCGCCTGAACATCAACAATTTTGTGGAAACTTCAATACCTGTATTTGTCTTTGGAAACTTCAATAAATGAATTTAGGGTAGTTTAACGTCTTTTTATGATTATTTTTAATAGTGGACATGATGAGGATGCACATCGTATCTTCTGCAAAAATAGGTCCTCTATGGAAGGGAAAACATTGCTTATTATACAACCATGTTTAATTCTAAAAACCTTTGATATTTGTGTTCTTTGTCATTTTGATTTAAGTTACATACCTATTTTATTATAACAATATGCAACCTTATTTTGATTTAGTTATGTTTTGTGCATATCCTCATGTCAATACAATCTATAAGGCCATATTTCTTTAAGGTATTTAGTCAATGATTAAGAAAATATTGGAAAACAAATGCTAAATTCTAATTAAGTTACAACGCAATGATATAGCGATTAAAGTACAAATTTGACATAAGAAAGTAAGCCAATAAATTTGAAACTCTAAGTGCAAGAGGGAGGAAAGAAGACTTAGTTGAGTCACAATAATCCCCAACTTGTGTCAAGTTGGAAGACTAGCAAAACAAAAGTGCAAACCAAAGTAACCAAGCCAAGAAAAAGGCGAAGTGTTGGAACAGGGCTAGACCGGGGCGCCCGGATCGGATCGAGAGGCTCCTCGGTGCTATAAACCACCGTTAGGCGGCCATGACATATCAAAACCTCAAAAATTATTTTTACAGTGTCACTTCTATATCACTACCCTTCATTATTGATCGCTTGTATGTCACACTAAGTCCACAAGATTCTCCCGAAACCTGCAAAGAGAAAGAGCACCTGCAAAACCCCAAAACACATCCAATCCTAAAAACAAAAAGATGTAAATGGGGAGTCAGACTAACCCCGATAGTCACCCAACTGAGTGAACTTACGATCTTGGTACTACACTACATTTCAAACTCCATGTAGTTCTTTATGTGTGTGAAGCCAAAAAAATGCGAGAGTGTCAAACAGTGGGATGGGCCGCTGGATCGAGATCGAGGCTCCTGGGTGCTATAAACCACCGTTAGGCGGCCATGACATCTCAAAACCTCAAAAATTTATTTTTACAGTGTCACTTCTATGTCAGTGCCCTTCACTATTGGTCACTTGTATGTCACACTAAGTCCGCAAGATTCTCCTGAATTTTACAAAGAGAAAGAGCACCCGTAAAACCCCAAAACACATCAAATCCTAAAAACAAAAAGATGTAAATGGGGATTCGACTAACCCCAACAAATACCCAACCGAGTAAACTTACGATCTTAGTACTACATTATATTTCAAACTCCATGTAGTTCTTTGTGTGTGTGTGTAGAATCGTGACCTAGGCGGCTCTTATGCCGGACGTACTTAAATAACTAACAATAACTAGATGTAACAAATTTAAGTAGATGTGTACATGGAAAAATGAACTTCCCTCCTATGAATCAGATGCGTAAGAATGCAATCCCTTGTCCCTTGTGTGAGTGCTATATGGATGCTTTGATGCTCTTGTAACGACCTTTGAATGTAACCTTAGGTGGTGATAGTAAATGCTTATTGTTTGGTCCTGTTAGTGCGAAATCATAGCACCCCCAAATGAGTTATGGATATGCTTTTCTAAGGTAGGGTCATTTGGTGTGATTTGCATAACATTGGATCATTCCCCAAGCTGTGGGACTTGCAAATGGGAATGATCCTCTAGAGAAGGCTGGTTCCTCTTCCTAATCCTAGCACTAAACTACTTCTAAGGAAGGAAATGCGACTATCTACTCCTAATCTAACAATTTCAAGGGACCAAGGAGAGAGAGAGCATGAAAATAAATAAATCCTACACTACAGAGGTGATAGCACCAAGAAAAGGGAACAAGATATTTTGTTGAGGGAGAAAGAAACAAAGAAAATGGAGATGAGGGAGGTCAGACAGAAGTAACACGGCCTAGATCTTCAAATTCACCATTAAACTCCATGAAACACAACATCCTGCACCTGCAAATGTGAAATACATGCACATAAAAACAAATATGGAAGGGAGAGGCATAGAGAAACAACAAAATGATGCAAAGGGTTGAAGAACACCACAAAAACACGTTTTTATTGCTCTAGAAGGTGCACAGACCATTACATTTCTAGAATAGAGGCACAAATACATTTTCCAAGCATGGGAGAAGGTTCATTGCTCAAAAATGGCATCGAGAAACAAATTTGACAGAGTTTCTCTATGCCTAGAATGTCTCTCCTTTTCAAAATGAGAAGTGTTACAATATATAGAAAGAATAAGAGAGAGAGAAGAGGGAAAAAAATCAAATCCTGCTTCAACCACCCCAAGATATGCATCGTATCCTGCTTTGAAAGCTCAACCACTGAATATCAATGCCTTCTGTAAATTCACCCACAATATGTCGCTTCTGGTTTCCTAGCGGATTGAATCGAATCAGATCTGGTAGTTGAAGAGATTGGATTCTACGTTAATGGCCTAGAAGAATCTTCTTCATTTTTACCTACCAAGGCCTAAAAATGATTTTTAATCCTTTCATGGCATAGAGGACGTCGAGACGCTTCCAACGGTGTCAAATTCACAATATTTCGAGCCCTGAGTCGAAATATATGCCCCTTCAAAGTTTGTATTAGGTCCGTATAGGAGGGCGGAAAACAACTTGAAAAATGGGTCCCCTTTGATATGGGACACGTGGCAGTCAGATTAGAGCAAAAATCGGGCTCGCGGGTCCGTAATTTATCTTTTCCCCTTTTCGCAAAACGTAAAACTCAGAAAACCCCTACGGCCCGAAGCTCCGCCTTTTGACTTTGCTTGACCATTTGCCCCTACCTCTGTTTCATCCTGAGACACGTGGAGATGTGACGCTTGTTTGAGCTTCTCTTTTTTCTCACAGGTCGTTTAAACTTTCGCAGCCCCGCCATTCCATTGTAGAGTCTCCCTGTAACCTTGTTTGTCATCCTGGAATGTGAGCTCGCGGGTCTGAGTCGTTTCCTTCATAATTTCCTTATGTGCAGGAGTTGTCTTGACCAAATTTGTCGAGGGGGAAAATTTGGGATAAGCGGGTCCTTTATTATGGTCACATAACTTTATATTTATATGATTCCCTTGTTTGAATTTCATAATTAACCACTAAAATGTCGACCACCAAGAAAATAAGATGCCCAACAACTAGAAAGGACCCAAAAGATGCGAGCAAGATATAAAGAGGTCGGGGCACTTGAGTGTTGATGTCCCAAGGTTGAGCACCTTGTGTCTAAACTTAGAAAAATTGAATCATCAAAAGTTAGACTGGGAAAGAAGGTGTGTAAGACTGATAAGGAAACCAGAAAAAAAACAAAGAGGCCAAAGACAGTGGTCAATTAGTAATTTTCTCGCTTAGGAATCATATGAATAATAGTATGTGACTAAGACCTAGAAATGTACCCAAATTACATGATTTAGTGTCTACATATTCCCCCACTTTATGTTGTTGAGTGAATGATTGATAACATAAATTAGATAAGAGATGTGTTCCTGATAACCATGTTGATCGATGACAAAAACGTGTCAAGGAGATAAGAAAAAGCGTGAAGTGAATAATATGAAGTGTGGAAGCTAGAGAAGAGGAAGTGACCCTAGGGGTGAAAGCGTATGTGTATATGTCATGTTGTACCTATTGTTGATGTCACTTGATGCTTGATGATGTGACTGCTGCTTCCCATAAGGACAAACCTACAAAAGATTAGTAAAAGTTGTGTATATGAAAAATTCGATCCAAACATGTAAAATGTGAAAAGGAACATGTGCACCTGATCCGTGATGAGTGAAGAGTGTAGAAAGGATCCTAAAATGTTGTAGAAGAACATGTTTTTGGGCAATATCATGCTAAAAATGAGTTTCTCGGTGATCTCATGTCAATTGCGCCAAATGCGAGTTTTTTTTTGGCGATCTCACGCCACGATAGAAGAAGTGTAGGGAGAAAGGTCTAGTGTTATTCTCCAACCTTTGACTACTTCCCAATGATGTATACACCACTTGCAGATGGTGTGTTCAAATTTGATCCATTTCAATCTAGTTTGATCCAAAACGAGTAGAAAAAGAAGATATATTGCATGCGTGTTGATTCTTCAAGAACTATGCATGTGATGAGAAAAATGTTGTGTAGATCATGCTGAAAACTGTGATGATATGAGAAAAATGTTGAATCGCCCCTATTCATAGGTTCCCAAGAAGGGTCAAGAGTTCCCAAGTGCTCATGTTCGTGTTTGGACATTGGGGTCTATGCAAAAATGAAGACCCAAGTCAAATTCTAGGCCGTTTCTAAGATCAAGACCTGTATTGTACTAGTACTTGAACTATGTTGTATTGTGACTATGAATGTTGAATGGGGTGATTGATTCACCCAATGATGCCCCCTCATTTAGGGCACATGCGGCGTTGTAAGGAGAATGCAACCCAATGGAGAATTGACCGTTGAACTCGTGGACTGATACCCTACAAGGGGAGGGAATGTGCTTTGTAGAAACCAAGGCACATGCAAGCAAAGTGGTTGAAATCATTTGTTAGTGTAAGTAAAGATAAATACACATATATAAAACAAGATGTAAGATAACAAGCAAGACACCAACATAGAATGCAAAAATCAGTTTCAAATATGGGACATCGCTCATAATGTAGGAAGACAATCGAGGCTGAAATGACCAAACATATATAATGTGCACACAAGCAAAGGGACAAGCAAAACATAGGGCAAAGCGCGCAAACAATGGCATACAATAGCAAGCAATGGAAAACATGAAGTGACAAGAAAATAATCGAGACCACCATGGTAAAGAAATAGACTGTAAAGAAAATGTTGCACATGAACCACCCGTTAGCATGTTAGGAAGATACAATGTATATCAAAGCATGTATTATCGAGTTAGTAGTGTGCTAGTATGAATAGGAAGTAGTATAAATCAAAACAATAACACATGTGATGTCTACGCAAGTAGATGCCCTAGAGCCATTTTGGGATTGGAAAAGGTACCGTGCCAAACATCCATGTTGTGTATAAGGATCTATGTAAAATTTGCATTCACAACTAGAAGGTAAGTGAACACACATGTGTATATAGAAAGACATACAAAATATTTGTCTAACATGGTAAGCAAAGTGTACATGTAAGTATAAGTAAGCAAGAGTAAGTGCAACCAAGATATATTTATGTTGTGATTATGAATGGAATGGAATACAAAGTGATCGTGATAGAGCAACGTGCCCCCCGAGTGAATGTGAATGAGTATGCATGAGATGTTGTTCATTTCTAAAAGACCCCTTAATAGTCGAGAACAAACCATAGAACAAGAGTGCATCATTGGGAAATGGTTTGAATATGTACACTAGAAAGATAGATTGATGAAGCATAGAGCGTGAAATGTGGATGAGTGTAGTGAAGTTCATTTCAGATGTAGACCCTTAGTAGTCAAGTATGAACCGTGGAAATAGAGTGCGTCATCGAGAAGTGTGTTGTGATGAATGTGTGCTAGAAAGATGTGTCGTGAATTTGTCAAGTGTGAAATGTGTAATGTGTATGATGTGAGGTTCATGAATGTAGTATGCCCTCAACAGTCAAGTGTGAACCATAACATGATAGTGCATCAAAGGATAGTGACGATACAAATGAATCAAGATGTGCAAGACACGTATGAAATACTAGATGCGAAGTGTAAAATGAATAAGCGAAATATAAGACACTTGATAATGAAGTGGGGGAAAAGTAAACATGATGCCCCCAAGTGTGCAATGGTGAGTATGTTATCTCGATAAACGTGAAAGACGAGGGCCCTCCACCCGATGTTTGTAGAGATAAAAGCGTGCAGCCATGCTCTAAGATCGGTGGTGAATGAGATAGATGATGTATCGAATGAATGAGACCTATGTGTATAAGACCTAGAAGGTGATGAACACCTATCTCGAAGGAGACTATGAAGGTGATGTGCACCTATGTGAAGGAAAGCACGAGGGTGATGGAAACCTATTTGAAGTAGAGCGAGGAGGCAATAAACACATATGTAAAGGAAACGAGGAGGTGATGTATGCATATGTGGAGGAGTGGTCCGAGTGGTGGACCTATACTAATGAGATGGACTAGTAGACTTGTGAGACCAAGTAGGTCGTGCACGGACATGCGAGATAGGATCAAAGTGTGCTTTAGAATTGAGAGGTTGCGAGGACGTATATGCTTTAGCGAGTGCAATGTTAACCTCAATAGGAAGTTGCGGCCATGGTGTGCATAAAGAAACACCATTTATAGTAACAAATTTCGTGTGGTGAATGAACTTTAGGAACAAGTGATTCATGGAGATGATAAACCGAGTTACACGAAGCTAGGGAAGAATTAAAATCATGTCACACCCTTTGATTGAAGGTGCCACAAGCAATGGTACAAGCATGGTAAGCGGACCAACAATTCTTTGGAAGCTTGGCATAGCCATGAGATTTAGGCACTTAATATGAAATATGCGATAGTAGATAGTCAATAGCAATAAGAAGTGTAATGGAGCACATGCACACAGAGAAGATGATGAGTTGATCCTGGTATTATTAATAACATGAGACCCAATAGAAACATTGACATATAATGTGTCGAAGAGAATGAAGCATGACAACCGCAATCATAAAATTTAATAAATGGTGGAGATGTCTCAATGTGAGCAACTAGAAAATCAAGAGCCCCGATAAAGGAGGAGGCACTACACGATATGTATGATTGGCTTAAGAGTCAACAGCTTGCTTGTCATTCTTAGGAAGAGGATTGTTGAAGATCTTGAGCTTGTGATTTTGTTGACCAACATAGATGTGTAGGCTAGGAAGCTCAATAACATTATTATCAATAAGATCTTGAGTAAGATTTCAAGTTTGAAACATTGATCTGTGTTGGTCGTCAAATAGGACTTTACGAAGAGCAACAGTCAGGGGACAAGAAGTCCCTCCTCTTTAATGGGAGAGGTTCCCTTATTCAGAAACGAACCTATTTACAAATATACAAAACATGATTTTCTGGTTGAACTTGGATATTACGAAAGTGTTTTCTATAAAGATCATCAATTACAAAAGGACTGAGGAATGAGAATACGAGAATGAGCAGAAAGGCAACATGCAGAATTATAGATAACAGAGTAATTCTTTATGTATGCGAAGTTACAGTGAATTGAAACAAGATCATTTGTATCATATAAATAAGATGGAATTTAAAGACACAAAGTTCTGTAAATAACATCTGCCAGAACACAAAGTTTCTTGACATAACACAGACAAATGATCTTCACAAAAAAAAAAAGAGATCAGATAGACAAAGAATGAAAAGCCCTTCTGTATTGATTTCTTTATGATCTATTTACACTTTCAGAAAATAAGCCAAGTTCTTCCTCCTCTTCAAAATGGCGTGGAGAGGCCATTATATAGCTTACAAATTAGTTACTCTTTGTAACTACTTCTTTTAACTAAAGATTAGTTAAGGATTTCCAATCGCAATACCTCAACTTATTACAATGAATCCGAGAAAAAGAATTAGAAAAGAAGAGAAGAATAAGGAGAAGAAGACAGGTGGTTATGAATGGGAGGGACCCACTGACTTCAAAATTCGTTGCCTGAATCTCTTCAATGCCTTGGCTATGTCTCTGCCACGAGGGACTGACGTGTTGGCTGTAGACTGAGCCCAAAATCCGAGGCACTTCTCCATTTCCTTATCAAACTTGACATGAGTATGATAGTCTTTATTTGCTTCTTCAATGGCAGATTGAAGAGAGCAGATCTCCTTCATTTTCTCTTTGGAAATGGAGCTTTCCTTGAATAGATTATCTTTGACAAAAGCTCTGAATTGAGCTTTGATTTCTTGCAGGGAAAGAGGCACACCAGAAGTTTCATCCTGAAGATGACAGTGTATATCTTTGAAAGCAGATACAACCAGTGTCTTGAAAGCCCCACCCTTCTGCCAGCTATTCTTCAGCTCACCCGAAGCCTCCTCCAAGACTTTGATCTTCCACTCCACGTTGTAAACCCAGGAATTTGACAGATTATCCTTTGCATCATCAAAAACCTTATTCGCTAATAAAATGTTCTCATCTGTCTGTCCCATGAGACGGAGGTCTACTATGCAACTGCTCCAGAGTTTGAGCTCTTTATCTATGACCCCGATAGTGGAGGAGAGTTTCTGTTGCAAATTGTTCACCTTTCCGTGGAGTTTGAAAGCTTCATCGACAAAGTTCAATCCTACAACAAGCATATCTTCCACCATGGCCTCCATAGCTCTGCCATAGACGGAATACTTGTGCATGTCTTTGATACTCTGTACTTCATCTTGGCTCAAAATTACAGGTGGCGGAAGGGTAGTCAATGGGGTAGGGTCCAAAACTTTGTCCTTAGACAAAAGAGATTTGATAAAACTTGTGAGAATCTGGGCTTGTTCCTCCAACTGTTCAATAGTTTGCTGCCCTTTCTCTACCCTCCCAATGACTCTTGTGACCGTTTCCTGGAGGTTGTGGATCTCACCTTCAGGAGTAGACTCTCCCATAGGAATCCTTGAGAATTCTAGGTCAGAAACCTGTAAGTCCTGCTCTGATTTATCTACTGTAGGCTTAGCAATCTCCAGGAATTGCTGACCCCCGAGCATCCAGACACTATCCTGGAAGGTGATTCGGCTTTCTTGGCATGAGAAGGAGTAGTGCCTAACAAGGTTGCCACAGCATCAAAATTTGGCCCTGAGCTCCGAGAGGAAGATTTCCTCTTTCTACTGTCAACAAAAGGTTGCACCCATGCAAAAGAGGAAGAGGAAGCAGCAGGAGGGGCAAGAGGACCAAGAGACAGAGAGCTCATGATGCTCAAGGTTTGCACAGCTGTTGTCTCAAGTTGAGATGTGAGTGGGGCGCTTGAGACAATTGCATTGCAGAGGAATCAATAGCACTTGGAAGTTCAGTGCTCTGGACTTCCTTATCTTTATCCGTTGGAGCTTCAGGAGCATTTGTAGGAGCTGGCACTTCACTCTCTTCACTTTCACTGAGAACAATGATGTTCTCTGGTCCCAAAGGCACTTCTACCTACTTTCTTTGAGGATCTTTTTCCACAGGCTCCTTCTTAACCTCTTTGAATTTCTTCTGGTATACTTGAGTGGATGAAGAAGGAGTGGAAGCTGCAGGTCCTTGCGTTGATGAGGCAGGAGGGGTTTGCACAGGTGTGTCTGATATGGGAGTCGATGCTTCCCTCCTTGGTGTTGAAACATCCTTAGAGGAGGATTCTCCTGAGTGCCTTCTAAGCTCTCGAACTTTCCTATCAAACCAGACCTTAGTCCTGACTAAGACTGGAGCTAGGATCTCGGCCAGATCATCTTTCTCTTTCTTGTTCCAATCCAAGTCCTCCAAGGGAGTGTGCTTAACCACATTGTCATACTCATATGAGTATAGATCAGAGTTGTCATCTTGGAGTCCTTCAAGAACTTGGTACAAGCCGAGTTCTTGGATCAATTACAGAGAGAACCTGCCATAGTGCCTCCTTCTAGCCTCAAAATCATCTGCACAGTCAGCCCAATAGTCTTCTGTATCTGCCCTATGATGATAGATTATCTTGATGTTCTCAATGAACTTCTTCAAGTCGAAGCAAGTTCTTGCTCGAAGAAATGAACAAAGTGATGGGAACCAGGGCTCTTTCTATATTCTGTGCGTCGGGCCCAGTATTTTTTTTAAGTGTAATTTCCCAAAGAGATGGAAAGTGCAAACCAAGAATCTTCTTGTCTCTGCAAGTTCTGTAATTTGTCTAACTCGCCGCATACTTCTATCAAAGCCATCTTAGCACCGCAGAACATGGGAAGCCTCAAAGGGGTGCTCTACCAACAAGCTTGATATAGGAGAATTTTCTGAATTGGATAAAATAGGCACCGTAGTGCGATATTAGGTTCATGGCTTCATCAGAAAACCTTCTAGCAGTGTCACCTCAAGAAGCTTGACGACGTACATGGTGAAAGCATCATTTACCCTTCAGAAATTGCGATTGCTGGTCTCTAGGGCGAACTCGGGTAGTAGGCATATACAGGATCATCCTTGTGGGCATCAATGTAAGAAAAACCAAACCATTGCCTTGATGCCGCCAGAGTATACATCAGTACGAAGTCATGTAGAACTTCTTCGTTTCTTTGTACATTAGGCAATTTGCTCCGCCAAGTTCATGCTGATGATTTCCGCCCAGTTGATATTTTGAGTTCCCTCGCACACCATGCTTTGATGAGCGGGCACATCCGAAATGGAACTCATTAGTAGAGGGTAAGCCCATAACCCGAGCCAAGAGGGATTATAAAATCCGACAATTCTTCATTGAAATCAGCCCAGAAAAGAGTCTTGGATAGACGAGATGCTCCCTTCTTAGGGTTCTTTAGCTAGGACTTCGCCACCCGCGGCTTATATTTGTCGCTGTCTTGATTGAACAGAGACTGTGCTTGATTCTGGGAAACAACTATGGCATTATCCATTTCTGGAATCCTCAGTGTAGTGCTGATGGCGGTAGCGTCCAGTTTAGCGATGAGTTCCCCATGTACGTTGGTCAATTCGCTCGAATCAGGGTCGAAGTGAGCTCCACATGAAAGCACTGTATCAGCACATTGCACCGAGATTGGGAAACCTCCAGCGAAAGCCAAACCGCTGTCGTGAATCATCTGTGCCATTGGTGTAGGGTTTGCATCTGCCATCCTCGACCAAAAATCGCCAAAGTCAAGATGACGAGCTTCACTGTCCCCAATATTGGGAACGACAGACTCTAGTGGCGAGATTTGTTCCTGTCCCTGAAATTTGATCTTCATATTGATAGTAATTCGGAGGGCAGAGCCGCAAACTAAACTCGGAAGGAATTACAGAGGGAAGGGATACACGCGCAGAAATTTAGATTGCAAGGGTTCGAGCAAAGGATAGCATGGAAGCAGTGTGAAAAATGCATAGGGGGTTTGCTTGTTATATAGCCGATTAGGAGAGAGAGAGATAATGAATGCACATTTAATACATACCTACCAATTTGAATAAGCAAGATATTCGGGTAGAGCGGGAAAAATAAGCACGAATGGCACTTGGTTCATTTGGGACATGTGAGACGCGAATGCGCGAAACACACGGCTCGGCTGATTCGGGCGAAGCGGGGAAAAGACGCACAAATGCCTTTTGGGACATGTGGGATGAAAGTGCGCGAAGTACGCGACTCGGGCGATTCAGCCGAAAATGGAACAACTTGCCCAATTGAACTTGGGACATTTGGGACGTGAAAGCGCGAAGTACGCGTTCGGCCGAAAATGGAACAACTTGCCCATTTGAACTTGGGACATTTGGGACAAGAAGTTCCGACGGGCCCGAAAAAGACAAACTTTGGGAAACCGGCCGATCGGGGAACAGAGCGCCCGTTTGAACTTGGGACACGCGGGACAAAAATGTCCGACAGGCCCGAAAAACACACAAAATGACCCAAAAACGCAGATTTTCTCAATTTCTCGACTTTTAACATTGAGTACAACAGAGAAGACACTTAAAACTCAAAATTTTGAAATTTTCACTTTCTTAAGAGCAGGGGAATTTTGAGTGGACAACAATCTGTAGAATGCCCAATGCATTGATGATAATCACATCTAAAATTTTCATTGTATTTGTGACCTTTTGGACGAGATGGGTCCATATTGAGTGGATGAGGAAGCATAATAAGATTTCTCTCTACTAAATACAACAATAGAAGATGTGGAACAATAGGCAATTTTGTAAATGTACGCTTACACGGTTTCAATTCAAGCTTCTTGGGAGTAGTAATGATGTTAACAATTGATTTAGCTTCAATAGGCTTAGTAGATGGCTTGAAAGTTGATTTACTTTAAAATCACGTAGAAGATGAAGCTTGCTTATGATACTTAAGATTACATACGGATAATAGTTTAGTTTCATGCAGCTTAAGAGTATGACATAAATGATCGAATGATGGAGATATCTCGAAGATAACACTCTCTTGAAGAGGCGGTAATATAATTTGGATGAATAAATCTTGAATTTTAGAGTTTGCACATTAGACATCTTAGCTAAGTTTTTCTTATATTGCAAGACATAATCCATTAGATGCTTGTTAGATCCTTGTTTAAGTTGTGCGAGTTGAGCATAGGATATCTTAAAGCCGATATTGATAGAGAAATGAGTGAGAAAAACATTGGATAAATGTGTAAAGATGTTATCGAGTGGACAAGTAGATCATAGAACCAATGCATTACATAATCTTGAAGACTACAAGGAAAGAGATTTTCTAGTAAAGTGTGATCATCCGCATAATATAGACATGCTACATGAAATGCTTGGAGATGCTCTTGAGGGTCGTCATGACATTTGAAAATGGGCAGCTTGGGAGTGATGAAATTAAGAGGAAGTGCATAGGCGAAATGGCGGGTGTGAAAGGAGTATGAAGTAGTAATGTGGAATCTAGAGATGGGGATGCATGAGAAGTGGCCAATTGAAGTTGACAAATCCTGATATAAATAAGTTAAATCGTGCATATTTGAAGAAGTGTCAGGTTGTGCATTAGAAACATTAGGTTAAATGATGGGAGTGGTAGTAGTGGGGATGGAAACAATAATATGAAGGGATTATTGGGTGGAGGCCATGACGGATGAGGAAGAACTGACAAGAGGTGTTGAAGCAACATCACGAGAGTTTTTAACAGCAATCAAAGCATGAAGAATATGTGGAAGATGGGCAGGATTATCACGCAAATCTTGACGAAAATTTGTGAGCTTATCTAATTTTTCTTGATCAATATTTGTGTCTTCATCATATGAGTGCTCACTATCGATGCTTCAATGTTTTCTAGAGGAACTTATTGAGAGTTAGTAAATGGATTATCAATTTCAACCATTGATTTAGAGACCCTACGGGAAGATGGAGGAAGCTTGAGATGCTCAAAAGAACCAAAACAACCACTATGGGTGACAAGCATAAGAAGAAAACCCTAAAAGAAGGTTGGAATCGAGCAATAGATTCACCAAATGATTAAGCAAATCTTGGAAAATAAATGCTAAATCACAATTATGTTACAACGTAATGATATAACAATTAAAGCACATATTTCACATAAGCAAGTAAGATAATAAATTTGAAACCCTATGTACAAGAGGGAAGAGAGAAGACTTAGTTGATTTTCATAATCTTGAAGTTGTGCTAAGTTGAAAGATTGACAAAAAAAAAAGTGTAGATCACAAACAAGCCCATAAAAATGTAGAAGTGTCGAATAGGTTGGGTTGGGGTGCCTAGATCGGTCGGGGGCACCTAAGCGTTGTAGACCACTATCCTGTGCCCATGACTACTTAGAACCTTAGAAAATGTTTTTACAGTGTCGCATCTATGTCACTTCCCTTCTTTTTGATCACCCGTGTGCCTCACTAAGTTCGCAAGATTCACTTGAAAATTGCAAAGAGAAAGAGCACCTGCAAACCCCAAAACACATCAAATCCTAAAAAGAAAAAGATGCAAATGGGGAGTCGAATGACCCCGATGGTCACCCGAATAAGTGAACTTACGATCTAGGTATTGCACTACATTTTAGACTCCATATAGTTATGTGCGTGCGTGTGTAGAATCGTGCACTAGGTGGCTCTTGTGTTAGACGCACTTGAATAATGAGCAATAACTAGATGTAGAAAATGTAAGTAGATGTGTGCATGGAAAAATGAACTTCCCCTCCTATGAAGTGTATGTAGAAGAATGCAGTCCCTTATCCCTTATGTGAGTGCTAGATGGATGCTTTGATGCTCTTGTAATGGCCTTTGAATGCAACCTTAGGTGGTGATAGTAAATTCTTATTGCTTAGTTTTGGGGATGGGTCTATGTGGAAACATTTGCAACTATAGAATATCAAATCTAAAACATGCAAATACAAATCTAACAATCCCCACAAAATCTACAACAATGGAAGTATAAACAAGAATAATCCAAATCACACAAAAGTACACACACATAACACAACATGTACCGTGGTTCACCCAATGTGGGCTACATCTACCAAAGATAGAGATCTCATATATATAATATAACAAGAGATTACAAACCAACTCTTCTGCATAAGAGTACATGTATCTCTACAAGAGTATCTCTTCCTCCCAGATCTCCAACTGGATCTGCCTGAGTACACTAAACCGTGCCTCCATACCACCACTTGTGTCTCCTCCATATCTCTAACCAGATCTACTTGAGTGCACTACAACCATGCCTCTGAAACACCACCAGATCTCACATACACTGAAGCTACCCTGCATCTACCACTGTGCAACCAAGCTCTCACTTATATTGTGAATCTACAAATAAGACCTCTAGAAGGGTCTACCAATGTGCAACCGTAACCATGCACCAAGAAATAAGTCTCTCCATCATCATTGCATCAACCTGTGCAAACATGAAGACAACTTCCTCTACAATACTAGATTCCTATGGATCAACAATACATCATGATCTCATGGATCTGTAATACAAGATCTCACAATATGTGGATCTACAAGAATGAGCAATAACAAGATCTCACAACAACTTGTGGATCTAACAAGAAGAAACACTAAGTGCTTTGCATACTATGCAAGCCATTACATGAGACTAAACAATATAAAGGAAATAAAGTAGAAGATAATACCATCTTCTCACCAATAGTGTACATGCACTTTCCTTCTATTCAACTTCTCTCTATGAAAGCTCATGTCTTCATGCAATCTGCTTTTTCTTCTTCTTCTTCTTCATCCTTTCAACCAAGGATTGCTCAATTCTTCTATTTTTTATTCCTCATGTTCTAACCCTAGTTTTCTAGCTTATATAAGCTTAGACAAACTTAGGGCACCTTAGCTATGCATTTACAACCTTTAGATCAACTTTATAATAAATTTAGATCTAATTCTCGTGAGTTAAATATAAACTTTCACGCACATGTAACCGGTGTCGGTTACCCTGATTGGTATTGGTTACCCCGATCGGTGCCACATCGTGTAAACCAACAAGGTGTAAATCATGCTATCTAGTGAAGCAATTCAACTCCACAATCCTAACAATCTCCCACTTGGAGATAAATTGTTGAACCTATACCTATACTTGTACATCACCGTCCTCTACATACTTTGTGAAGACCGTCTATTCTTTATATCAACAATTCTCTCAAATGAAATCAGGAAGATTAAACCATCTTCTAAAACCAAGAAGATAACAAACCCATGACTTACCATATACCTACATGAAGCTACTCCGATACATGATACACGAGCTATCCATACATCAAGCTCCCATTGAATCATAACTCCAAGCCTCTCATGTAACTAAGCCACCATGACTAACACACCTGCAAGAGCTCCCACTCAAACTGAAATACTGAGCTTCAACTGCAACCATAGCCATACCTATAAAATCAACCATGTTCTCTAACCATCTATCCATGTCTTCATGCTACTACTAATGCAACTGACCAAAGACAAGTCAAACTGGAATAAGCATAAGCAATAAACAAGATCCTGGGTAACACAACCCAAATGAGTTCTACATGCAACCAGTGGGTGATCAATCCACAAACCGCATATACTCAAAAAGAATCCAAACACTGCAATCTGCAAATCCAACCCTGCATAAACAACTTGCATGTCCAAGACAACCATCTGTAGATAACATATCAATGGAGTAACATAGTAACAAGAGGAAATCCAAACATCCCCTAACCATGCTCAAAGGCATCCATGTGTAAAACAAACATCTGCATCATCATAGACTCACAAAACATAATCTATCCTCATGTACAAACTCACCATGTACATATATCCATATCACAAGCTCTCCAGAAGCTCCAAGTCTACCACCAAATAACTCCAAAGCCAAATATGAATCTTGTGCTCATCAATGTCAATAACAAACATCCATGCTAAACCATGCCACTAATACCAAGTGCAAATACTTGTTGGGAAATTGGGACTACAGAATAGTGCTATGATTTAATAACAAACCCAATCATGCACACGGATCTAAACAATTCCTCCAAATCTACAGCAGTGGAAGTATAAACTAGAATAATCCAAATCAAAACAAAGTACACACACATAACACAACATGTACCGTGGTTCACCTAATGTGGGCTACATCCACCAAAGATAGAGATCTCATATATATAATATAGCAAGAGTAAAACCAACTCTTCAATACAAGAGAGTACAATGCATCTCTCCAAGAGTATCCCCTCTCCTCCGCACTCTCTAAACGGATCTCCATGAGTGCACTACATATGTGCCTCCAAACCACCACGATATCTCACATACTAGGAACTACTGCATCTCCCACTGTGCAACCAAGCTCTCCCGTGAATATGCAAACAAGACCTCTCACATGGATCTACCAATGTGCAACCATGACTATGCACCAAGAAGTAAGTCTATCTCTCCATCACTGCATCAACCTATGCAAACATGAAGACAACCTCCTCTAATATATCTAGATCTACATGGATCAACAACACAACATGATCTCATGGATATATGAATACAAGATCTCAGTAACAACCCGTGGATCTAACAATATAAGACTAGATCTACAATACATCATGATCTCATGGATCTGCAATACAAGATCTCACCAACATGTGAATCTACAAGAAGAAAGACTATGTGCTTTGCATATTATGCAAGTCATTACATTGAGACAAGACAATACAAAGGAAATACAAAAGAAGACATAACCACCTTCTCAACATTCGGATGTGTACCTGCTATTTCCTTTTGTCCAACTTCTCTCCATCAAGCTTTTTCTTCATACAACCTTTTTCTTCTTTTTCTTCTTCTTCATCTTCAACCAAGGAGAATTAACATTCTTCCTCCATCTTTATGTTTTAACCCTAGTTTTCTAGCTTATATAAGCTTAGACAAACTCAGGGCACCTTAGCTATGCATTTACAACATTTAGATCAACTTTATAATAAATTTAGATCTAATTCTAGTGAGTTAAATATAAAATTTCATGCACAGGTAACCGGTGACAGCTTAACTTGACCAACGATGATTACCCCGACCGCGATGGTTACCCCGATGCTTGATCAGGTTGCTTGGGATATATGTACCCACCTACGTGACCAAGGTGGTATGGGAGTCATTAATGTTTACAGACAAAGCATTGCTCTTTGTGCTAAATGGTTTATTAGATGTATAAATAGTAACTAAGCTTGGAAAATTCAGTTGTGACCATTTCTTTAGGCTCCCCTTATGGTAAAAATTGCCAGAAAAACATTGGGTTACATACCTTGATCATCACCGGAGTGCTAGTCAAAATCACTAGTACCCTTGTTGTGAAGAGTATCTAGAAAGCGTTTGAAGCTGTTAAGTCATTGCTTCCCTGGATTGGGGATGGCTTCCCATCGGGCTCTTATTCAATGATCACAACATATGGTGGTCTCTTATCTTTATGAGTGAAGATCTCCCCTTGGTTGGAGTTCTAGGTATCAAGGGGCTCCGGCTTGCTTGCAAAGGCATCAATACCATTCAATATCTTATCTCCTGGAGAGATTGGCTTCCTTAGCATGAAATAAAACAAAAATTTAATTTGTTCAATTCTGATCTTTTGTCTGTGCCCAAAATTCAGGAGCTGATGCCTAGTGTTATGCTTCATAAGCTAGGCTTGCAACCTCCTTCAACTTGGTGAAGGGAATGGCGCAGAATATTGATATTCCTTTTTTCAATATGATTCTGGTGTGGTTTATAATATTTTGTCTCCCATTTCTCCAGCCATTGATAAGTTAAATTCGCGATGGAGCTTCAACTCTTCCGCTTCCACTTGGCTTCAAGGCTCAACAAGGCCTATAATCCCCATTTTGAACCCAAGCTTAATTTCTTTCTTTGGTGTCTTATTTATCAAGGTCTCTTGTTGGGAGAGCAGTTAAGTCATATTGGCTTCCCCAATCCTAAATGCCCTTGTTGTGGTCGGCTTAAATCTTTCAAACATGTTTTCTGGACTTGTTCACGGACCCAATCTGTCTAGAAATGGATACACTCTCTCTTTCTACCTTTCCACCTCAATTTTTTGATTAGAAAGCTGCCTTTTTTGTGACTTCGCTATTTTTTCCGCTCGTATTGTCTACACATGGAATTTTTTTGGGGCTGATATTCTCTTTTAGTTGTGGAAAGCTAGAAACAATGTTATTTTTCAGCAAAGTGAGCTTACTTTGGAGCTAACAATCAATGACAAAGTGGCTATCATTTCCTTTGTGATTATGCAAATCCGTGCCCAGTGCGTAGAAGGTGGCATTGAAATTGAGCACCCGCAACTTTTGGATCATCATGCGAGCGCCCTTACACTATGAGTTGGGTTCCTTAGGAGGATGTTCGTGCCACTACACCACCATTGTGTCACGTTACAGGCTAAGCCACTATCACAAATGATGTCCGTCTCTTCATCGGGGCTATCTTGCTTCGTCCACTTCACTGACCGAGTTGGAGTTCACCTCCTGGGAAAGGTCAGGCCAACTCCTCCAAAAGTCGAATTGGAACTCTTCTCCTAGGGGAGCCAATTTTGGAGGTTCTCTGTAGCTTTGGATGGGCTATTATGGTGTCCCCAAATATTCAAATCCCAAATCATAGTGGCTGGATGGTTGATCCTCCATCTCGAGGAACCGATCATGGGGGATTCATCCCTCCAAAGGATGATCCTCCACCATCTCCCAGTGTTGTTGCCCAATGTGCTTAAGTTTGTGCCTCTTTAGCTTTGTTTTGTTTCGGTTGCCTTAATGGCATACTTTTGTTGCCTTCTTGGCATTTTTTTGTTATGTGGCTTGTGGACAGTGAGTTGTCCAATCACCCTTTTCTCTTGTAACACTTTTGTAATATTAAATATAAAACCCTGTATAAATAGTAAAGGAGAAAAAAAGAAAGGGAAAATAAAAATCCCACAACGATTTTAAAAGTTAAAAAAATCTTTGCCTCTCGTTTTTCCGTTTGTTTCGACAAACTTCCCAAAGATGTATCTGGAAAAATCTCAGAAAGTAGGTACCTATATCCAGAAACTTCTGTGGCATTAATGGTAAATAACGGACTGGAGAAAGTACCCTCAACGAAAAATAAGCATTCGTTCCTCGATAATCTTCACTTCTCTGATTTCAGATCGCGCAAAGAATTTTCGTTACACTCTTTATTACTTCCAGCCACAATTCTGCAAGGTAAGCATTCACTTTTCTTGCCCCAAACCATACACCTTCGTTAGTTTATGTCGGCAACAAATTTCGGTCTTAAAGTTTATTACAATGCACTATACGTTGTTTTGAATTTAGGACATGATTTTCTGGTTGGAATGCCTTCTATGGCAATGGAAATCATGACATTTGTTGTGTAAATTTCAACATTGAGCGCAGAGATGACGGACTTAGATTTTTTTGGGTCAAATTTTCATAATTAACCCTAGTGCTAATCCTATTTGGAGCGTGTTTAGCCTGTTACAATTAAATAGTGTTCTAATTTGATGCTCAGTGTTGATGTGTCGACCATCTTCTGTCTCTCGTACCAACATCCGTTGGAGGTATTAAATGTACGATGGAAACGCCGAAGGGAATCTTTCGAAGGATTTATATTGGAAGGAGAGAAACATTGAGAAAAGAAGAGGGTGAAGATAAAGAGGTTAGAGGGTGGAAAAGTGTGGGGGAACCGAAAATAAATAGTAGAGACAATGTGAAACTCAAACGTAGAACAATATGACGTCGTATATGGAAGTCCTTTGAATGAAACAAATAGTGTTGTTCAAGACGTTGCGGAAACAATTTATAGGTATATATGTGAATGTAAGGAATGACATAATATTATTGCAAAAGTGAAAATGTGTTTGTAGTTTTATTCGTATCATTTAGGGATGTGAAGATGTGGAGTGTAAGTGACATCTAGAGGTGGCGATGTCATGTGAAGTTCCCCCCATCAACAATTGGGGCGACGCCATTATTAACAATCGCCCCCCCAAAAAAAGGGCAGGTATGGGTGGTCTGTGAATTTTTATTCAACTCACATGTCCCATGGTGCTTTGTAGAGAAAATGTATGCCTATTCCTTTTTTTGGAGGAAATCTTGTTCAAAGCATTTGGTTTGGTGTTAAACATGGTTCAACAGTTATTCCAGGTCAGAAAGAGTATTGATAACCATTACCTGTTGTGTGTTTAATATGCATAGGCGTTCTTAAATGCAACATTGAATATATTCTATCCATCATGCGAAGGGTCGGGGATTCCATGCATAAACAAATTGGTCAAAGTATTTTTCATAGATTGAGTGACCAACCAGTATAAGAATACAAAGATAGAATACAAAACATAAAATTACACAATGGAAAAGTAAAATTATATCCTTAGGTCGTCTTTGGCGCGGGAAGTAATCATTATCGTCCCTAGCAAAGTTAACATTTGAATAGTAAACAATGGCTAATAATATGTTGACATGGTTAAAGAGCTTGTAAACAAGTAGAATGTAAAATAGTTGTATAATCTATTTTGACACGCCTTTTTTTTAATTTCCATCTCCTTAAAATTATATATAATATAGATGTAACTTTATAATGGTTTTTTTATATTTTTATATTTTAATATATATATATATATATATATATATATATCCAAGAATGTATTTACATATAATATAACTCTAATCTATTTCATGTGAAGGAGCCGAATTTTCATGATTTCAATGTCGAAATAACTGCATTCCAAATGATGGCATGTATTTGAGGCTATTTTTAAAATACAATCCACATCTATTTTATATATTTCATTCATTTTTCCAATTTGCAACATCAGTTAAAAATCCATTTTCTTTAATTCTCATGAATGTACACACCCAGTTTTAAAGCTTCCACTTCGACAGTGTGCAAGTCAATGAAACCTCCTTTGTTGGCAGTTACGAAATTGTTACATTTCATTTTTAAAATATTGTTTTGAGTGAGAGTTGTTTTTGCTGCTTTCAAGATTTTTAGATTGAGAATTTCATCTCTAGCTTTTTTATGCTAATTCTATAATTGCTTTTGCATACAGTTCTTATAGAGTAATTAAAAATACAAAGTCTATAACTTCAAGAAATAGGTATATTACAATGTGAATAAAAGAACAAAAACTCTTATAAGATTGGGAATCTAGCCTTATAACGCGACAACGGAATAGAATGCAAAATTTTTATTGAAGAGGTCAAGAAAGGAGAGGGGAAAGATTATACTTGTAAGCATTACAAAAGTTGTTTTTTTAAAACCAAGGATATCAGAGAAGGGGAGATTAAAAGAGAGTCATTAATGATGAAGAAAATCTATATCATTCATAGTAGTAAGGGTAATTGCATATTCCTTGCCCACCGAGGCACTGCCCAATGCTGTAGCAAACAATTCTTCCCGTCACCAGGAGCACATAAGGCAATGAATGCTAGTAATAGTTGCCTAATAACAAATTATTATTATTAATTTTAATCACAATTCTCCCAATAGCAATGCTAGCAATAACAATAGCTGCCTTGGAAGTTGCGAGTTTATCCCAATTCTCACCCTGAAAATTTAAAAAATTATTAAAAAATAAAGAATAATAGTCCACGAAAAAAAGATAAATGTTCAAAAATTTATATCTTGATCTAATTCAGGAAGCTCAAGTAAGCATTTAGAACAAATACAAACAAGAGATACAATTTGTTATGCTACATTTCATAACATTTCATCAAAATTGGTAATTCCAATCTACTTATGTGCATTCTATATATTTATAATGTTGGAGAAAAAATTAACAGATCCATGCCATCTCATTCACATTAAGAAGAAATAGAGTTCGTTTACAAAATTTAATTTCCTTTGCAGTAATTATCTTCATTTTTTGGTAAGCGGATGCGCACAGAAGTTGTGGAGTACATTCATACATATCTTTCAAACAAAGCTATCCCAAAAATCTACAGATCAAACCTCTCCTAGCTAGCATCGCAATGTTATCTCCCAATTTTTCATTATTCAGTTTCAAATCAGTCTTTCTTCCATAGCTTACATGCATCCACTTCAAGCCTTCTGTTTAGTAGCTATCGTCTATTTCTCCCTCACTCCACGACATGAATGGCCACCTCCAAATAATTTCTTGGAGACCAAATTCTTTCTCCCATGAGAATTTTTTCAGGGGGGCTGTGCTTTCCCCTTACAGTACACAAGGACTCTTTTAAAGACAAAAATTGTGTTGCTTAAGATGCTCAACTTGTTAACCAAGCGCCCGATCCTAAGATCCCAAATAGACTTTGAGATTAGACCAAATGACATTATACTGTTCTGAAGCAGAAATAAAATCTCAAAGACCTTACTATACGGAATAAGACCTGCTTCAGCCTATGGATTCCAAATTTGCTCTGATTTATATCCCCTAACTTAAACGTTGGACTGATTATCATGCGATAAATAAAACTCGAAAGAAGAAGAAAAAATAGAGATGAAATGCCATTCCATCCAATAAAGATCTTTGGCCACCAACTCTTGGGTATCAGATGAAGGCTAGAATGGAAATAAAAGCATACATTTGTTAAAGTTGAACCGAAGAAAACTCAAGATTTGGATGTTACAACTTGCATGACACACACAAATCTCATCCTAACATTTGATTGATGAGAGATTGGTACATAGCAAGATGATTCATGATGTGAGAATTAAATTCAATCAGCTTGAGTGAGACTTGATCAAACAGACAACAAAATATGAGGCACAGATTAAAGAAAAAGAGCATCACAAACTTCGAGATATCCATACGGCTAGTCAAGTGAGGCAGATTTCACAGAATTTCAAGACATTTATGAGCTTAGACTCACATTAGTAGCTGTCACAGACATGTCTAACATATGTACATGCAGCTTGAGGTCAAATTTGCAGATTCATTTCATTTTTTATCATATAAACATTTCAGAAGTTATAGTTTCAAGCAAAAAAATGAGCCAGAGACTATTGTGTCACCAGCAACTCCACTCAGAGGTAATAACTAGTCTCAAACACCAGACATAATGTGTTTATCCTGCAGAAGCTCTATCCAGATTTTTAGTATGGTCCATTTTCAACATCTGTGAATTATGTTCTTTGTGAAGATAATCGATACAACATTTGGTACAAAGATAAAAAAGATAACATAACCACAAAACAAAAATCCTTGTGAGCTTGGTTACAGAAGACATTTGCTATAAAGCTTAACAGTTTTTCATGCAATATACATCTGGAAACAACATCAAATGGTTGACTTTCAAAAGGAAAGCATCTCCTACACAATGGAACACAGAATGTAAATATTAAGCTACCATTGAACATGCATTTATCTTGTTGCCAAGACCACATTCCAATGGAATGTCAAATGAAATATATCTTTTTTGCAAACTCCAAATAGGTGAAGGCAACCTCGAGGAAAGTAATCCACTTTAAGGACTAAATATCATGTTTACAAAGGATGAATCTACTGGAACTAATCCAAACTTCCTCCTAGTTGTGATTTTATTAGTAATGGTAAAGGGTAAAGGAGTTTTTTTAGGTCCAAGCCCAGCCAGTATATCCTCGGCCATTGAATCGCTACTTTGAGAACAAGAAATCCTCTTTGCTTCACCTTATATATATTGTTCAAATTATATACTTCTTTATGTTTCGATGGATACTGAACATCTAAGAATCAATTGCCAATTAGCACCAAAAATATTCGAAATCAGATAAAAATTATCGGCAGGCCTAGAAAAACATGTTAATTGGGTACCACAGATCCATGAAATTTAGGATTTAAAGATCCACTTACACAATAGGGCATTATACAGCTAGTTTGACATATCCAAAGGAAATTAAGATGGCAAATAGAGAGCATGCAGCCAAAATAAGAAAACTGTGGCCACAAATGTTTGCACAGAAAACCGTCCAAAGGCGACCTGCACAAATCAAAGGATGAGTTTTAAAAAACAAAACAGCGAGCCAATCTGGGCATTTTCCATACCAAAGGCGTCAACCTGCAAAAGAATTTTTTTATTTTTTAAAAAAAAAAGCAGTTGTTAAATGTAAAGAAAACGGAAAACAAAAGCGACTCGGATCCTGTTTTAGCGCAGACCCTAACCACATTTCCATAAGTTTCCGCCACGTGGACGTCCTAGAAGGTGAAATGTTTTTGGCCGGAAGATTTCAACGAAACTCTGCCAAACTAATTTCGACCGTCAGATCTCTGACTGTTGTCAGGCCCAGCAGATTGCATTTCAATACAAGAACGCCTTCGGCGTAATTATCCCAATATTATATGAAAAATCCCATTATCATCCTACCATAGAACAATACCGACTTGAGTATGTTTGGGTAAGATGTCGCTATTGCAAGCCACCTTTAGAATTAAGACGATAATAGTACAAGTAGGATCTACATTAGCTTTTATGTTCCCAAACATGGTTACAAATGGTGTGTGGACTTACAAGTTTTACTCCCTCTGCATTAAATGTGGAGAACAAAAAGGACGCTGCCATTGAATTTTGTTATTCAATTTATGCTAACGTCTTCAGTCGGAGTATTGCGTTATCTTTCATCCATCTTCCATAGTTCATCCGAGTAAAGCTCGGGTGTGTAAAACTCGGTATTTGAAGCGTCCATCGGAGAAGCCATGTTATATAACGAACGACTCACATTGCTATCTCCATTAAACTCAGAGAGTGTCATGGCGTGTAGAGATTCCACTGAAATGTTGTAAGGTAAGTTCGCGGAATGGCTTTCCACATCTTCCTTCCTTGAAACCGTTTCTTCTTGACCACCATCGAACGGAATTGTAATTGCCTCAGTCGGATTCTCTTCAATGCTCTGCGTTGAAAATCTATTGCTTTCCTGAGTCCCTGGTTCTTGAAATGAAGTGGGGAGAGACGAAGACAGAATGCCGGGCCTACTATTCTTGATGCGTTTTCTATAGTAATTCTTGATTGAGTTGTCTGTCCTGCCTGGTAAACTCTGTGCAATTCGAGACCACCTGAACTTCTTTGATTAGTAGAGTAAGACTCGACAACCACCAATTAAACTAAAGTGCGTCAAATATATACAGTAATGACGTGTGAATAGAATGCATAAATGTATACCTGTTACCCAAAGAGGCGTGCAGCTCAATAATCGAACGTTCTTCCTCTTCTGTGAAGTCGGTGGTTTTAAGATCTGGAGAGAGGTAGTTAACCCATCTCAGCCTGCAGCTCTTGCCACTTCTGTTAAGCCCTGCTCCACACCATTCAGTATAACTCGAAGTTAGTGAGATTTCACATTTAAACGTATCATGCTCGAGAAAATTTTAGCTAGCCGCACCTGTGGCTTTGGCAACGAAGTCCCATCGACCTTTACCGTGAAGGGCAACGTAAGAAGAAAGGCGCCTGTCCTCCTCCAATCTCCAGGGGCCTTTCCTTATCTTCTCAACCTCCCTCTCCGCCATTAACAAGGTTTTATCAGAGCTCTAAACGAAGTGGACTGCTATTTGTAATATTCTGCTCAATCATCTCTTGACAAAGAAGAAAACGCGTCCGTTAGCTTATTTCTTCCGCCGCAATCAATAAAGTACAGTAAAGGCTTCCGTATTCAATCGTGACAATACGCGCAACTAAATTAGTGATCCTTCTGTTTTATAATACGTTTTGTTACAATCAGGGACATGCCCGTGGCAGCTCGACATGTCCAGATAGCTTATTAACTTGATAAAATAAAATCGGACAAGGACATGCGGCATGCCTGTAGCTGCGTTATCTTAGATTCAAAAGACCGACATATCTATGCTTGACACAACAAATCTTGTCCAGTAAAATAAAAAGTTTTCTAGAAACGAATGGAGGCTTGAATCCTGATTGCTAGATCTGATGAAGATAAAGCGAGGGGGAAACGTGGAAAAATATTAGCGCAGACCCTAACCACATTTCCATAAGTTTCCGTCACGTGGACGTCCTAGAAGGTGAAATGTTTTTGGCCGGAAGATTTCAACGAAACTCTGCCAAACTAATTTCGACCGTCAGATCTCTGACTGTTGTCAGGCCCAGCAGGTTGCATTTCAATACAAGAACGCCTTCGGCGTAATTATCATTGATCAAAAGGGGTCAATTAAGCTTTTAAACCATGGTAGGCGTATACTTTCCACTCAGATGCCAAGAGCTTAGTGTGCCAGCCGCCTTGCCAGTAGAGGTGCAAGGATGGGGCATGTTATTCAATATTAAATGCCACCACACCTAGAACTCAACATGATATGTTGCTCAATATTGGACGCCGCAATGCACATTATTGGATGTTATTCCATATTGGATGTCACTGATTAGGGCTGTGATGTTCCATGTTCCATGAGGTATGATACATTCTGAATTGGATGTAATATGCTATTCAATATTAAATGTCTCAACTCAGGGGATTCAAGTGCCTTGTCTGATGAGGGGCAAGCTGCCCAAAATGATGTGCCATATCTATTTATATTAAATGCCTTAACTGAAGGATGCGAGGGACCTTGTCTGCTGAGGTGCAAGCCCCTAGAATTGGAAGCCATCTTTTACTCAATATTAAGTGCTTTGACCAAGGGGTAAATTAGGTATCTTGTCCCATGAGGGCACAAGACACCTAGAAATGAATGCCATATGTCACCCAATATTTACATGCCACAATTGAGGGGTATGAGGCATCTTATCCAAGATAATTAGAATGGGATGTTATATGTTATTCAATATTAGATTCCAATAACTGAGAGATCAAGTGCTTTGTAAATTGAGTGGTGCAAGTGACACCTAGAATT
This sequence comes from Taxus wallichiana var. yunnanensis, assembly GCA_018340775.1. Lineage (NCBI taxonomy): Eukaryota > Viridiplantae > Streptophyta > Pinopsida > Cupressales > Taxaceae > Taxus > Taxus wallichiana. Next base: position 933,136,771 of record CM031242.1, read on the forward strand.
TGATGCAATATTTCACTCAATACACGATTGAGGGATATTAGCTTATTAGGTACCTTGTCTAATGAGGTGCAAGACACCTAGATTTGGATGCAATTTCTCAATCAATACATGCTTGAAGGATATTGGCCTATTAGGTACCTTGTTTGATGAGGTACAAGACATCCAAAATAGGATGCAATACCTCACTTGATATAGGATTGAGAGGTATCAAGTAACTTTTCCGACGAGGTACAAGATATCCAAGATTGAATGCAATATGTTACTCAAACTTTTGATGCCATAATTGAGGGCTATCATGCAAAGTCGGATTAAAGGTTAGGAGTTCCCTAGATAATATTTGGAATGGATGCCCTTTGTACAATTTTAGTTAATAATTTTTTCCCATCAAGTAAATAAATAAAAGTTGTTTTCATTCTCGTATTTTAAAATTTGCATCAGATCATAATAAATCACGCATTTAGAGAAAATTCCATACAAAAAGAATAAAAATATCATGTATAATCATGACATCGATGATGAATATTCCATGGATGGAGAGAATTAATCGTAGGAGGTGCTCAAAATGCAACAAATACAATTTTTTATACAAGGTTGCTTACAGGTGTCCGATTTACTGCACCAAGTGGGTGATAGAACTCAAACTTGAACAAAGCACCATTTTTTCAATGAACAATAAAAATGCTTATGTAGTTTCCTTGGTTTTTGAAGAGTGGTATTTGGATTAGGCCTACGAATTCCACCATTAAAATAATAGGCATTCCCCCAAAAAAAAATTAGGAATCGAAAATGAAATACTTCTTTCCTAACATTGGCTACACCAATGACATTATTAAAAATACATGAACATTTTCCTAGAAAAATTACAAACTTGCATAATCTGGAGCTACATTAGAGAATGGGTAACAATACCAACAAAATCATATGAGCTTAGAAATATGCCATATTTGTTTTTACTTGCAAAAATATTATAGTACCTTTTTATGTGTATGTGTGAAATTTATGTTACTATATAATAATATCAATAAATGAGTCAATTAATATTAAATCTTTAGGTAAATTGTTTTAATGCTAAGTTCTAAAAATAGCTGATAATAAGGGAAATATTTAGATTTAGGCGCCCTAAGTACTGGCACCTTAGGAAACTACCTAGTGTGCCTAGGGCTTAATCCCCTTTACTATCAAGTATCTTTTCGGATGAGAGGTGAATCCCCAAGAACTTGCTACGACATGTTATAGAATATGAATCAATAACCTTCTCCGATGAGGTGCAAGGCACCAAGAATAGGATCTAATATGTTGCTCAATATTATACATTGCATGTCTTTCAAAGATTTGAACCTTAGGTCGTTATTATGAAAGTTTATAGACTTAGGACTTGAGCTTATCCCAATTTATTATCTCTCGCTTCCTTATCCTATTTTTGGAGTTTAGTTCATATTTATATTTTAACTTAAAAATAAAAGGAATTTGAGGTCATTGTCGATCTCATTCTCAAAGTTTGAATTCTAAGAATAAAGACTTAGTCTAGGCTATCCCAACACTAAAAATATAGCATCAAACGACAAAGGAGGTCCACTCCTAAGTCTATTTGTCATTTCTTTGTATAAATTAATCAATTTGGTTTTCATTACAAGGGCTTAACTTACATCTAAGAGTGCACGATAATGTGCCTAAACTTATCATGGGAGTCCATTGATGATTGTAAAATCATGGATCGAATCGAATGTTTTTTTGCAGCTAGGCCTTCTCCTAGGTACCAATAGCAAAAAAACTTACATCTAGGATGTTACCGTGGATTCAAGGTGGTGGTTGGGTAAGGTAAAATCTCTTTTCACCTTCTCGTGTATGCACAATGAAACTATCTCGTCTTTTTACTTTTTGTAGGGTAGGTGATTGTTCCAACTTCCCGCACTAGGATTAGGTGTAATTTTGAGGTTATTGGATTTCTTAGTGTCTAGTGACCTTCCCATATCCCATGTGGATAATTTCTTATCTACAAGCTTTGAACTCAAGCATACAATTTAACATGGGTTAGTGTTTGAGCCTCGAGCCTCATTTATGTGAGCATTTAGCAAAATATGTGATAGAACCTAAGTAGCCGATACGCTTTTGGATACAGATACGGGTACAAAGTATCTGATATGCGGATATGGGAAAAAAATTGGCCCCGGATACGGCATTGATACGGCCCTACAAAATATATGTAAAAATTTAAAAATATATAAATCCAACTCGTTAAATAGGAATTAACCACATATTATGCATATGATAAACAATACAATCTAAATAACCACAAAGCAAACTACTCATAAATTCATAATTTCATTTGTCCCTACCATATCTAGTTGAGGTATTTATTACATTTATGATTTATCTCATACATGCTATTTTTATCCATGTTTATGATGGCTTATATTTGGTACCTTAGTTGCCATTACCTTGTCCATGTCCATGCACGAACCTTCATCTGCCTTGCGCCTCTCTTGTTGCTTGTGCGACAACTTTTCCTCCGCCTTTCTCAACAAATTGCTCTTGACCATACCCAATTCATATAAAATTGAGATGCACAATTCGTTCACATATTTGGAAATCTTCTCAATGTCATCGTCAACATGAAATGCTCTGAAAAAGAATCTATATAATTCTTTCATGTAATCTTTTACACTTAGTTCTTTCTGTCGCATATTTTACAACTTTTTGAACAAAACTTAAATGGTAACTACAGGAGAAAAACTTAGCCGTCAACTTTGCAACCGATCTATTCACTTCTACGTGCTCTTTTGTTTGCACATGATCCCACCACAAGGACGCGTGACCTTTCAACTTTGTCATGGGAACATGAATTTGTTGGGATCTGCCATGCCTTTATAATCGAAGTCCTAACTTAGTGATCCAATCAATGAGTTCTCCAGGACTTTAAATTCCCAAAATAAGTGGGAGTGTTCAACTTTGGCTTATTGCTTATCCTCACAATTGCATGCAAGATTTTGTCTTCCGGTTCATCGACCAATTCTTCTTCTGTAGCATGGGCTTTGGGCGCTTTTTCTATGGTTTCATCACTTGCATCATCTACCACGATGCCTCTGCATTGCACGATCTCCATAGCCTTCAAACAAGCTTGCATTCCTCTCATCAAGGCTCCGAAGTTTGCAAGTCTTGGCATTTTGGTGCTCTTGCCGCTCTCATAGCCAATTCTCCACTGTATGTTATTTGTTTTCCTTGAAATGAAGAGATTGTGATCCCCACAACTTTCACACCTTCTACCTAACAATCTCCTTGTTAGAAGATGCCTTTACCGCTTACTAGCCACACTTTCAAATGTGCTAAACAATCCATGACTCACCTGCAAGGATAATCTTACTTTGATACCAAATGATGCAGCCACGGCTAGGGAATCCAATTAAGGACAGTCTTGGACCACACACCATTTCGAACCAAGACAACACTTGAAGACTCGCAGCCTTATGCATGCAAACAAAATGAAACAACTGTTTTACTGATTTCTAACAAGGATAAAAAATGTACACACACACTAGACTGATTGCAAACAAGTATAGCCTTAGGCAATCTCAAATGTGATGCATTACAACTTATCAATCTGATTAGAGTGATATACAACACATTGATAGAACACTAGTCTCAATTTGACCCAACCAACCTCTCAATTAACTCCCCACTCAAGCGTAAGGGTGAGTTCTTATAGAACCAAAGCACCACTAACTTACAATATTGCTTTCAAGTGCATCCTACCCATATGACATTAAATGGATCTCTAGACCCATGTCACAAAATGTATTACAATTATTAAATGCAAAATAAGGCCCAAATGCCCCATAATGCATCACAAGCATAACACAACTCCAAACTTGAGTCAGCTCAACAAACACAATAATGGGTTAGGGAGATCCTCGTTGCTCTAGCTATTGACAATTTCAAGGCAACCAAACAAAGGCTCTTAATCAAATGTGCATCGCACATCTGCACAAGAAGCCTATGCACTAATCTGCACATGGCTCCCACATATTGCATACCATTGAATCCTTGCGTGGAACTTCTTATAACATCCACGGTCTTTTTGGTTTCGCTGGTGGCTGTGAGACATCGAGATGAACCCATAGACATAATGTGAGCTTCTAGCAAATGATTTTGTGCTACTATGCACCCCATAAAGATTTACTGGTCTTCCCAAAGCTTCAACAATCTGTGCAATGTTGTACTCCTCAGCGGCAAGTGCAGAAATGGTGTTCTAGTGGGCACAAGTGTTGCACCACCATCCTTAAGACATATGCGGAAGGCAAAGGTGCCACAATGCATTTGGAGTGGCTCTTAACTGCACATGGCCTACAAACTGCCAAAACACATTTCCTGCTCTGCGCTATGAAATACTTGCTCATGCCAAATTCTGAGAACTGTAAAACAAGTTCAAAAACACAAAATTACTTAAGCCTACCCTAGCTGTTTTGGTTGATGTGGGATTGCTTGTGAACCCGTAACTGCATCATATTTCCTAACAACTCGAGAGCTAGATTTACAATATCTTGAAATGAAGTCCACTGCACGAGGGAACTCAACTCATTATAGATACCATATTTTAGATATGATATGAGGATGAAACTCAAAACTTGTGGCTAGGGGTAGGCTGGGATACCAAGAATATGCCAGACACCAATTAAATATGTGGAAAACCCACTTGAATGTCGACCCTTCATCCTTTAGCAAGTCCAACCAAATCCTATTCCTTTTTATTCCAGGCTAGCGAATCTTTATATGCAGTGATTCTCTTGAGGAAGAGGAAAATTGCCATGCTACAAAAGATGCTCAATAGCTTGGCCAGATCATTATTAGAGATGTCCACAGGAAGAGCCAAAATAATCTTCAATGGCCTGCTATCTGCACCTGCTTAATGAATTATTCAAAGCATTAAATTGAAGGGTAGCATCTTTGGAGGGCTCCAGTGACCCACTGGACCTATGAGTTATACCTTGAAAGAAGAGATATATTAGTAATTAGAAATTATATTTGGAAGTTCGTCACCCAAAATGGCCTGTATTAAGGAAATTGCTCATGTAAGATGCACATTTTCTGTGTCCAGTGCTTCTATAAACCATTTTTTTGATACTTTTTAAATGATTGGCATCAGCAGGCAGTATGCCTACTTGTTTAAGTAGTTATTAGTACAAACATTCTGGATCTCATCTTGGTAAAATGCTTGTCAATAGAATGTAAAATGATCGGATGTTAACTATCTGTCACGTACTAACTCTTGGTATCTATGGATAAATACAATTTTCTTGTATTAACTTGGGCCCTAGCTATTTTGTTAATGTATCTACTTTGGAAGAGAATGTGAAAGACAGGAAGTGGCAATGGAAACTTGCAGTTATGTTGTCTTTTGTGCATTCACATGAATTTAACATGTTTTTTTCGTGGTATGAGGTAGATCCCTGATGATAATTTCTGGCCTGGATTTAACTTTGTGTCACTATTTTTTTGGATTTTGATTTTTTCCAAACAAAATATTGTAAACTTCTCATGTGGTATTTATACATAAATTTGTGTTACTTCCGTGTGAAAGAGGACATACTAATCATTTTGAAGACGTGTAATGCAGTTTACTGGAGAAATAATGCGGGCAATTGTCGAACTTATTAGCAAGAATATCTTAAAGAACTTACATCAATCAGGTATGTTGATATTTAAGATTTCATCCTTATCTCTATGAAAATAGAAACCTATGTATTATGGGGTTAATAGCTTCAATTATTTAGAAGCCATTTTGGAATTACTAGCTTCGATTAGTTAGGAGTCTTAAGTGTGTGGGCGATCTTGCATGTCTTTGATGCAGAAGGGCTCATACATTCTAATCAGGCAGCAAAGGTGCGAGTTACAACCACTTCAAAATATCTTGGGAGGGTCCTCACCTAAATGATGAAGGTTTTCTTCAATCTGAGAAGGGAAATAAAACTCAATTTGTTGCTGCCTTCAGCAAACCACCTATGCCTCCGCTATTTGGGCCATTCTTTATCTTCTCTATTCTTGAAATGGCCTTCCATACAGACAGGAAAATGAATGATTTTTTAGTCCTCGTGGTTTACACAGACAATAGTAGTGAGTTTTAGCCGATGACATAACGTGGATATAGTTTTCAGGTTCTTTTGTATTATGAACGGTGAATATCAATGGCTTTCAGCATTAATGGATACCATCTTTAGGGGTATAGGTGTTGCTAATAAATGCAGTTTTTTCCCCCTTCTTACTCTAAAATAAATTTTAGTTGCACTTTATCCATTTGAGTTATGATATTAGGATGAGCCATTGAGGAGCTTCCTTTAGCATCAAATCTAATGTATACGATTGAAAGATGGGCAGCAAAATTGTGCCATGGATTCAATTCTAATGTTTAAATTAAAAGAGATTTAAGCCCTAAAAATGCTAATAATATGTTGGTGGATGATCCTTAAATGTTGCCCCTTCAAGCAGGACTAAAGATTAAGAACCCCAACTTATCTTTTTAGCCTCTTGATAAATTCATTTTATCTGAGCTAGTGAGCTGGGACTGCAATACCTGTGTTGCACGATGCTGGTTCTCTATGAACTCAGTACGAGTTTAGGTTGGGTGAAGGTAGCTCTTTAGTTTTGTGGGGAGGAGTAAGCCCATGTCTGGCAATGTGGTGAATTCAACAAGTCTTTTAACCACTCTATCCTGAATGTTGCAACTTGCATAAGTGATTATTTTTTGAATACCTGCATTCTTTGTGCCACAAGTGATTTCCTTGTAGCAGTGGTTTTTTCAATACTTCTTGCTGCAGCAAGTGATTTTTGTTTTCGTTAGGAAATTAGTGTTCTCATGATGATTTACCGTGTGGTAAAATAGTACTTATGGTTATGTTATATTGTTAGTCTAATATATTACAAACTATATTTGTAATATATTATAGTTTGTATCGGGTCTGACAACCACACAATTCTAGGAGAGAATCATGGGTTGTTGACTTGCTATTCATGGACTTTGGTTTGCGGGTATGATTGTAGTGTGTGGAATATAATATATCTGATACTATTGTTTGCTAATCGTAATCCTACATTATGTTTTTACAATCTCTGATTGCACTCACATTTGGTATCATAGCCAGTTTGCCCAAATGAAAGGTTTTGTTGTTTTTTGTATAAGTTTCATACATCTGCATTGGATTGAAACACTTCAAGCTATATAGGGATTTCACTAGCATTGGATTCATAAGCAATTGTGCATTGGCTCAGCTAGTCAATGGTTTAACCTCCTACATCAATAATTCTCCACGTCAAGCTTCTCTCACTGCTTGCAACAAACCTTGCTTGCACTCAATGGAATGAAGATGCTGATCAGTCTTTGAATAGTATTCCATATTTGTGAATAACAAATTTGTATTGTTGTTGAATAAGTTGTAGATTATCATCCCTCATGGAGAAGATAACTATGTTGCAATAGATTTTATAGTTATTCACTCTCGAGACAGCTTGGAAAACTTGATCTATATCCACTTTCCAAACGGTGCATGCGTCCCACAAATCGCACAACCTACAAACCCTACATGCTTGGCGTCCCTCCAACGCGCCATCGAGTCGCCAAAATCCTCCATCTCAATATGATCGTATAATCAAAAACTTTTTATTTTCAGTTTTTCGACTGTGTTCTCGCTTTTACTAGCACGCAATTTCAACAATTGTAAGCTAAGTGTAAAATTTAGTGCAAAATTCCTTGCATTTAGATTGGCAAGCTCATTATCTCCGACTCACGACTTCAACGGTGGTGAATCATCTATTTTGACAAAGAGTCTTGTAGCTACATATTTCCACGTATCGTTCTTTATCTTATAGTTTATGTTCTATTTAGCTATCTTTATACTAGCAATCGCACGCGAGCAAAGCAAGCGATGTGAATCACTTAAAGGTATCTTGTGAAGAAGTCAAAGTGAAACAAAAGAACAATGAGAGAGTAAGAGGGGCAAAGAAGAAGGGGTTTGAGGGTGGAGAAGTGCAAGGGCAGGGAAATTGGAATTGGGAAGCAATTCGAACTCCATATTACAACCACCACATGAGATTTTGTTAATCATTTGAAGTAGAAAAGACATTTTGTGGAAGACGTGGATGGAAATGTTTGTTGAGATATCTCTAATGTAACGATTAGATGAACAATATTGATGAAACATTTTTTTGTAATTCTAGCTCTTGCATATATTCGTTAGTTAGAACATATGTAAATGTAAGGGGAAATTGAGTGCATGTTTCATGGGACACAACATAGATAGGAAGATGTGTAGTGGGCATAGTATTGAAAGGTAGTGATTACACGTAGTTTATGGATTAGGGCTTCTCTCTATTTTTGTCAACAAACATTAGAGACAATGATATGACAAATACAACAACATCATACCTGCAAATCCAAATACAACATACATGGTTACATGTTTGCAATAGTGAAGAAATGGTGACCATCTCCTTTGTGAATGTTGAAAGGCTAGGAGTGGAGGAATGAAGTATGGAGGAGAGAAGGAAAGTAAGCAATGTGTTTTTGTGGAAAATCGACAAAGGTTTCCCTCATCAACAACCATGATGTGTTTTCATTTAATAATCACTGGTTAAAAAAAGGTATGCTCTTTATATATATGGTGTTGAGGATTGTGTTTGGATGGTGGAAATTAACTACTTGCAAGCCCCATACCTATTCCACACCTTAGATTATTCCTCCCTAAAATATCCTTGGTATATGTGCTCAACTTTATAGTTCTGATTGATTGGATGGTGTTTAATTTGATAGGTAAGATGTAGACATGAATGGAATGTTGGAAATTAGAAGGTGGGAATTAAATATTCACATGTCCCATACTTATTCCACAGAGAACATTGTTTGTACCCAAATAATATCTACTATTTATTTTCCACTTAATCGTTGCAAGCTCGTACACATTATTTATGTGAGAACAATACAAGCTTAAAGGGGCCAAAATAAAGGGCCAATTTTAAAACCCAACCACACTTCTAAACTATTGTCTAGATCAAATGAATTTAAAATAATTATTTTCAACAATTAGTAAAATGTTATTATTAAATTTAATGTTGTTCATCATATTATAATTATAAAATAAGTTTTTTCAATAACTAGCAAAATGTTATTATTAAATTTAATGTTGTTCTCACTCTCACTCACTCACTCACACACACACACACACACACACACACACATCCTAAACTATTGTCTAGATAAAATGGATTTAAAATTAAAATAATTATTTTCAACAATTAGCAAAATATTATTATTAAATTTAATGTTGTTCATCATATTATAATTATTAATATTAATATTCATTGAAGATGATCAAGAAATTATTATTAAAATTAAACAATAACACTCAGTATGATTCAATGAAAAAATGTTCGTAACAAAAGTCTTAAGCAAATTTCCTTAATTTTTGAATCTCAAATTTTAAGCATGTCAATACTATCAAACCTTTGCAAGTATTAATAGTTGTGCAATATATATTTGAAGTGTGTTGAAGTCCTTAATTGTAGGAGAATTTAGTTTGAATTATTTTTGAAACAATATTTATATTAGTAAATTTAAAGTACCGTACTAGACTTATGATATAATTTAAATAAATATTAACATACTAAATATAGTTTAATTATAAAAATAAATACATTTAAGGAGAATCAACTAATTTAGAAATTAAATGATTTGAATTAGAGAATTAGGATTTTAGAGTTAAACATTTATTGTAAAATTGTAAGTAGTTATCAATAACAAGTAACTTGGAAAAAATGTTGATGGTGAGGTGATTTAGGCTAAAAAAATAGAAGAAACAAAACAACTTGATTGGAATTACAACACTTCTCAAATGGCACAACAAAAATGTGGCAAAGGCGGTTCATGAAACTCTTTTACATTTTAAATTTAATATGACGATCTTGATTCCACAGTACATGGGCTTTGAAAACTTGTCTTGCTTTTTCAATATTTGTTAATCTATTGTCTTCCTTCCAAACCCTTTTCATCTTACAATACCTTGCAACATAAAAAAGGAGGGGGCGGGTGGGGAGAGAGGGGAGCCAGGTGGATTTGGGGCCATGTCTTAATCAAACCACTTTTAGGGAACAAGTTTTGAAAATTACACATTATATGTGATTTAGGAGAAAGTCTAGTGTAATACACATGCCATAACCTTATCTTCAATGGTGTATTCCATGCAACAAATAGTAGATGTTATATATGGTCTTCTTTAAATGGTTGAAATATGCTTTTGACATGGGGATGTTCTAAGAAACAACACATTCATTTCTCTTACAACTTACTCTTGTTCAAATTTGATCGACTTAAATGCACTCATGCATTATGTATTTATAGACTTCTTGAATTCAAATCAGGACCTTGTTGACATGTAAACTAACACAAATGGTAGGAAACATTGACAAAGAGGACAAGGAAACTTGAGAAACCCAAAATGATGCATGATCACCCAAGTGTGTGTGCGTGGTTGCAAGTTGTTGACAATTAACATAAGTACATGTGTTAAAGGTGATGAGATATGCCATGATAAATATCTAGAGGCTCAACAACTGGGAAGCCATGTGTAGGAGGTTTTGACACCATATCCTCCGTATAACATTTCATTGAGCGCTATTTCTAACTTCAGATCCTCCTCGTAATAAAGTTTCACTGGGAATGGTACCCTTTTGTAGTTCTATCACATTGATGTTTGACCATGTAAAATTTGGTGTTCACCTTTGACCAAAATTGAATAAATAGTTTTAGGATCAACCCTTAAATTCAAAAATATAGAGAATAAACCCTAAATAAATGTGCGGTCTTTTCAAAATTGAAAGTTTTTTTGAAAATTGTACCATGTGGAGCAAATTTGTGAAATCCATAAAATGGAATAACTATTGTGAAACAAATAAAAAAGGCTAAAAATTTGAGAGTAGCTTCCTTGAATAATTCCTCAACTTCAATAAAAATTGTTGAAAAATTTGTAACAACTAGCGAGGTATAGGAAAAATCTTCAAAATTAAGATTTAAACTCAATTTTTTTCCCAAATCGGAGTTTTGATGCTAATTGCAGTGAAATTACTTGGATAAATAAGTAGAATACTAATAATTGAACACAAAATGATGGAAATAAGATCAAACTATTTAAATTATATGATTTAGCCACTTTGAGGAAGTAACTTGCACAACCTCTCATATGAACTAAATGTGTGATATGATGATTAACTACTAAGTTATGTTACCTCCTATATACACCAATTATGCTATGGAAACCATCTAGGTTGACCATAGTATTGACATGAAACATTATAAATGATTATATGATATAATTAGAGGTTATACTCGACACAAGTCAATGGCACACATCCCAATACATGTTATAGGCTAAGTGCACATCATATCACTCCCCTTTAGAGGAAGGTTGTGCTCAACATTGACTATCGCTTGATGTTTTTTCAAGATTGTTTCATCCTCACTTTGCCAAATTATTATGCTTGTTTAGCTAATTTATAATCACCTTCCTTCATAGCCTCTTAATGTGTCTCTAAAGAATCTCCTTAGCTTTTAAAACGATTCTACCCTCTTTATCCAACTCTAGTAACTTTGGTTCTACCCTCTTCATCAAACTCTTGTAACTTTGTTTGTGTTGATACTTTATCCAATGAACTTCAAAGAGGATAAATGAAAGATCGGATGTATTTGCGTGACTCGAGGCAACTCCAACTTTAATGCTACACTACTAATTCGTTAAATGTTTGATAATGACCATAATACTTGGGAGAAAAGATATTAACCCTCATTTTTTGTTTCAAGGACATTTTCTTATATGGATTTAAGAGCACAAAATCCTAATTGCCAACTTTAAAATGCCTTCCACTACAAAGCTAATCAACAAGATGCTTTAATCGATTCTCGTTTAATTGCCAAGTTTTCTTTGATACTAGCTAGAACCTATTATTGGTGTTGAATGTTTAATTCATTTTCTTGAACCTTTGGCAAAACCCTTAAGGATAATGTGATGGATGGTGTATGGTATCCATTTAGTGCTAAAATTGGAGACATTTTTAGAAGAGGTATGGGAGGAAGTGTCATGCCACCATTCTACTCATGGCATTTGTTGACCACCTTTTTCTTCCCATTAGATTGGGGATGATATGACGAGTTATGAGGCAAATACTTAGTTAAGAGAATAAATTAGTTCAAAAATATTGTTAAAGATATGATCACGATCACTTATTATACTTTTTGGGTCTTAGGTAGCTTATGAAATGTATCTATAAAAGTTTATTCTAGTGTAATTGCTACAAATGATTGTGATAAGACACAAAAATGAACATATTTGTGAGCCTATCCATGACCACAAATGAAGACATTTTTCTTTTTAGACCGAGGAAACCCTTTTACGAAATCCATGGAAAAATCCTCCCACCTTTGGATAGGAATAATCTAAATTCACCTAAAAATCAACCATTTTTTTGGGAAAACATGTTCTTGACTAGAAGAGTATGACAGAGAGTGCTAACATTGACCTTAGAAAACCCATTACCCATTACCAAGTGCGTCATTAACCTATACTCGCTAGTGGTATTCTAGGAATTTTGCCAAGGACTAACTAAAGGATACTAAGAATTTTTCTAAGGACTAACTAAAGGATTGCAAACCTTTAGTTAAAGGGTAAAAAAGCCTCAACATTTGGTCCATTTTAGGATCAGGGTTTGAATTGATTAGAGGAACAACGTGCTAGGGTAACACTCGTCATAAACGAGAGAAGGATGAAAGTGCTAAGGAAACACATAGATACACTTTGGACCATTAGTCCTCAGGTGTATATCCTTATTTAGGCCTGTCAAGCCTTTCTTGATCATTATGAGTTCATCCTAGGCTTTCCTAGAGCTTCAATATCATTTAGGTGCTTAACATTCATTTTAAATGTTCGAAAACAATTAAGTTCCAAACGAAATTTAACCATTGTAATATAAGATGATAAGACATATTAATTCAATATGATTATTATTCCTTCCCTTAGTTAAACCCTTAAGGATAATTGAAGAGGTAAATCAAATCCTAAGATTATTCCTAGGAACATAAAGTATGTACACCTTTCTTAGTAACATGAAACAAATTTCTTGGCAACATGAAAGATCTTTCACATCAAGAGTAAGAAAAACATACTACATAATAATAATAATTTCAATTGTTAGAGTCAATCCATTAATCAAACAAGTCAATATAATCCCCAAGTTATTGAAGGAAACTAAACTTCCTCCTAGGATTGTAATAAAGTTCTTTCCACTTACCTAAATGTATACACTAAACTTATCATGAGATTTAAACCCTTTCATCCTATTAATTTCAAGTAGATATTAATCAATTATACGAAGTCAAAATTGCCTCTAAATAATACACACACACCCATGGAAATTAATAATGATAGCAAATGTAATAATCCATTAAAAAAACTAAATTCGTGATTCCCTTTTTAAACTTCTACTTGAATGAATGAAAGCATCACATTTTTATTCCATATCATGGTACAATAACTAATGCAATTGTAACCCTTATGACTAGATACAATACTACAGGGAGGACTATAACACTTCCTACTCACAAAATTTCATTGTAACATACCAACAAGACTATTTAGATTTAATCCATTTCTAGACCACACAACTATTTACCATTGATTCTAAGAAATATTCCTTTAGGCTTTGGGGCTACACCAAGTTGTTCAAATCATACTAACAAAAAGAATAGACTCGATGCATCAAACATAAAACTATTACCTTAATCCCATATTTATATGGCAGCACAAGGTTCACTACGGATATGGGAAACATGCTCCACCAAATCACATTAATGGCTTAGATCAATGTGATCAAAACATTGACCATTTAAGTAATTCCAATATCCCAAGGAAGAGCTACACAATACCAAAGAGTGTAAACTCACACCAAATCTTGCTATAATACAAAATTAAACCAAACAATACCAAACACAAATCAACAACGATACATATCTAAACAAAAGGATAATGGTTTCAAGAAGATATATCTTGTCATAAACCCTTAAATCAAACATCTCTTCTAACTAATTACATCACAACTATTATAAGCAATTTGTGTTAACCAAGTTAATCTATTTCCATCAATAATTAAAACGAGATTCATGATTATTACAATCCACTTGTCTCCTCTACCGTACATCAAGGGTCTTGTAGAGCAATTGATTATTAACATAACAACATGACAAGGAATAAAACTCATTTATGCTAACTCCGTCACACATAAAAAAATTATATTTGTAATGAAATGTCCTTAGTTATTAAAGTCCTTGATGATACTTCATCAATGTTCCCATAACAACAACTCGTAACTCAAGGAGATGATTTTAGATCATTCATCTACCTAACCATTACCAAGCTTCAATTTAATAGGGATCATAATACGTAAGAACATTGTAATATCCACTTCTATACCCTTCTAGAAGTTATTTAGGTTCCTTATACCGAGGCTAACACTTTAGACCCATCAATAGAGTTAAAACACATTCCATCACGTTTTCTCAATCAAGATAACTTGATCATGTACACAAGAACCATAAATTAGAAATTTTGATGATTGTTCTAGATTCATAAACTATTGTTAACTTATCCATGTTTACATATTTTTGAAGTAAGACGATCAATAATGCTAATGCCTTAATCTCCTTTTACTTTTACCATTTCCTATCTCATAACTACAATAGATAATCAATAACCCATAAAACAACTTGATGCTAATGCCTTAATTTCATTTTCCCATTAGAATTTCCTATCTCATAATTACATTAGTGTTCGTAAGTAATAATTCCAGATCATAACTTTTCTTATAAGTAAGCTAAAGCATATGATTATTGTCATTGAAATAAGAAAACCAAGTTTACATTCCAACTTGAATTAACTATACAAATTACAAGGAAGGCACTATTGCCTTCAAGAGTACATTAGAGAAATTTTAGAGAGAAAACACATATTACTCTACCTCCCGTGATGTCATTGAAGCCTTTTCAATAAAAATGTAACACAAAAATGAGTTCATCATGAAGATAACAACAATTCACCAACATCCATAGATCAATAACCTTGTTATATAGTTTAACAACTATTTTAATACTTGATACCTTTCTCACATGTTTATGCTCAAAACCATCTCTATTCACACGAACATACACATTTTACTTCAAAGTTTAGTTACATTAAACTAAAAGGAATGAATGCAAATTAACACACACACACAGACACACACGCACACGGAACACGAACCACGATACACGATACGATACATACGCATACGCATACGCATACGAACATACGCACATACGCATACGCATACGATACATAGACACACACACACAAACACACGCACGCACGCACGCACGCACGCATGCACGCACACACACACACACGCGCACACACACGCACATGCGCACACGCACACGCACACACATGCACACGTGCGCGCGCGCGCACACACACACGCACACGCACACGCACACACACTTACACGCACACGCGCACACGCACACACACACACGCACACACACACGCACACGCACACGCACACACACACACACACACGCACACACACGCACACACACACATGCACACACACGCACGCACACGCACACGCGCACACATGCGCACGCATGCACGCACACACGCACACATGCACACACGCGCACACACACGCACGTGCGTGCACACACACACACACACACATGCACACGCACACGCACACACATGCACACGCACACGGATGCATATTGAAACACACACACACACACGTGGACACATAAAGTGACAAGATTAAAGTAGTAATTAAACTCTATGCAAATCATGATCTCATTATAAGTACACAAAATCATTTCTCTTTATAGTAGCAAGAATATTGATAAAGAGAAAAAGATTGAACGTTGTAATTTTATGCCATTTTCCATTGGAAAAGTCAATAAAATAAACATAAAAATCATAACAACATAAAATCTTACCAATGTTTTTGGTGACTCCACTCAAGATAGAAGTTCCTGGTGCATTAGATTTTTAGATTTCTAAAAGAATAACCATGGAATGAAGGTTGGTGACTCTATTGAAATATAGAACTTGAGAATGGATGTTCTAGACTTACCTTATGCTACTTAAAACTTGATTGAATACTACAAAACTTGGTGGCATGAAAAGGTACAAGTTGAAAGTTGAATATACTCATGCCGAAAATTATTGGTGGAAAAAGAAGATAACAAAAAAATATTGGCCGTGAAATAAACCAAGTCAATGACTGGTGAGATCCATGCAACTAATGATGACGAGCGGGTGTTAAATTTGACGGCCGTTTAGACATTTTTTGTGATTTTAGCCGTAAAATACTTGCAAATATTTGTAATAACCGTCACATGTAACTTGCATATTTAAAATTTGACCGTCATATTTTATATACATTTATATGTAAATTATATAGATATATATACATATATTTTTAAATAATTAAATATACATAGAATAATTGGTATAAATAATATTGTTTTGTATTTTTTGAAAGGTAGTATTAAAAATTACCGTCACCCGAAAAATGTGTGACAGGCATAGGTGACCATCAAATTTAACCCCCGATGACGAGGTCAAATCATTATGGAATTAGTTTAGAATAAGTATTAATAATTCTAAAAAGACGAAGATAGACCCTCTTCAGGATCACAAGTCTAAGTTTCTCTTTATAAAACTTCAAAAGAGATTACACCTAATATAAAAAAAAGAAACAATCCTAAATTGGAGAAGAAATCATAGGCAACATGTCTTTATTGATTTTGGCCATGAATCAATGAATAAAACAATGTTTTCATGATGTGTTTTAGCATGTTGAAGTTTTCATTCCAAACTAATTCTTAAAAGGATCTCATAAAGACTTACTTTATGAGGAGGCATAAGATATTGCAAAGGATTCTTGGATTAATGAAAAACTCAAGGATTTGTTATTTCTTGTATCCATATAGAAATGTTATGGCATATGGGGGTGGAGAGATGGTATATATACCATTCAAATATGTACTAAATATACAAGTGGTGATTCACATGAAATTGAGCCTTCTTTATCAACTATGAAGTTATACATCTTCCACAAGCAATGCAAAAGAAGTATGAAGAGATGGAAGCACTAACAAGTTAAGAGAAAAGTATCATCAATGAGAACAAGTCCTCGAGGGCATAAAATACCATAAATTTTGATCCAAAATCAATTATGGAGGATTTTAATTAAGATTTTATTTATGAAGATGAAAATATTTCCCTTCTTCCTATTCTTCAAGTTGATCGAGATTTCGAATAATTCACCCCTACCCTTGTCAAATATGACAAGTAATATTTTTCCTTTCCCTATTACAATGGGGATCCTTTCTTTATTGAGCATGAAAACTCAATAGTAAAAATAATTCAAGCATACTAAGGGGAAGAAAATTATAATATCCTTCTTCTAGTTTTGGATTTTGAATTCAATCTAAAGATGCATCACAAATAAAAAAGGAAAGAAATGCAGAAATTTAGTATTGCTTTGAACCACACATTAAAGAACATAAGATATGCAAAATTATTTTTGATCCATCTATAGTGCGATAACAGAGGAATAAAAGGATCGCTATCAACTTACAATGAAGTGCAAAAATTAATCATTGGGTTCTTATTTGATGTGCAAAAACTCCTATATGTCAGTCAAGTAACTTGTTCATATCAAGTGATTTTAAAAATTTAGTAATAAGTTGTCTAAAAGAATGGATAGAATCTTTGGGAAGGTGATAATACTAGTATAGAAAAACCCCTTTAAGGATTTTGGGGAGAATATTTGCTACTTAATCCATTCCAAGGTAGAAACTCTCTAATTTCTATAAAACAAGATTTAACATGTGCAATAGGGTCTCAATCGCCTTATACTTGGGAAATTTAGGAAATGAGTGATACAAAATTACACCTTAAATGACATGGTCAAGGGTCTTTTCCTTCATCATGGACATGCCTCCACCTAAGAACATCACAAAAATACATAGCCTTCAAGGTAATATTTAGTCCATTTGACGCTTAAGTGCACAACTTTGTGATATTTTTGACCATTTAATCATATCCTTAGGAAAGGTGTCACTTTCGGCCGAGGGAGGAGATTCGTATTGCATTCAAACAACTTAAAAGTACCTCCTTACATCCGGAGTGCTTTTTCCACCACAACCGGTTTTACCAATCTATTTGTATGTTCTTCTTTCTTGACTTCACTCTAGGAAGTATCTTTGGCTCAACGCGATGTGAAAAATTGTGAATCAACCATTTACTACATTAGTCGCATGTTCATCACCTATGAACTCAACTACACACACATTGAGAAACTTTTCTTGGCTATATAGTGTTCTCTACATTGAAATTTTGACATTACATGCTCAATCATACGACTTACATTGTTCTTTAAGGAAATCCCTTACACTATATGATGAGAAAAACATACCATAATAGTTGTACACCTAAGTGGATCATGTTTCTGCCGAGTTCGAATTAAAACTCATTTCTCAAAAGTTTATTAAGGGACAAGTGATTGAGGATCAACTAGCCAAAGCACCACTTATTGATTCATGACCACTAAATCTTGATCTTTTAGATGATTCCATCTTCACCATATCTGAAATTGAAGATTATATTAACATAAATGAGGATTTTTATATGAACTTACATTTGTGACAAAGTCAAAAATTGACCAATGGGGTGGTGCGAGGCATTGTTTTCGTTACACCCCATGTTGCTTCTATCATGTTATCATTCAAAAATGATTTCCGTGCACAAACAACATGACATAGTTTGAGGGACTTGCTATTGGTCTCTAGCTAGCAATTTCTCTCAAGCTCAAATGTTTACATATAGTTGGTGATTCACAGATTGTATTTAGCCAAACTCCGCACCGCAGAATCATTGCTCACTCAATTTGCACATTTTTAAATTGAGTCGACTCCACAATTTTCTGATCAATTTATAGACACCATGGCTTCTTTAGCATCTTACATACCTTTAGAAAAGGAATCCAACATTCTTCACGTTCGCATTTGTGTGTTACCACAACCATATTTCAATTGTACCCACACATTTGACATTTTTCACATCGAGACCACACCACCTCCTCTTTGGTATGAGGAACTTGTCACATACTTGAAATTTAATACCTTACCACTTATAATTACCACCAGCAATCGTACGTGAAATGTACGATGTGAACGCCGAAAGGGATAAAGCAAAGAAGCAAAAATTCTAGGTTAGGGGTTGCATAAACAATTACAATTTTCGTGTTTCTTTAGTAGCTATTAGGGCAATGAACAATATTTGTCTATACTCGTGCGGCACACATGTTATCTAGGTGTGGGCGATGGTGGTGAAGAACACCAAGAAACATGAAGGGTGATGCAATGCGCTTCTAGTTAGGGCGATGCTTGCAATAAGGAGGGAGGACTGTAGAGATTGCAACCTGATAGATGACACTACTCCCTTCAGATCAGGCATAAAGGTTTTGCAAAAGGAATGTTCAAGGAAGGAAAAGACATGAATTGAAGGTTAAAATCTAAAAGTATTTATGTGATCCATTTTTCATCTCTTTCTCACACGTATTATGCACATGAATGCAATTTGCATTTAAATGGACAAAAATTTAAAATAATGAGGACAACGCAAGAAACATTTTTATTCAGTTTCAAGCTTGATTATGTTTAGGGGAATAGGTGATTCTTAAATAATCACTTATAACTAAGCCACTCTAACGGCTAGACATATGAGCAAAAAGTGTATTGTATTTCTCATTCAAAAGAGGTATTTTAAAATAAAAACATGGGAAATAAATACCTGCATGTCTCACGACTATTCCATGACTTGGTAAAACTGTGGGAATTAAGTGCTTTCATGTCCCACACCTATTCCTCAGTTTAGATCATTCCTACCCAAATAATATATGTTTTGTGCTCTACTTTATATACACAAATGTGAAAAGGGTTCTATTCGTAATTGTAATTAGAGGTTTCTTACGAAGTAGGGATAAGGATTTTTATGTAGCTTTAAAGGAAAAGAACAAGGTTTATGATCTCTAGCCATGAGACACATAGTTTTTACATGTGTGGACAATGTAGGTGAAGGACACCCTGGAATTAAATACCTGCATGTCCCATGCCTACTCCATGAGTTGGTAAAAACACCCTTGCAAGGAGTATACACTCACATGTTTTAATGGATAATTTAGAGACAAGGATATGTCGGTTGGACCTAAAACCCAAGGGCAAGGGTTTCATACACAAATGTGATTAGGGTTTCTATATAGCTCTCGGAAAAACAAATATTGTTTGCATCTAGCTATGAGGCACGTAGTTTTTGTAGATGTGAATGATGTAGGTGAAGCACACCTTGGAAGCATGTGTCAAGATGGAAAGCTAATAGCTGAAATTAATTCTGAAGGATTAGGCAGCAAGGACACATTAAAGGAATGTTCAAGGAAGATAAGAAAACCCCAAAAATCCCTCATGATTTTCAAGATCAAGAAAGGACATGAGAAAATTCAGTGCAATAAAGTAATCGATATTCAAGTCCTTCAAGTAGTTGGCCAAATGAGAGAAAGGAGGCTCTTATTTTCCATTCGAAAGAGAGATTCGAACTAATAAAAGCATCAAATTGTATCTTGTAATGTTGATCCATTATGAAAACTTTATTTCTCACTGTATGTTATTGAAACTCACAACTGTAAGGTCCATTCAATAGCCAATCACGAAGAACTTGCAATATATCTTCCACAACAAAACTTTAATAACACAATTCAAACTATGCGCTTTTCACCTTACAACAAACAAAGTCCCTCTTCTTTGGCATAGGCAAAGTCCATGTATCGATGAAGTAGCGAATCCTGGGATATCGATGCGAATGTGTCTCCCTCATCAAGGAAGAAAGATGACGCCTTAACAACAATATTGTCATTACCCAACTTAAAGGTGGCGGCGTAATCCCTATCGATATTCTCTCAAACGATATTAAAAATCCAAACCGCAACATTTACGACAATTTTATGTGAGGGCCCTTCATTTCTTGTTGAAGAAATCACCATTACTCCTTTCTTGATGGTCATAAATTCCCCAATGAGATTTGGTGTAATAAGCGTAGGATTATAATATAAAAGCCGATATTTTAAGATTTAAATATTTCAACATTTAAATATCTTTGGATCAGTATGTCTCAAGATAAACTTTATCTATTTTAAAAGAGATTCAAACTAAATATAAATTAGTAGGAATGATAATACATGATTGCAAATTGTGTTGCGTAGGTGAAGTTCACGGTTGAAGAACTCTGTAGGATCATGGACTTGAAACATAACATAGGAAATATATCAGTCATTGCAAATGAGGCAGGTATGATTTACTTCATAACTGTAAGTTTAAAAATTTAGTGTTATTTTTTAAATTTTGATGTTAAAAGTGTCACAACTTAGTCAAAATATCTATTGCGACTTGATTTTGGATACGTCTTTTTGTGCCCAAATTACGATGACATATATAGTGACAACATATAAACACGGTAACATGTGTTCTCTTCCCCTATTTCCTTACATGTTTGATTGAGTAGGTAATCAACATTATTTACTATATTTAACTATATTTTATGATGCTTAATTAAATGTAGGAGTAATTATATGCATAAACTATCCCTTAGTCTTGTTTAAGGGGTGCTTTGGTGGAAAAATGGTGGCACTTGAGACTAAACTTGTTAATTTTTTCCCTTCTTTGGAATTTGTGTTGATATTTGGAGAGTAGGCCCATCTAAGATCACCAATTTCCCTGGTTGCAACCATTTCCAGCAATAATGATGTTGAACACGAGAAAATGTACACACTATATGATGTTGAACATTAGAAAATGTACGCCCAACAATGCAGTTATATCTCCATTCCGCTTACCGGCCCGCTGGTTTTAAAAACCAAATCGTGTGCCCCCACACACTTGACTACAAAATCTAAACACTAAAAAACCACAAAATTCTCTGCAATACCACCCAACATTTTCGAAAAAAAAAAATTTAAAACAATGAATTCTGGCTGGCTAGGATGAGTATCTAGTCCTGTGATTGGTCTCTTTTATTTTTAACACTACAAAAGATATTGATTATATTGTTATATGATGACCATTACACTACTAAATGGGCGTCAAATTTAACCTCTGCTTTGGGGTAATTATATCGAACCCTGTTTTCTAGGGCCAATGGATTCAAAAGTACTTGGGCTGTTCGATTTTTCACGATATGGTTGTACGACCATGTCAAACCCAATCGATAGCTCTCCCCCTTATATAAAATGGAATACGCTTTCGGCATAATTAAATGTTCTTCATCTTAGCATGGCCTATGTTAGAGGCCTATGCTAACCGACCACCCTAAAGATCACACAAGTTTGCAATCAATGATAAAACTAAGTTTTTGACTTTCATACACTAAATTTAGTTGTGGCACATTGGTGGGTGGCAAGAATAGTTTGGAGGAGGTTAGGGGTTCGATTTTTCTGCCCTCCATCACGAACGTGTGTGATGGATATGGTGAGCTTACAAAAGAACACTTCATAAAATGCGGAAGAGAGAACTTGGTGAAGCATGAATTTTAATCAATTGAATTGGATGAAAGTGACAATAAGAAAATCTGAACATGGAATATTCTTGCACAAGTGTATGTTATTTCCCATAATTTTTTATTTTAACAGTACGTAGTATTTACAAAAATGGCGAGCTTACAAAAGAACACTTCATAAAATACGGAAGAGAACTTGGTAAAGCATGGATTTTAATCAATTGAATTGGATGAAAGTGACAATAAGAAAATCTGAACATGGAATATTCTTGCACAAGTGTATGTTATTCCCCATAATTTTTTATTTTAACAGTAAGTAGTATTTACAAAGCTAGGCACGATGGAATAATTTGAAGTAAGAATGGTGCGACCGTTTATTACACAAGCCGCAGAAGACACCAATTTAATGTCAATGACTGCACAACAAAAATTAAATGCCAAAAGCATACTTAAATGGTTTCTAAAATGGCATTGCTTTGAGCTTCTATGCATTACTTTGGGGGAGTTATTGTTACAAGGAGATATCTTTGGTTCTACAAGTGTCTCTCTATTATCAAGCCACGACAAATTTGGCAGGAAGACAACGCAACAATGTGTAACATAGACCAAAGCAGAGAAGAGGTGTCTGCCATGGTCTGTTCCATGTGGAAGGAGAGAAGGCATGACACAATTCCAATCAATCTTAGCAATACTCTGTCATCACTTTCCTCCACTATAATGTGGCAAGGGGATAAAAATATTATTATGAGAACAGTAGATGAAAAGAAATAATATAGCAGATCACAATTATTCTCAGAGCATTTGTCATTGGAGACAATATTCCCTTGAATGACCAGCTTGATCTGATGCAAAAGAAACACAAATCCTTCAACGAGGAGATCGTATAAAAGATAATAGAAGAAGACGAATTTGCAGTTATTGAGTAACTGCGTGAAGGGACGACAAAGGGGACAATACACTTATGAAGTGGGGGAAGATAAAATGACATGGGTATTGTGCAAGGATTGCGCGTAAAGGATAATGATCGGGAGGACTGCGCAAAGAACTATGAGACCTTTATCTGGAAGTGGAAATGGCATCTTCTTTACAGAACACGAGTTAATAAAGTGGCAGGAGGATGGCTATGGAGGATCAACGCATGGGAGATGAACCAGGAGACAAGCTTATTTGTTACGGGACTTTTATCCAGCATTCATTGTGTGGCAAAGGTTACAGTGCACGTAGGACAAGTGCTCAGAAGCAGAAGAAGCATAATCAATACAGCTAGACCTTGCGCCCGAATGAAGCCTCTCCTAATCCTCAATTTTCTTCTCCTTCTTCTGCATACAACAATCAAAACAATGACATGCAGTAGTTTCTTCTCAGAGACAATTGAACCCGCTTCAGATACAGATAGAAATCCACATCAATTCATTTCTATATAGTAAAATGAGGAGATATGAGGGTTACAGATTTAGAGGCGTGCACCATCATGGAGGAGGGTAGTTCACTATAGAAACCCGTGGGTATACCTGCTCTGGATCGCTTCTCTCCAATGGGAAAAGAAGCAGAGGAAAACTGCTTCTCCCTAATACCACCCAATAAAACCACTTCTCTGCATAACCGAATGTTAGGAAGCGCTGTGCTAACCACATCGCTCGCTTATAGCCGTCGTCAAATCATACTTACACGTGCACAGCCACAGCCATACACGTGTTGCATTCTGACAGTGACAGATCACCTTGGAATTGTCAGATCACCTTGGAGTTGTGCGAGCCCGTGAGCATACCCAGTGCGTGAGTTCACTGCAGAGAATATAACCTTCCGATGGTTGACGATGCAAATACACACCGTTGGATTTTGTCAGAGGGGCTCCGGCTTTCTACCAGAGAACACGCCTTTCGGCGTAAAAACTAGCAATCGCACACGAGGGGTGCGATGAAAATGCCGAAAGAGGAACAGGGGAAGACGTAGAAGGTATTGAAATGCAAAGAAAAATTGAGGAGAGTTAAGTTTGTGAACGCTAAATAGAAAAGAATAAGAGGGAGTTAATTCAAAAGGTATTACTATAATAGATTCAATAGAAAGCAAAGCGACTTTTTTTTTTAAATTTTGAGGACTTAAGATTGGTAAATCTAACTTCTAATAGAGTGCTAAAAGTAGCTGGATATATATATATATATATATATATATATATAACACTCGCAAATAAGTGAAAAGGATACAAAATGTGTTTGCTATGTACATGCGATGATGCTAGAAAGAACTTCTGCAGCAACTGGAAGTAAAAGCACGAGAAAGCTTGAAGAGGAGAAGGAATTAAGGTGAGTGTTGGGGGAGGTGTGGGAGAGAAGGTGGAAGGGAGCGAAGGCGAGATTCCTCTATCGGCTGGATTGCGAAGTGGGGTGGAGGACATGCAAGAGTACCGGGAGAAAGAGAATGCTGGAGAAATACAAAGTGAAGAAAGAGACGGAACTCTTGACATAGCGGTGAACGTCAGGCCTTGTCTCTCAGTTCCGCCAATGTCAATTGTAGCACGTGCCAATGTAAGTCCTTGAGACTTGTGGATAGAAAAAGCCCATGCCATTTTGAGCGGTAGTTGCCTGCGACCCCCTCTAGAAATCGGAGGAATAGGAACATGGAAGGGGTTGTTCGAATCCCAGGGAGGTTTTGTGTAATGATCAAACTTGATGACGACAAAAAGAGGCAGAGCAGGAGGTCCAAAGGAAGCCCCATAGACTATGTCGATGATAGAACCAGTAGCACCGTTGACAAGACCTTTGTCAACCCATAAGTTTGCGGAAAGCATTACTTTCTGGTTGATGCAGAGAAGAACCTTGGGGTTCAATTGATCATCTTTGGTGTCGCCCGATGCCGAGCGTCTGGTATGTTCGGAAATTGACCTGGCAATAGGAGAGTTAAGGGATTTCAACATAACAAGGTTGTGCGAGTCCACAAGGTTATTCTGAGCGAAAAGATGAGGCGCATCTTTAAAATCAATGTTTTCTTGTTCGGAAAGGGAGGAAACAGATCTTGACATAAGAGTTTCCCAGTCCTGCACCAGAGGCATCACATTACGAATGTTAAGCAGCAAGTTATGGAATGATGTTTGTGCTGGATCTGAGCCTTGTTGTCTGAAAATTGAATGAAGGCAGACAGATATGTTGAATTCTTGCCAAAGGCTAGCTCCGTAGGACTTGCTGGCATAAAGAGGAATGTCCATAACTGGAGGCAGTTGACCGAGGTCTCCAACAAGGATCATAGATCTCGCTCCAAATGTAGAATTCTTGAAGTGCGGGAAAGCCTCCCTAAGACGGTAGTCGATTCTGGAAAGCAACTTTGGCCCGATGAAACTCATCTCATCAATTAGAATGTACTCGATGTGTTTGAGGGAGTCTTGAAGAGACGATAAAGCTTGGCCCTCTAAGGGTTTGAGTTCTTTAATGGGAATTCGGAGGCTTGCGTGTATTGTTGAACTGAAATGTTGAAAGCAGCAACCCCTGTTGGGGCAAGCAGAAGGAGAGATGAAAGGCCTTCATTGGATGAAGAAGTAAATGAAGACTTTAAAATGTTAATGAGGAATGATTTTCCGTACCAGTAGTCCTCAGTATAATAAGCCTCAAATGAGGCGGGTTGGTTTTTTTTGAGCGAAGTGTTGAGTAACTATGTTGAAAGCTTATTGTTGTTACGGAGATAAACCCGTTTGGAGGGTGCAATCTGTCCATGAGGGAAGAAGAAATATACTCTACCTTTTTGTCTTCGATAAAAGTGGCACCAAGAGATTGTAGAGCAATAGGAACTCGGTGTGCACTCCAATTGTGAAGGGTGTCAAATTCACGAAGGCCCAACAATTGCAAGCTGTCAAGGAATGAAGCGTTCCCCGGGCGGCATCGAGCCAAAACTTGCCAATCATGTAGCTGCTGAACAGGCAGGGGGGGCTCGCCCTCTAGTCGATGTCACTGCTGGAGGTGGGTGATGGATTTGACTCATGCCATCTAATATGCCAGGGCTGATAATTGTATTTGAACAAGCTCCATCTAGAAATGGTTTCTTGAGGTGTCGAACCAATATCAGTAGAAATGTTGCGGAAAGGTTTGTATAAAAGGAGTTCTGACCAACAAAAAAGTTCAAAAGAGGGGGAATCCTTAGATGGAATGCATTGAAACCTAGGGAACACTTGAACAATAGCCGGCACGGGACGACTCTTCCATCGATTGTGTTTGTGGTGTTTGTTGTAACTCCAATCACGCGCAACTTCAATGAGCGGAAGGCTTTCCATGTTTGAACATCGGACCTTGTATGCATCTAAAAGGAGGGATGTTTCTGCATCCTCACATTCTGCTTCAACCAATTTTCTTAAGATTTTTCTACCTACATTGAGCGATACAAAAGTGCGACTGCATATTACAAGTGGCAATTTGAGGAGCATGTGGCATGTTTCTTGTGCGCTAATGTCATGTTCAACCACACTCTCAGTTAACATTTTCTTTATGGCTAAATGTGCTGGCTGATCAGGATCTAAATTTGACGACAATCTAGAAAGCATTTGGTGGTATGTTTCTGACCTTTGCTCTGCTTTGGAAGCATACTTAGCAATGTATTTGAGGACAGCATGGCGAGATAGCACAGGTTGACAATCGATATTGGCTCTCCATATGGATAACATTGTTGGATTGTGTGTGTTCAATCTATCATCATTCCTTGAAGGGAGGTATTTAACTGAAGCAGTCTCATCAACAAACAAAAGAGAAGCGGGTCTATTCTCCCAAGGTGCATTGTATCGGCATTGGAGGCGGTTATTTTTTTTTCGGAGGCAAGTATTTTCGGAGCACTTTGTGTGGCGTTGCACTCGATTTATCAACTCCTGCAAATCCTGTAGCGGTGAAATTGTAAGGATCTGAGACGAAACTAAAAGGCAAGGGTCATCCTGGATATTCCTGTGAACAAATTCCGAGTGGATGGAAGGAGGGCGCATATTCCATGCAGATATATAGGTATCAAAGAATTGTCTTGCTTTGTCCACAGATTCATTATTTGACCAGTCGATGCGATCAACGCGTTGGAGCATCTCCAAGCCACAAGAAACCATGAACATGTGCGGAACCTCTATGTTGCCATTCATACCTACGGTAAAGGAATGTTAAACGTTATGTATTTAAGCAAAAAAAAAGTAGAGACCAATGAAGAAATTTACCTGTACCAGTAGTCCTTGGCTTGAAGATGTTTTTCTAACACTTCTTCACGGAATATTGTGAATCTCTGATGTAAGTAAGCAGCGACACGATGCGGGTGGCTAACAATGTTTTGGGTCCTCCATTGTTGTGCGGCACGGGCCTCAGCAGGAGAAAAACCTGGCATGGTGCTATGCAGGTCTGGCCATTTTGTGTCTGCTGCACTAAGAGTGAAGAAGAGTGTAGGTGCCCCTAATTGCTCAATCATGTCCGAGACCTCCCCTCTGCTCTTTGACCAAAATGTTCGTGTCCCTCGCAGGTTGGTTCCGAATCTCATTAAACTCTGTGGAAGGCAATCATCAGGGAAATCATGTAGACGTTGTCCGTAGTTGGCCTATAGTAGGGGGACACCATGTTCGAGGTTTAACCTCATGAAAACTACAGCTATAGATTGGCTCCTATGTCTCATAATAAGGTTAAGTAAAAAATACCGAAACCTGGGGTGCGATCCGAAATGATCATCATGGTAGCGCATAAGGTGGAGGGCATATTCATGCATTTGAACATCCTTCATGCGAGGTTGTTTAAACAATGCTGCACTAGTTGGAAACAAAGTTGGAAAATCCATTGAGAAAAGGCCCTCAGTGGTGTATTCATTTATCGGTGAATTTCTGACTTCAGGCCAAGCCAAGGTGCAAGGTGCAGCCCGACCATTTGAAAGCAGGTACTATTCGATCAACTCTTCTTCAGTGCCAGTGTTTGGGTGTGAAGGAACAAAAGAGGACGACTCCTCTGGATACTCGTAGGGGTTGGAAGGAGGGTTGTCATTATCCTGTGCTTCAGAGAAGTGAGAGGCTGGAAGGTCTATAGGAATAGAATTAAGGGAGGAGGATATGTTTGTTGGTTCCGATGGGAGAGAAGAAAGAGCCTCAGTGTCAATAAGAACATCCTTATAGTAGGGGTCATGGATAATTTTATATTGAAGCGCTTTCCAAACACGGGACCTACTAACATAGAAGTCGTATTTTGTTTGTTGACTTCCATTTTTTTGAATCAACAAGAGATCCAAATCTCCTAGCCGACGAGGAAGGTATTTGGCAATGGAAGAAATGTTTTGTGGGAAACTTATTGTGTGACTTGAATATTTATATTGTCCCCGCGCATTTGTGTGACTTGCAAAATAGATTAATGCGAGCAATCAACATTTCTTCGACTTGGGTTAAAGATTTGAGAACGGCAGGTTGAATGCCAGGATCCATATTGTTCCAAGAGGAGAAGTGGTGTCCATTTCTTTCGGACTTGCATCTAATGCATGCATGTTTGCCTTCATGGAAAGTAGTATGTATGCCTGGGTAGTTCTCAAGACAAATGGAGCAGGTGTGGATTTGCGACAAAAGATCTAGTCTTCGGCGGAATCTGCGTTGGGCATCCGCCCAAGAAGGCACTGAAGTGTTTGTTCTGTGGAGCGGCACAGGGAAGGCGGAATCCTGGGTGTGATTACCGCGAAGAGTCTGGGTGGAAGGGGATGCATGGTTAGAAGAATGCGAAAATGGAGGACAAAGGTGTAGCGATGGAGAGGGTTGTTTGACACAAGCGGTGCGGTTAATGTAAAGAGGAAAAGGAGAATTGTGCGATGTGGAGGGGAAAGTAGCAGGGGAAGTCATGAAAGGGGGGTGGCGACTAGTTTGGAAGGGGTAGAACTTGAAGGCATTTACTGGAGTTGGTGATAGCGCTCACGTCGGGAAGCATTGATTTCTTCTTTGTGTAAGGCATAAATATCTCTCCTTCTTTGTCTTTGCTCCGGGGTAGGCATTGTGCATAAAACAATCAGTGAAAATCACAAAATAAAGGTGGCATAAGAGAAGATTAAAAGAGTGCTACATTTTGTATGTGCATAAGGGGAAATGAATGCAAAAACCATTTGTAAATGCCTAGCTCACTGTAAATGTTTTATATTTTGGTAGCTAAAGGCAATAAAACAAAGGCAAAACGATTTGTTGTTGCATATATTTTTAAGGAAGCAAAGGAAGAATTAGAAGGGTGTGTATGGAGATTTTGATTAGGAAAAACATATAGATATGGCTTCATTTTTTTTTTATATAGGTACTAAGAAGGAACAAGCTAGAAAGAATTAAAAAATCCATGCGAAATATAGACAAAAAGTAAAGAAATGAATAAAGCGTTCCATAATGTTAGCAAAAATATATATATATATATATATATATATATATATATATATATATATATATATATATAGACATTGGACCATACATTTTTTCAATTACAAAAAGGTTTCTTTGCGATATAGATGCGCATGCAAACCAAAGAGTAACAACCATTAAATGGAAAACTTTGGAGAGTTATAGTCCATTATAACATGCGGACAAAAGCATATTACAAATGTATCTGCAGACAAAACCATATTACAGGGGAGATATGAGCAAAAATTGAAGAAACTAAAATATAGGAAAGTGTTATGGTGCCCAGGAGAGGCCAAGTCAATCAATGACTTTCGATTCATCCAATTTAAGGGAATCAAGTATGACACATTTCAGCTGTGTATTTCCACGAAAAGTTTCTTTTTTCACGGATAGAGTGAATTTGTATTCACGGCCAATTATCTGATTTGTAATTTCCGTTGTTGCCTCGTCGTCTATGCATAACAGCTGGAGGTCCACCGCTGCGACACCCATGATTTCTTCAGCAGCTGTGTCAAATGCAGTAACCGATTGTAGCTCTCCAGAGTCATCTTGCAAGTTTATACGGAGAGCATACCTGTAATCACATTGACGCACATGAGACTTACAACTTGCACAAAACCATGAGCCATTGTTTGCTGGTTTCACTTTCTTTCGGCACTGTTTGTCACCGATTGCAAGGGGGCAAGCCATGTAGAAGAAGTTATCCATTGCGATGTCTGCAATTATAGCTTTAAGCGTAGCCCATTCATTGCTCTCTGTATTTCCCATTTGAAGTATTTTTGCAATTGTTGCCACAGGTTTTAAGCTTTGAGGAGGACCTAGAAATTTGTTCGTTACAGAAGGAGTTTCAACAGTGTAATTTTCAGAGGCAACCCAATCATGTAGTGTTTTAGTTTCAGGAATTTGAGGATCAACAAACCATTTTGTTCTGGAGACAGTGTCTATGGAAGCGCCATTGAAACTCGAAAGACGTGCCACCTTCAAAGCCAATACTGGGAGTTGTGGAATAGAAAGGAACTCCTCAAGTTCTTGAGCAAGATCATGTAAATGCTGGCCCCATAAAGTTACAGTAACACTAAATCCTGACATGTCCTTCAATTGCAAGCTTCTTCGTTTAGTTTCACTGTTATCTCATCTACGGATAGTGGAGCAAGGAGAGATTGCCAAAACAATGCCAATAACATCAATGAAGGAACCAACAGGTTTTGTAGGTATATCTTTGATTCTTGTAAAGTGAAAGTTATGCAAAGGAATTGTGGCATTATCGACAAGCAATGGAGAGATAGTGGAAGAAGCTTGTAGGAATATCTCAAATTCATTGTTAAGGTGGTTGTAACCTAGTTTTGCATTCCCTATCCTTCCATTCGTGATGGTGTATAAGTTTCCAAATCAATTTGTCCAAAAACATTGCTGCAATTTTGTTGAAGCATGTAATGCGTATTTCCCCACCTTCACAATCCACAAAATCAAAGCCGAAATAAGAGCCAGAGCCATTTGCATTAGCATACTCCCTTAGTGTTGTTTTCCCAAGGGCACGACCTTCAATAGACCATGTACGCATGGTTGTATTCAGTGCACTTATTTTTAGAGGCATTCTTGAACTGTTAGGCAGGCCAATTTTCTTTTGGGAGGTGTTTGTGGGACCAAACTTCCGACGGCTCCATGGTGTGCATCATCGTTTGATTGCTTTCCGTGAATGACACTGGTAGGAAGAGGAGTGGGAGCACCAATTTGTGGATGTGTTTGTATCACAACTTCCAGGTCGGAGACAAGAACAGTCCTGCAAAGGATGAAAGTAAAAAGGGACAAAAATTCAGTGCATATAAAAGAAACGAAAGTGGAGCATACAGGCACAAAGGAAAATGGGTGCTTACAATTCATGTTTTATCATTCTGCAAAGGGTTTTGCATAGGCGAACAATGGTTCCGTCTTGTAACCGAGCATTTGAAATCTGGCTTGCAAATTTCGAGGGCAAAAGAGCTGTTTGAAAGTGCACACCATCGGAGAGATGCACGCGATGTTGGAGCTCGGTGTTCAATGCAGATTGAAGGGGACAAATGTTGAGAAGTTGGACTATTGGTTCTGCATTTGCACTCCCCTCAATCAACATGGAGATCCCACCATTTGTCAAAGGTGCAGCATGACGAAGATTGTTGTTTAACACAAAATGCGCGTCTGCACAGCGAGCAAGTCCGCACCACAATATTTATAAATTTGGCGGAAAACCAAAATAAAAACAAACCTTAACGGTTACATTTATCCCAGTGAAACAATTATTTGCTTCGACAGTTTGCGCGGAACGACAAAAGAAAGTGCAAGAAAGATAAAAAGGTTTATGTAGATGAATAATTTTATAAATGATATAGTGCCATAAGGTTTTTTTTTTTTAAACTGCAATTTGCGGGACATAATGCATTAAGACTGCTGACTAAAATGAAGCTACTGAGATTTCTTGAACAGTACAAAATTACAGCAAACCACAAAATTCTCAGGGTCTGTAAAATTAACTCAGTATGGTATGAAACCAAAAGTGAACTCCGCGAAAAGAATTTGGAAAGTGGGCAATCTTCTTCTAAATATTCTTTTGCAGGAAAGTAAAAAGTATGCATAGGAATTTGTGTTCGAACTCGTTGAGTGTAAAATCGAACGCTAATAGAAATACAAATACATGATTAAATTCGGCTAATAGAAATACAGTTATAATTTAAGAAAGAATTTTTTTGGTCGGGTGAACCTTAATAGAATCAAATCATTTCATCGGCTCTCTACATTTTAGATTTTATTTTAGCAAATATCTATTTAATTTTTAAAGGCTTTCCCATTGTGGGTTTCCCTGGTTTTCCTTCTTTTTACCAATTTAGCTTTTTGTTTGTAAACATTCCTACTTACTATTGTAACTTTATGTAGTTTTGAGTTCAATTGATCTTTTTTTGTTATTAGTGGACATTAGTTATATTTGAGTATCTTCTTTTGTCTCTATTCCTGGATAAGGCTAAATATATTAACCCATTATTTGCCAAAACAATGCTAACGTCAATGAAGGAACCAAGTTTTGCAATATCTTTAAGTTATATCACCTAATCTTCTGAATTTTTCCAATGTCCGATTTCTTCATTACTTGTGTGCTTTCCCGTATAGCTTACCTTATGCAAATTTTCAAGAAGATCTTTCTTGCTTTGTTTTATGTTGCATCATTTAAAATGTGGTTATGGTTAGCTCATTTTTCATTGTGCTTTGTCTTGTCATCGATTCTGCCTTATTTACCAGGTATTCCACATAGATGATTTCTGTGAAGTCTTAGATACATATTATTTAAACTAAAAATGCTAATAAAAAAAAGTGTTTTTTTGGCCTTTTAACATGCACATGACTGCATATGGCCCGAAAACCCACAGGTACAGCCCAAAAACATCCAAGGCACTGCAGAGCCATGAGTGCACAAACGCATATTCAGAGAATAAAAACAAGATTAATGATGAACACTCTAATGGCAAATGCCCATTTCATTTTCAACACTATTATTAGAAATTACAAATTTATATGTTCACAAATGTTTATGGTTTGATAGTTGCTAGGAACTCCATTGACAAGAATTATCAACTGTGAGACAATCATTCCGACAAATATTTAAGTCTGATGAGATATGAATAAAACAAAAATACACTTCACACAATAAAATAACTGAAATAATGGGTTTCAGAAATAAAAGGCAGAATGATGCCATGTGTTCATGTCCCAGGCAAGTTTGGTGGAACAACTATTTTGGTATAATGGTCACCCCCTCAACAGTGCACGCATGCAGATTAGATAATAAAAACATGATTAATGATAAATACTAAACTGGCACATTGTTTCTTGTTCAAAATTTTCATGATTCAATAGCTGCTAGAACTCCATTTACAGTAATTATTAACTGTGTGAAAAGCATTGTGATCAGTATATGCATCTGATGAGGTGTGAACAAAACCAGCATATGACACCAACAAAAAAAAAAAAACTGTAAATGGTTTTCAGAATTTAAAAGGTAGAATGAGGCTGTGTGCATGTCCTATATCATTCCTCAGGAAACTTTGGTGAGCAGCTATCAGTATTGAAGATTTTATTTTTGAGTTTTTTCATTCTCAAACGAAAATGGGGAAAAACACATTTTTCAAAAATTAGACAAAATGTGCCTCAAAGTCGACCTCCACATCATTTGCCTTGAACATAGATTTCCTGCAATGTTCCATGTTTCGCACAAGGACGGAAGCTGCTGAGTCGCCGACAACGGTAATAACGATTAATAATGAACCCAAGATTAACATTTTATTACTTAAAATTTGCATAATGCATTTCAACAAGCAATTTAGAACTCAATTAACAATGTTCACAATCAATGAAATCTACAGGTTTAGGCATTTTTTTTAAACAATTTGCATACATGCTGCAATCTAATTTGTAGTCTCAAGAATAAAAACATTGATTAATGCCTGAACACACTAATCAAAAAATAGATTTTTTTCAAGTCTCTATTATTAGAAAGCCAAATTATATGTTCACAAATGTTCATGGTTTGATAGTTGCTAGGAACTCCAGGGCTTGGGTGACAAGAATTATCAACTGTGAGACAAGCATTTCGACAAATATTTAAGTCTGATGAGATATGAATAAAACAAATACACCACATAATAAAATAACTGAAATAATGGGTTTCCAGAAATAAAAAGGCAGAATGATGCCATGTGCATGTCCCAGGCAAGTTTGTCGGAACAACTATTTTGGTATAATGGTCACCCCCTCAACAGTGCACGCATGCAGATTAGATAATAAAAAACATGATTAATGATAAATACTAAACTGGCACACCCTTGTTTCTTGTTCACAAATTTTCATGATTCAATAGCTGCTAGGAACTCCATTTACAGTAATTATTAACTGTGTGAAAAGCATTGTGATCAGTATATGCATCTGATGAGGTGTGAACAAAACCAACATATGACACCAACAAAAAAAAATTATGTAAATGGTTTTCAGAATTTAAAAGGTAGAATGAGGCTGTGTGCATGTCTCAGAAACTTTGGTGAGCAGCTATTAGTATTTGAAGATTTTATTTTTTTGTTTTTTCATTCTCAAACGAAAAGGCCAAAGTCTCAAAGATTTTTCAAAAATGGTACTCTCAAAATGTGCCTCAAAGTCGACCTCCACATCATTTGCCTTGAACATAGATTATCCCGCAACAGAGGTCCATGTTTCGCACAGGGACGGAGGATGCTGAGTCGCCGACAACGGATAATGAGTCTGAATTTGAACCCACCATTAACATTTAAAAAAATTTGCAGTGCATTATCAACAAGCAATTTAGAGCTCAATTAACAATGTTCAAATCAATGAAATCACAGGTCGCTTAGGCATTTTTTCAAACAATTTGCATACATGCTGCAATCTAATTTGTAGTCTCCAAGATTTGCACCGCCATAAGCCTTTCACACTTATCATATGATTTTTTTGAAGTCTCTATGGCTCAAATAGCAAGCCAAATTACAGCACATTCAGAATTGATTGCAGTCCAGAGACCACAATTCGTAAACAAAAAATGAAGTTTCTTCAAGATGACCATTGTAACCTGACAAAATTGTTTCCACCAATTTGTTTGATTGATTTCTATGTTCATTTTGTCACATACTGGAAGGATGCTGACAGAGGTCGTTGAGTTTGGCTTCACTCCTGAATATTTTTCATATTTAGTAAATATGTCTATCCAGGTATTCATCGCTGTAATACTGGATTGGATCTACAATTAAAGAGTTTTCCACAGAGCTATGAACCATGTTCTGATCAGCTGTACATTACCCCTTTCATTATGAGTGCAAGTTTCCCTCTCCTAGTTAACTGTACAACAAATGAAGCTGAAAAGAAACCAGATCCCGATTGCCCTAGCTAAATCAGTATCATTACTGTATGTGGTGCCCTGTATCACTCCAAGGTAGCAGGTAAGACGTCCTGCAAGTTGAAGATTTTAAGATTGAGATGACTCCGCAGATACACATAATTGTCAATTGCAGAAGTGTACAGGAAACAAGTTGAATCATTAGACAAAATGTCATAATGATCTATCATTTCACGGAATAGTTGCTGGTTGTGAATTTAATGTTCATCTTGAAAAGCCTTAAGGTCTTTTTCATGATTTGCCTCACCAATTTGTAATAATAATTAATAATAACAAAGATACGAAAGATTTTTATTTTATTACTTGAAAACCAGTCTTACAGCTAGTTTTACCATTGAAAAACAGGCCTAACCCTATGAAGCTGGGTATGTCTGCACAGGCACAGGAATACTTGTTGATTCTAAGAATAGAAAATTGTTTTTTCACTGGCAATTTTCAATATTTTCTTTTAAACATTAGGATAATGCCAAATTATGAGTAGTGGCAAAATTTTGTAATGAAAACTAATTGAGGATTCTATTGTAAAAAACCTCACAGTGCCACAGAAGAACAAGCTGAACACGCATATTCTTCAGGCATCACTAACTAATTACCTCAGAGCGTTGTTTCCAGGAAAGCACCTCTTATTCTGCCGTTCTTTGATGTTTACACACATCTCTTCTCTCTAGTCAAGCAGTTTTTTCATGTTCTGTAGTATTCATCTTAAGGTGCCTCCAGTTTCACAAATTCTAAATAAATACCAAATGCAAACAGAACACCTGCTGTAGTAGATATTTATATGCAATTGATATACAAAAGTAGACATTTTATAAGTTCGAATCATATTATTAATTGATACGACTTGGATATTTATTTAAATATTTCATTCTATTTTATAGGAATTAAGTCTCATCTGCGTGCTCTCATTTCTCAACTTATTTACTTGAGTATAGGATATACACAATGCATATTCTATGTTACATAGCTTACTAACCACCATTAAACTATGGTGCCATATATATTTCCCCCAACAAATATATCCATAAATCTATTTCTTATGGAAGTCTGCTCTTGTTCTTACTAGTGGCATTAGGTCCTACATACATATTTTTGAAAACTAATTCTATTTCTCGGCAAGTTTGAAAAAACTATGGTGTATAATGAATATGCATTTTTTCACGCACAATTTTGGGAGCTTACAAGAAAGTGCAACAGAAAGAGCCGCCGATTATGGGCAATCTTGTTGTCATAATGTGAGCATTAGCTTATTTTTAAAATGATATGCACCTTTTCTTTCCCAAAAACAAGGGAAATTCCTCAATACAAAAACAAAAGGAAGTTGAAACCTTGTTAGAAGTAGAACCCAACATTCTTTGTATTTTGAGATCGACGAACAATACAAAAGGCAAATTCATATTCTGATTTCTCCAAAACACGATTCGAAGTGTATAGAAGTCTAGGACCATAGATTTACAATAAAAGCCCTTATCATTTTTTCAGACCGTGAGCAAGAGCTATCAAAAACATAACATACTGTTATTTCGAACGAGCAACTGAAAGAGAACATAGTAGATGTTTGTACCATATAGCTACCTAAAGCACACTTATGTACATAAGTTTAACAGAGTACGTCCTTAAAGTATTTCATTTTTTCTTGGCTTCTCGTTTTTTTCCCTTGGTGACATTAGCAATTTTTTTTGCACCATGTGATTTTTTCCCTCCAGCATGTATTGTCTTTGCAGTTATGCCCATCTTTTTCAGTTTGTGATCAGGTTCGTATTTCACAGCATCTTCGGGACGATCATATACAAGCCCAAACCCCCTTGAGTTGAAGCCCGCCGTACGAAACTTGGAAAGATACAGAGGGCAGGAAGGATGCAACCTGAGACGGTCTCTAACCAGCTCAGCGATCATAGGTTTTGCAGGCTTTGGTTGCCTGCAGTGGAGCACATTAACAACAAACTTTGTCCGGTTGAAAGAATCTTCCCGCTCCAAGTGCGGAGTGGTGATTGTCACACCGTGCGGAGGAACAACAACTGTACTGCGAGTCTTCATTGCTGCAAACCCACAAGCAACAAAGAACAATAAAATCGTAAAAAAGACAAAATGCATAGATGCTATTCGAACCGCATTAAGTACTATGCTGGAAATGGAAATAAAACACATAGTTTTTGTTGCAGAGCACAAACAAGGAATCCAAGACAAATATTTGGGCAATGTTTGTTTTGGCAGGCAGCTTTAAAAACCTTTCCAATGAGCAGTCAAACGCCCAACAAAGGGCGTTTCGATGAGGCTTCCCAGGGGCAAAACCCTCAAAGACACACCAATCCTGCCAATGGTGAAGGAACTTGCCCCTCTATGCCATGGCTGAATACCGAAAGTAGAAAATAGTTTTCTTTATGCAACACATACAACAATAACATATTTGTAGACAGACTACTTCAACCACACCAAGTAAGAATCTATGAAAATGTAAATGGGAAATAATAAAAAAGAAAACATATTCAATAACCAATTCTCTAAACGATCTATTATGGAATTCTCCATGCCACAAAGGAAAATAGCGTATAGATAGCCTTTAAAAAAGCATTTGCATAATAACTAAATTCAATACTCGTACATTACATACTTATTGAAATTTAATACCCACACAACTTGAAATCTTTCACGTAACATGAAAATAAATTTCCAATACTCTAAGGAACAAGACTCGACTTTGTATTGATTCATATACTATGGAAGTAAGCTATAGATGATCTACCAAGGACCCCTGTATGAAGAGTGAAGGATACACACAAAACTGATATAAAAAACATTTACAAGCAAAGTTCAAATAGACCCAAGAAACATAAACAATAGATATTTGCAGCGCACAAAGTCCCAATGATGAAAATGGAAAGCAATTTTCTTGTTTCCAGTAACTTCACTCAGAAACTTACCTTCTGCCACCAAGAATACATTAGAAAACTGTTATAATAAATCAGAAATATCAGGATTCTGCACTTCCTTACTTTCATTTTTCAAAGAGTTGAGAGTAAATATCTATTTGGTGATTTCCCATCATCTAAGAAAAAAAATTATTAAACCTGTTGGAGGTGTAAGAGAGTCAAGGTAGCACATTTACTTGTTTTCATCTTTTATTCAATTTAATGCAAGGGGAGTTATAATAAGAAACCGGTTTCAACATTTCCGCAGAATTGTGCAAATTAACAAAAACACTAATTGTGAATATATTTCTACCGATGGGTAGCTTTATGGTAGCAAACCTAGATAAATCTCAAAAAAAAAAGCCAAGTATGAAATATGCTCGAGACAGCTTTTCACATCAAAAAGCTTGACATGATGACAAACGTACATTAAAAAAAGTTTCAATTACTTAGAAAGTAAGAGCTATGAAAAATATAACAAGACTCTTTTCACTTATACCCATCTTCTATAAATAACCTATAATGGACTTCTCAGCTATTTTCACACAGTGTTGCAGACACACACTATATACACTCTATAGAGCTGTCTTTTTTTCATGAGATCTCATCACATTGGATAGATTATAAGGCTCTTCGAGACATATATACATACATAAACCATACACCCACATAACTATGCATAGAGTTCTTGGGATGGACTATACATATATATTTATATTTATATTTGTCTGTCTGGGGT
This sequence comes from Taxus wallichiana var. yunnanensis, assembly GCA_018340775.1. NCBI lineage: Eukaryota > Viridiplantae > Streptophyta > Pinopsida > Cupressales > Taxaceae > Taxus > Taxus wallichiana. The sequence goes on from CM031242.1 coordinate 933,176,357, forward strand.
CTGGCTGTTTTTTGAGATCTATATTAGCTAGAGCAAGAGTTGCTTGTATCTGCAATATCAGAATCTATTCAAACACTCGGTTGTTTATATATCTGAACATATATTATTATTTCTAAAGTAGAGAGAACAACGGGAGATAGAAGGGGCAGGTCTAAAGATCATCAGAGCTGCTAGTGTAGTCAATGGAAAGAAATTAGAAAAGAGTAGATTGTTAAGAGCACCTCCCAAATGCACAAGTGTAAAGACAGACACCACAACCTCTGGAACCATCCTCCCATCTTCAGCAAGACAAAGAAAAGAGTGTGATTTAGAATGGACAAAAGATGTAAAAGTATAGCTTTTAGGAAATGTCTTTAAGAAGTTTGGGTAGGTAGATTGGGGTTAGAAACTAAAAATGCTAATAAAAAAAAGTGTTTTTTGGCCTTTTAACATGCACATGACTGGATATGGCCCGAAAACGCCACATGTACAGCCCAGAAACATCCCAGGCACTGCAGAGCCATACCCGATCGGTGCATGCATTTCAGGGACATTTCCCCCATTTCCATTTCCTTACCCATACCTGACACATTTCCAGGGGGTACAGGCAAGTCGGGGAATTTCCATGCTACATAGATGAAGAGTAATCTTATCCCTGTTTTTTTCTCATTTGATCCAGCTGTCTGTATAACATTACTTAAGACATTCCAAAATGGATTTCATAGGTAGGTTTCAAACAACCACCACACAAAATCTTGGAAACCTAAAGTTTAAAAAAGCACCGTAGGAAGTGCACAAATGCATATTCAAGAATAAAAACAAGATTAATGATGAACACTCTAATGAAAAATGCCCATTTCATTTTCAACACTATTATTAGAAATTAAAATTTATATGTTCACAAATGTTCATGGTTTGATAGGCAATGCTAGAACTCCATTGACAAGACTTATCAATTGTGAGACAAGCATTCCGACAAATATTTAAGTCGATGAGATATGAATAAAACAAATACACCACACAATAAAATAACTCAAATAATGGGTTTTCGAAAATAAAAAGGCGAATGATGCCACGTGCATGTCCCGAGCAAGTTTGGCGGAATAGCTATTTTGGTGTAATGGTCACCCCCTCAACAAAGGCACCCATGCGATTAGATAATAAAAAACATGATTAATGATAAATACTAAATTGGCACACCCTTGTTTCATGTTCACAAATTTTCATGATTCAATAGCTGCTAAGAACTCCATTTACAGAATTATTAACTGCGTGTGAAAAGCATTGTGATCAATATATGCATCGATGAGGTGTGAACAAAACCAACATATGACACCAACAAAAAAAAATATGTAAATGGTTTTCAGAATTTAAAAGGCGAGAATGAGGCTATGTGCATGTCTCGGAAACTTTGGTGAGCAACTATTAGTATTTCATGCAAAGGTTATACCCTATACAATGCTCTCAAGGTAGACTTCACGGGACCTTTACAAAAATCAAGACCACAAAATGTAGTATGTGATTCACTTTTTAAAAATTGTTATAAGAAATTCATTAACAGTAACAGTAATAGTTAATGTTACTGAAAATCATTAGTAATGTGAATCCTAGTGAAAACAAACACACTCAAAGAATATTGAAACTAAAGTCACCCATGCAACAAACAAGAAAGGATGAATTAGCCTCACCCACTACCACTTTGAAACAACCTTCTCTCAACAAAGTCAAGACTCAACAAAGAAAACTGAAACGTAAATACTAAATTATATTCAATGACAACAATTTCCAACTTTGCACTTGAAAACTGTAACTTCAGAATGCTCACATCTATTAAAAAAATTCATTGTACATTTTATTTGCGAAAAACATTTAGAAAAGACTCTCATCATAATGGTATTTTACCTTAAGATTTGCCAGATGAAGAAAAATAAAACAGTCACATAAATATTTTCAAGAATAAATATTGTGAATAAACATAAACAATCCAAATTCAGCCACTGTACAATGTAAACAGGAAGAGGATGAATTTTTTTTTACCCTTTTGTTTAAATCTTAGCTGTGCTGCTCGATGGCTTCCTCCACTCCTTCAGTCTCCAACCTCTACCAGACTCAGCAGACAAAGTGAAAGGGGCTTTCCAGCTACAACCATCCACGCCCACAGAAATGAACAAAACGCACCGGTTGTATCAACATTCAACATTATAATCTGGAAATCCCTTCCCGGAGCCCTAGGCAAGGCGTTTTTTATTGTTTCTTCGACTGAAGCGTACTGTCTTCCAGGGAGGCAGCCATTCTTACCCTTTCTTGCTGACGCCAGAGGTATGTCCACCTCCACTCACGAGTACGCCATTTCTACCTCCGGGAATGCCTCCCCCTCCTTCCAGCATGACTCAGGGTTTTCCGTTTTCTAAGCAATCCATCACTTATGTCTCGTGAAGATTTACCGATTTACTACTGCACAATTAACGGCTCCCGACCATCCGTCCATCGTCGACCACTCCATCATAGCCCTCGTAGTCTCCCTCCATGTCAGTAGGTTGGGGGTTTTCCCCCAGAGTTCACGCCTTTCGGCGTAACAAGACATTGTACCTTTTGTCGAAAGAGACACTTGTTTTGTACTCATAGATGATATTATTTATAAACGTGGATATGATGGTTTACTATTACGCTTCTTATTACCCCAAGAGACCTCATTGCGCTCATGAAAAGTGCAAGATGGTACATGTGAGGGTCATTTTAGCAACATGGCTATTGCATGCCGTATTATTTATATGGGCTATTATCGGCCTTTATTAGAAAAAGACTCTTGTACGTATGTTAGATGCTGTGAGAAGTTCCAAACATTTGCAAATATCTCTCTTGCCACACAAGAACTATTTGGCCTTTCTCCCAATGGGGACTTGACATCATTGGAAATTTATCCCATTATCTTCTAATGGCCACATATTTATCATTATTGCCATCAAAAACTTACGAAGTGGGTTGACGTTGCACCACTTACATGCACGACCGGTCCGCAAATTGTCAAATTCATTGTGCAACACATCATTTGTCACTTAGGCATTCGTACTAAGATAATATCATAGAATGGTAGATCATTTAAGAATAAGGATGTCAAAGCATTGTGAGATGAGTACAAAATATAACATATTTTTTCCATGCCATACTATCCACATGCCAATGGGCAAGAAGAGGCTTCCAACAAAACAATTAAGACAATTCTCCAAAATTTCATCAATGCTTTCTATAGAGATTGGCACACACAATTTCCCTATGCCCTTTGGGTGTATCACACTAGTATTCACACGCCTATAGGGGCCACACCTTTTCACTCATATATGGGGTTGATGTTGTTATGCCCCTTAAGCTTGAGATCCCCCTCCTTGCAAGTCACTCTCCAAGAGTTTATCACTGATGATGATTATTGTCGTGAGCACCTTACACAACTTGATCTCTTTGGATGAAAGGTGTGTGAATGCTCTTGATCATTTCCAAGTGTATCGTGATCGCATAATAGAATCTTATCATAAATAGGTCCATATCCACAAATTTGAGTTAGGTGACCTTGTAGTTAAAGAAAATAAACAAAATTCATCCCAAGAACTTAACAAACGAGACAAGTTTCCCCTAACTAGTTTGGACCATATGTGAACATCCAAAAAATGGGTCGGTGCTTATAAAATGGATGATATGGATGGAAACAAAGAACCAGAGCCATTAATCGCCATGCATTTGTGATGGTTTTATGCATAAAAATCCTATAAACAATATAACATTTCTTGAAAATAAATTCTTAAAAAGTATACAAATTTCAAAATCACAAAAACAATATAATATTGCAAAACAAAACAATAAAAAATGATCAAAAATACAAAAATGAGTCGTGTGACTATCCATGTGCATTACCGATTCCATTCACTTTTAGTGTACATATCCATCTATCCATAATAAAATTTCTAACAATTCTACACTTGTAAGTAGATGTCTTAATGCTTGTAGGCATTCTACACCTAGTTTGGACACATTCACGTTAGTCTCCACATGGTTAACTCCAGCCTTTTGAGCATGGTCTTCATTTTTGTTGGATTTAAGAACAAATCCATCTTTTGATATATCCACACAATTTACACACCTTTAAAACCTTGTTGCAAAGACCAAAGGGCCTTACTTATCACATGCTAGCCAATATCGTCTCCATTTGCACTCCCATCTCGTCCATCAAGTCATAGTTGTTCTAAACCCCAAAGAGAGAGAGGGAGAGAGATAAATATCCTGTAAAAAAGAGACAACCAAAAAAAGAGAAAAAAGAGAGTCAAATCAGCAAGCTCAAAGCAATATCAAAAACTCTCTCAAAGGGGTCTTTTCAAAGATCTCTATTGGGGCTATGCGCGCATGGATGATAGTAGAGAAATGATGGAACCAAAACCAAATATATCTCTGTTGGGGAGATGGATACTTGGATAGCAATGAAGAAATACATACGACTCAAAAACAAGGTTCATTTTAAGATACCTATGGGAAATCGAAGGTGGAAAATCCTTAGCGAATATGCCTAGAACTACTTTTGCGAAAAAGCAGAAGATTTTTTTGGGGTTTGTGTGCAACATTTTCACGTGAAATAAGATTTCATTTTCAAGACATGCGACAACAAACATACTATCGCACGACTACAAAATTTAAATCTCCCGTCAACAAAATATCCTTGTCGCGGGTCAGAGAAATACCGTGTCATGTGTCAACAAGAGTATTGTCATGCATCACTAGTAGCGATTAATGTCGTGTGTCACACAAAAACCCTTATCACGCGTCAGTGAAATCTCCTTGTCACACATTAGTGAAATATCCTTGTTGCGCGTCAGTGAAATCTCCTTGTCACGTGTCAATAAATAGCACTTGTCACCTGACTACAAAATTCAAAATAGATCTGCACTATGCACTGGTGCTTAGAGTACGCAAGTTCATAGTACTTGATATGCCGATACCTCAACTAGTAGTTAGTTAGTAGTATACTACCCGATGAATCACCTAGGTTTTTATAGGAGATGTTTTCAAATGTAGGCAAAGCTGACGCCTAAAAAATATCTTAAATTTTAGGCGAATAGGACCACCGACTCGCTCTGAAAAATTTGCCTTTTAAAATTTTCCTAAAATGAAATTTTCGCCATATTATGAATATTTTTCACTAAAATTAAAATTATCTTCCACCATTCACAATCCACACCATATGTTCCCTAGATACCTACACATTGTCTATCATGTCCTCATTTATTGCTTTTTGATGGTTTTGTCTCAAGCGAATATACTCATATACGTTACAAACGAATCTCAATGAAATGAAGGGCTAGTATTTCATCTTGTATTTTCCAAAATTTGTTCAAATTTATGATTTTCTCCATGTTGATATTGCACGGGTTCGTGTCCCTCCATGGTTCCTAATGTACCTACAAGAATTGCATTTCATTCACACCACATTAATAAAAATGCTCAATTTTGTCATTTCATATTGTGTATCCCATATCATTGCACATTTTATAGTCATATGACTCTGTGAAAAGAAAGAAAACACAAAAAAACAATTTGTTACTTTTGTTATCCATTGTAAATATCCATTTCACAATAAAAATCAAAAACACATACAAGACACCAAATAACACTAAGATGACTCATATCGTACCAACAAAAAGGGTGAGATCAATGTCTCATCTATATATATAGCCATCATTTTGCACATAAAAAATTATGAACACATATCACTACAATCATCGCATTAGGCCTATATCAAGCTCAGCCTACTATCACCTATGTGCGATCCTATTAAATGCACTAACCCACTCTTAGGAGGACCCATGTTGGTTCTATCTTTCCTATACCTAGAGTTAGATGATCTAAAAATGGATGCAATGCAACATACGGGACATGAACTCGTAATAATACTTCATAGTATCGACACTTGCACCCTCGCTATCAATCACCCGACTAACACGAGCCAATTTCTCCTCCGCGATCTCTTGTCGCCTTGCTCATGCTCATGCTCAGCCACGATTGCCTCTAACTAAGAAAATTTCTCTCAATCGACTACTTTGACCTCTAGATTATGGATACGTCTCATGACATTTGATTGTACTACCATTTGGCCCTCTAACTTCATAATCCATGCTCGGACCACCTCTCAACATTTCCATAGCTATATAACCTCCCTCTGTAGCATATCATGCTCCATTGTCAAGTTATCCAAGGATGTTAATACCGAGTCTACCACATTCTCCACATATCGACCTCTCTCTCGAAGTGGTCATCCCAACGGTACTCATTTCCCACTCCTCTCTCCGTATCCACATATGATATTGGCTCCTCCCCTACTACTGCTCCCATGTATGCCTTGTTACTCAATCCATCTTTTCTCTTGGGTCATTTTCCATTCCTATATCCCCATCATCTTTATCTTAGGGAACATCACTCATCACCCACATACACACCTACGTTATGACTAACCTCCGTTGACTTCTCTACTTTGCATCACCGAATTTGCGGTGGTGTTTCATCAACCTCTGTTTATGTTTTCTCTATCTCCTCCTCATCATCTTCCATATTGATACCATCTCGTGACTCTCTCATCTCTGAGTCACCCCTACCATGTGTACACTCGACCCATACACTTCCCACTACGTATCAAAGTCTTGTGTAGTGCCCACATCGTCCCCTATAGCAATCTCTATCAGCGGGTTTTCCTCATCACCTATCACCTCATACACTCGTAATGGCTGCCAATCCTCGCTCAATAATGAGTATCGATTGGATTTGGTGGTACCCTTGACGTAGTCTAAATGTCTCATCACGCAACCTTACTTTGGAGTAGCTCTATCATTAGTTCTTGATGACCAATCACCCACCTAGCCCTCTGTACATGTTGTAGTTGTATTGTATCCTCTAACCATATGAAAAACTCTCCCGACTCCCTATATGACACCCATATAATATCAGTCGGCTCTAAATTCGCTATCATCTACTAATAATGATCCATCATGCCGTCATATGGCATGTTCTGAACGAATGTCGATCTAATCTCCATCATAGACATAATGGTGCCTCTGGTGATAACTAATCATAGATAGAATATGGTAACCCACATGGCCTATCCACTTCTATATACTCCCATGCCCACACCTGCAATAGTACCCTCGTGCTTAAGAAAACCCTCAATCAACCAGGTGTCTGATGTAAATTTGAATACATCTGCTGCCAAGGATTGTCCCCATGTGTACACTGTACCCATCTATATGAGATCCAAAAACACCTCGTCAAACCCCCACAGAACATATAACTCCAGTAGAATCTAGAAAAAATGTTCTTGTAAATCACGCTACACGATAGGTCATCACTAAAGTGCCTTATCCTTGCTCATATAACTCACAATACCCGAATCCACAACTTTCAATCTCAATCTCATATGCCACTATCTCATGAGTCCCCACAATACCCTCCCACACGCTTGGATATGCCATGGAGACCACATGTTTTCCCTTAATTGGAATACATAATATGCTCTATATGTCCTCCAAATTGATAATCATCTCACTCATCACTAGATGAAATGTGTTCATTTCACTATCCCACCTCTCTAAGAATGCCATCAATAAACACCTAACCATCCCCACATGCTCGATCCATGTGATATAAAACAAGCCCACCCTTTGAATAGTGTTTATCTCCAGTTGACTCATCCCTTGTTGTAATTTGTACATAAACCACAAAAAATAGTTTCGTAAAGTTACAAGTGGCAGCCTGTATCCAAAAAAACATCCCCGTCATTAGTCCCATACTCCATAAAATCACCCTCTAAAATTTCACATTTAGTGGTTACGGGATGGTTGCAGCAGCGATTCACGGGTTGGATGCAACAACCTCAAAATTCATCAAAAATTAAAAAAACTTAAAAATTTTGAAAACATCACCAAAATCATACCTACCTTTGGCTAGGTAGCCCTCCGCCTCGATGTCATGAGTAGGTATGATTTTGGTTCCTTATACAGGATTCTTTCCTTCTTTTGATTCAAGATTTCTTCGTGGATATATTGTACATGAGTACCTCATTAGGCCTAGTTCTCGGGACTCACGGTGTGGACATGCCACTTCTATTTTGGTCCCTAGCTTCACTTGAGGGGGTGCTTAGAGTAGGTATTTACCTTAGCTCATGTTCACCTAGGTACTTTATTTTCCTTTATTGTATTTATCCTCACCCACTTATGTGTGTGGATATTTATTTTATCTTATTTAGATATTAGGAGATATTATCTAGTTGTTATATATAGTTGCTTCCTTAATATATGGTATTGACTAGTTCTTTGCTTGATCTATGGTATTGAATAGATCCTTGATGCCTAGTTCTTTCCTAAATCTATGGACTTGATTAGTTCTTTGATGACTAGTTCTTTCATTGATTTATGGCTTGATCTACGACCTTGGTTTGGTTCTTAGATTGTTATTCCTTGTCTAAATAAGCAAGGCCCATTCTCATTGTATTTCATTGAGTTCCATAATAATATATATGATATTGCTGCTCATTTATTTGCAAAGGTTTATGTAAAGCTATTCTAGAAAATCACTTTCATCTTATTGATCGTGGTGTTTGATTAACATCTAAGTTCTTAGCTTGGTACGATCTGATTATCATTCCTTTTATGGTATCAGAGTAGGAGATTGCTATTGACATCCATCTATAAGTTTTATTTTGCAAATAAGTTCTTTGTATATTCATATATTCGGGATTTTTTGTAGTTTTTGTTGCGTGTGTTTTTATGCAAGAATGAGCCTTCCATTGGATTTGGAAGGAGGCAAAACCCTAAGATCGACTATAAACTTGACCATTTATGTAAGAAATTGGTTGTCGAGTTTTTTTTTTATTGCAGAGGTACAGACTACGCTGCTTTGGAATCCATGCTAGTGAGGAACAAAACCTAGAAATTAATTTTCTGGGTTTAGTTGGGTTCTTGAGATCTACACCCATTGAAATCCTTAGCCCCTGGTCATATGGTATGGTAATATGATGGCTTAAAGCTTGTGATTCTTACTAGTAGGTGCTCAACTCCACCCCCTTTCATTTTATTTGTGTGGTGAAGGCAAGAGCATTTTATTTTGTTTTAGTGGCAACTAAAATAAATAACGAGCATAAACTTGTAAAGCTTGTATCTTTTGATCGGCAACTCGAATTTGAGTGTCGTTTTTACAAAAGTGCTTATTTTTGTACTCTTTCCATTGGAAATATTTATTTTGAGAATCACACTATAATTATAAAGTACAATATTGTAACACACACTCATTATAAAGTGCCAAAATCTGGAGGCTCTTGTTACATTGCTTGGGGGTCTTGTTGCATTGTTTGGTTCTTGCATTTCTTTTGGTGATTTTTGAGAATGATGTCTACTTCTACATTAGATCATGTTGAGCCATTGACAACACATAATTACCAAGAATAAAATTAAAAATTAAGCGGAAAGGATTATGGGCTTTAACTTCTTTAGAACAACCAATGTTCACTAGAGAATATGAGAAATTTTAGTACCAATGTAAATTTGATGAGTGTATGGGTTTGATAGGAACATATGTAAGTGATATTATTTTGTTTCATTTGGAAAAATGTGACTCTCCTTTCAAAATATGGGAGAAATTGGAGGATTTATTTGGTAAGGTGGATCATATGAGAGCCATGCAACTTGAAATTGAGATCATCTCTCTTAATCCTGAAGATTTTCCAACAATTATTGGTTATCTTACCAAGTTCAAGTATTTGTTGACACGAGTTAAAGGGGAGTGGAAGAGATAAGAAAGATGAAGAGTGTGTTTACTTGATTCTATCCAAGTTGAGAGGACCATTCAAAATTTTTGCTTCTACCTTTTTCTCTAGCATAGATGCCTTAGGTGACACATTCAAACTGCCTAACTTAGGAACATTTTGTGAAAGACTTACTAGGGAAGAATCCAAATTGTCTAACCTTGAGTCTTTCACCTATCACAAGGCATTAGTTGCATCTAATCCTAAGGGAAAGAGAAAACCCAAAAGTAAAACCAAATCCACCCCTTCTCCATCTCAAAGTGATCCTAAACGCAAATAAAACAACTCTAAAACCAAGGAGTATTCTAAATCCAAGATTAAGTCTATCCTTTCATGCTCTTCTTGTGGGGGTAGTGGTCACGAAGAACATAGGTGTTATAAGTGAATGCAAGCCTTAGAGGATGCAATCAAGAAACAAAATTTCTATCTCCACTCCACCTCCTTCAAATCAGCATGGCAAAGCACTTAATGTTGTTGGGAAATCTCACTCACCACTTACAGGACAATTGGGTTATAGATTACGCACTTCTCATCACATGACTTCTTCCAAGGAGTCTTTTGTTTATGTAGGTTTGAGTTCTACTTCCAAAATTGAGGTTGGATATTCTTCCTTTCTTTTTGTTAAAGAAAAATGTGATGTACAACTTAATGGTGGCGTATCAAGTTAAACTATATGTTCCTAACATCATTACAAATTTGCCTTATGTATATCAAATTTGTCATTAAGTCAGGAAAATAGTGAATTTTACACCACATGGGGTAGAAGTACGAAATTTGTTGGATCCTTATTTTACTTGTTTCTCGGGGCATTGTTGATCATAGTTCTAGACTATATCACTTTGAGGGTTTTAATGAAACTTCTTATATAGGGACATGATTGGTTTCTCATGTAGATTCAGAGAGTACACTTTGTCATGAGATATTTGGGCATCTCAATTACAAATATTTGAAGGAGTTGAGCACTCATGGTATGGTTGATGGTCTTCCTAGAGTTTATTATCTTGAGGGAGTTTGTCATGGCTATGCATTAGGGAAACAACACCAAGATCCATTTCCTAAGAATTATTCAAAGAGAGCTTCTTCACCACTTGAGATTATGCATAATGACTTGATGGTTTTTCATACCCCCTCTTTCAATGGAGTTAAGTATGCATTTACCTTTATTGATAATTTCTTGAGGCGTACTTGGGTTTATTTTTTCAAGTATAAAAGTGGCGTTTTCACACTTCAAAGTATTCAAGGCTTTGGTCGAGAAACAATCTTCTAGTTGCATAAAGAACCTTCGTAATGATAATGGGGAGTACTTCAGCAATGATTTTCTGAATTTTTGGCAACTCAAGGCATTATTCACCAACATTCTATTCCTCATACTCCACAACATAATGTCTTAGCAGAACGGAAGAATAGAACTTTGAAGGAAATGGCTAACTATATGACACATTCTAGAGATTTACCTCCTATCTACTGGGCAGAAGTAGTTAATTGTGCTAACTACATTTAGAATCACACACCACACAAAACACTTGAGCGTTTGACTCTAGAGGAAGCTTGGTCCAACACTAAGCCAGATGCCTCATTTTTTTGAGTCTTTGGGAGCCATGCTCTGGCCTTTGTGCCAAAAAAAAGAAAATGAAAGCTTTGGATAAGAAGAGAAAAACCTTGATCTTTGTAGGGTATTGTGAGGACATGAGAGCTTATTGACTTTTAGATCTTGATACTCATGACGTTATTTTCGAACACATGTTCAGTTTGATGAGTGCTTCACTCCTCATGATTCTTCATCTTCTTCCATGCCTCCTCCTTCTTCATCTCATCTTGAGGATCCTTTCTTTGAGGAGGTTGATGAGGAGGTTATAGATGTCGTTGAGGATCTTATTCCCATTGATGTTGTCACTATGCCTAAGTGGGCTCATACTACAGTTTATGAGGCAACACCTTTCATATAGGATCTTCCACGCACTAGGCATTATCATGCACATTCTACAAGTTTTGGACTTTTGTGTACGATAGTTTACGAGGATTCACAGTCCTTTTCCAAGCCTCATGGGATACATGAGTCGGATGTTGTGATGAAAAATGAGTATTCTTATTTGATGAAGAATCATACTTGGGATTTGGTATCTCTTCCTAAAGGAAGAAAGATGATTAGGTGTAAGTGGGTATACCGAACCAAATATGTAGCTGATGGGTCCATTGACAAGTATAAGGCTCATCTTGTTGCAAAGGGTTTTTCACAAGTTGAAGGTATTGATTACTCGAGAATTTTGCACTCGTTGCCAAGATGGATTCTATATATGCCTTGTACTTGCTATTGCTACATCATAGGGGAGGCCCGCATACCGGATGGACGTGAAGAGTGCCTTCTTACATGGAGATTTACAAGAGGAAATATACATGGAGCAACTTGATGGATTTGTTTAGGATTCTTCTCTTGTTTGTAGGCTTTGAAGGTCTCTCTATGGTCTCAAACAAGCCCCTCGGGATTGGTATGAGAAGATGGATTATTTTCTTCTATCTACTGATTTTGTTCATTACCACTCTGATCATACAGTGTATCTCTAGCATGTTGGTGAGGATATTGTGATACTTGTCTTATATGTTGATGATCTGTTACTTACTGGTAGCTCTTCTTCCCACATTCAAAGTATTCAAAGGGCTCTTTCTACATAGTTTGACATGAAAGATCTTGGGTTATTGCATTATTTCCTTGGTTTGCAGATTTCTCAGATAGATTCAAGGATTCATTTGAGTCAGCAAAAGTACACCCATGATCTTCTTCAATGCTTTGATATGGCTGATTGCAATCCAAGTCCATCTCCTTTTCAGTCTGGGGTTACTCTTACTTCCACATGTACCACACCACTTTGTGATCCTACATTGTATAGGCAATTAGTTGGGAGTCTCATGTACTTTTCCCATACTCTCCCTAATATTTCATTTACAGTAGGGCTTGTATCTCGGTTTACAAATTCTTCTCATAGTAGTCACTGACATGATGCTAAAACGATTTTGCGCTATTTGTAGGGTACTTCCCACTTTGGCCTATACTACACTAGGGGCTCTACTCGGTGTCTTTGGGTATACAAATTTAGATTGGGTAGGTTCTATTGATGACATGTGTTCCACTTTTGGCTATCTTTTTTTGTCTTCGTTTTCTCCGATTGCTTGGCGTGTAAAAAGAAACATGATATTGCACTTTTATCTTCGAGGCGAGTACATGGTAATAGTTTGCGTGAGTCGTAGAGTCTTTGGCTTCGCGCTTATAGACAAAATTTGGATTCCCACATGATTCATCAACTGTACTTTGGTGTGTTAACCAAAGTGCAATTCACATTTCTCGCAACCTAGTTGAGCACCAGCGGACCAAGCATATTGAGATACACATCCACTTCATTTTTCAACACATTTAGGATGGAGTTCTTTGCTTGGAGTACATTACGACTCGTGAGTTATGGACATATTTATGAATCCTTTTACATCACCTCACTACCTTGAGTTACGTGGAATGCTTGGGGTTTTAGAAGTTTTTCTTGGGTGGGTTCATGAGAACATCTTCCTTCTTCTTCTTTCTCTTTCCTTATAGTAGGATTCTTTCCTTATTTTGGTTCGAGATTTCTTCATGGATATATTGTACATGAGTACCTCATCAGACCTAGTTCTTTGGGACTCATACTTGTGGACATGCCACTTCTATTTTGGTCCCTATCTTCACTTGAGGGGGTGTTAGAGTAGGTATTTACCTTAGCTCATGTTCACCTAGGTACTTTATTTACCTTTATTGTATTTATCCTCACCCACTTATGTGTGTGGATATATCTTTTATCTTATTTAGATATTAGGAGATATTATCTATTTGTTAGGTATAGTTCCTTCCTTGATCTATGGTATTGACTAGTTCTCCTTGATCTATGGTATTGACTAGATCATTGATGCCTAGTTCTTTCCTAAATCTATGGACTTGACTAGTTCTTTGATGACTAGTTCTTTCCTTGATTTATGGCTTGATCTATAACCTTGATCGGTTCTTAGATTGTTTTTCCTTGTCTAAATAAGCAAGGCCCATTCTTATTGTATTTCATTGAGTTCCGTAATAATATATGATATTACTTTGCTCATTTATTTACAAAGGTTTATGTAAAGCTATTCTCGGAAAATTACTTTCATCTTATTGATCGTGGTGTTTGATTAGCATATGAGTTCTTGGCTTGAGTACAATCTGGTTATCATTCCTTTTAGGGGATAATGTAGACACAAAATCACACACATACTACTATTTTACTATTCCATCAAGTATGTTGTTATATGCATGGATCTTAAATGAGAAAATTATTCATTGGTGACACACTCCCTTGTCCATCCACTTGCTTTGATTGTTTTTATTGTCTTTCTCTCTCACAATTGTCATTTATGTTCCTAATTCTTGTCAGTCACGAAATCCACGTATATCTCTATTTTCACATATGTCATCATTTATCCCAGGACACTAGTGCTCACTTTGGACATTAGCACCAAGGCACTCTGTCCATTCTAAGTGCTTCATTATGTTTATTCTTGTTTACATTTTTGACATTTGTGGTCAACCTTTTTAGTTTTCTTATCCTTATCCTAAACTCATAGTCGGCCTTTTGGGTCACTAGTGTCGAAATTCAAACAAGAGATCCATATATATACACAACATACACATTATTATCTTAGCATTAAATTCTAAGGGTTAACTCATCTACATAATATCACTTCCATTAAAGGGACTTCATTTTTGGGTTGCATACTGCGTATAGGAAGGGAAGTTCTAAATTCCATATCACACATTTGCATCTTATCTAGATATAGCCCACTATCTTGGCATTATTTCAACGAGGGAAACCTAAGGACACTATTTCAAACACAAGCAAAAATAACTACATGGATTCTCGGAATGTAATGCAACACTTTGGGTCTTAAGTTCACTTATTGGGTGATCGTCGGGTCGATCTGACTTCACCTTTTACATTTTCCTTTGAATTTGATGCGTTTGTGAGATTTTGTAGGTAGCTAGAGTTTGTCTTGTAGGTTATATGTAGCGATAGTAGTAGGTGATTGACAAAAAGTAATGAAACCCTAATGACATAAGAAAATGAAGATTTCTTACTTAATGCGATCCAACGCCTTGAGGATAGTCACCGGCGCCCCAGTGCCCTTTTCCAATGCCAGACACCCATGTCCTATGATTCTTAGGTCCCAAAATTTACAGGAACAATTATGACACTTTGTTTCAATCTGTTCAACACTTTACATTGCTTAGACCAATTCCAGTTGCACAAGATTCATCTAACTCATTTATATCTCTAATTTACTTATAGTCTTGCATTGCTTGAGTGATTAAAATTTGTATATTTATTGTATTTTATCATATGAGTTACTATGTAATTAGATTTAATTAAGTTTTTATTAAATCACCACATGCCACCACTGGTTGCTCCTATGACCAAGTCACACCGCACCACCTTTTTCCATGATCGAGCTATCCTTTTTATCCCTTACCTTTGAATCTTCCACTCCAATGCCCAACACGCCACTACTCTCCCATTGTGCCCAACACACTCTAACACTCTACCACCCACCCACTCCCACTTGGTCATGCACATGACCGTGCTGCGCCCCACACTCTTCTCTCTCTCTCTACACACCCTTTACTTTTCTCACCTCTCCTCACCTCATCCATTCCTCGTGTCACCTCTACCACCATCGCACTACCACACCACACCGAGTGATCGGGCCAAAATCCATCCATCCACCTGGCCTCACCCCTTGCGTCACCCGTTATAAAAACAAGCCGACCCAACCTCCTCCCAACCCCTATGCATCACCTCTCCTGAACCCTACCCTACCCGGTCATGGGTGCGACTGAGCTTTTGCCCAAACCCCACTTCTCTTCCCCCACATCACTCCAATGACCATGTGCCACACCCCTAATATCCTTCCTTACAATTGCACTTGAAATAATCCACAAGCCCTCCTCACAACAGTGGACTCCCGACTTGATCACACTCATGCAACCGGGTCTAAGACAACACCCACCTCACCATTTACCTTCGTAGAATCGCCACTATCCCCTCTCGATCACACATACGGATCTCATCCATTTCCAACCCTTCTTCCCTCAATATAACACCTGTACCCTCTTCCATATCTCATATGCACTTTTATCCCTCCAAATCCTACACGGTTGCATCCGTGATTGAGGTGTTATGCCATGTTTAATCACCCCTTCAACGTTAACCCCAATGTTAGGCCCTCTGTTGTCCACTACCTCTAACACTATCCACTACCCCTCTTGGCTCGGTTGCATCCACGACCACAAAATGACTTGGCCTCTCTACTCCCATCTTCCCTTTCGTCGGCGCCTCTTTGCTATTTTTTAGCCCACCCATTTCCCACTCAAGGTTGTGACTACGAACTTGTTTATGTAAAATCACAACACCCCTCGAATGGCTTGATTGTGAATGATTGGGAATTCGGTGTGATTTCCAAACATGGAGCTATCCTAAGTGTGGGACATTGCGAAATGGGATAGCTCTCCAGAGAAGGCCGGTTCCTGCTCCTAATCCTACCTGCCACAAACTACTCCTAATGTAAGAAAAACTATTGACTAAACCTAATCTAAAGCTTCCAAGGGGACATGGAGAGAGATACATGAAAGTAAAACCTACACTAAGAGTGGTGATACACCAAGAAAAGGAGTGCTTTAGCCACTTTCCATCCTGCAAAATAGTGAAGAATACACTTGGAGAGGGTGGTCATGCACCACAGACCAACATGCACACATTACACCATTTTCAAATAAACATATTAACACAAAATACGTGCAGTGAAACACAAGTTTGCACAAAACACCTGATAACAATGAAAGGAAAGAAAGAACAATCAAACCATGAAAGGCTAAAAGATTTAACACAAACATAGTTTCATTGCTCCATATGAATTTACACAATACATTGCAGTAGGGAAAGGCAAGAATGCCATTAAAATTTTTAGTGTGAAGGCCTTAAGCCCCATGAAATTCACAATATCCCAGTTGAAGGAATGGAGAATAGGGGTGCAGAGGAGGAAAAATGACCAACTCCTTGTTTTGTGCAACCCCTTTACAATATATAAAGAGGAATCTTGAATGAGATAGAGAGAGAAACCCAAAATCCCTTCCAACCACCTACAAAATCCATCATGATGCTTGTAAGAGTGATGGGCAAGTTTTCAAAGCCCATACCCTTATGTACTTTTCCTTGTTGGAGAAGGAAACATGCCCATACTCTCATTAATGACCTCTCACCTACCGAGAGCACCTTTGCTCAAATTTCATGTATTTTCGGAGGTCCAAAACCTCAAAAAAATTTATTTCGACAATTCCATGTTGTAGATCGTCTCCTTAGCTTTCCAACAACTAGTTTTTTGTAGAAAATGAACATCCTGGGCCAAAGTTATGCCATTTAAGGCTTCTAGAGGCTCTGTAATTTTGAGGTTTTCAAAACCTTAGTAAATCCCATTTTCTTACTTCCATCGCAAAGGTCTCGTTTCCATGATTCCAAAACTATGATTTCGTGAGATTCTGAGCACTAGAGCCCAAGTTATGGCTCCTTGAATAAAAGGGGTTTTTCATTTTGGGATATGTGTGTTTGGCTTTGTGTTGACAAATAGCTTGGCGAGCTCTGCGTTGAGCTTTGGTATCTCGTGATCTCCATTGCCTTGTCCTTTGTGTTGCATCCTACCGAGATGCATATTATCTTCATTTGCATTGGCCCGTAGGATTGGTGTCACCATTCCCCAAAGTCATCGTTACATGTCTTTTCTATCCTGGAACTGACCTCCAATTTTCATCTTTTGATTGGCTCCCTTTTATCGCCGAGTCCCTCTACACGTCCACATTGTTAGTGCTTCCAGTGAGTCCCCAAATGGCTTGGCATCACCACCGAGTTCCTTGACCTAGGGTCGGATCATGCCCCAGGTTAAGTTCCTTGTGGCGGTTGAGCCTCCTGAAACAACTTTCCCACTTATCCACTACTCATCCCGAGCATCTCGAGTGCTAAAATCTGCATCGCTCCCCATTTTCTTAGTTTGGCGGGCTTTCCATTCCCTTCATGCTAACTGAGCTTGGTCATTGGCTCATCTACGGATTAAAATTCCATGTGCCCACCTCCAAAGTCTATCTGCATTGCAATGACCATGCTACTGAATCAACACGTCTAGGAATCGTTGGCGAGCTAACCCACATGACTTCCATGTATTTGCTAGCTCAAATCCCGCGCCCACAAACTTGTGGCACTACACTTGAGCCTATATGTTTTGGGACCTTTCCCTTTCAGGATTTCATAATTTTTACCCCGAGTTGTGTTAATATTCACCGAGTTGGCCCCTCAAAAACTCTGAAAAGTTGAAAGGCCGAAGTCTGAAATTCAGACTTCGAGTTTCAGACATTTCTTTTCCCCAGCCGATACTGTTCACTTGGTTCCCTATGATTTTCTCCAAAATCCGAAGTCCCAAAACTCTGAATTCGGAGTTTCAGGCTTCAGAATATTCTCTCACCATTTGTATGAAACGTGCCCCCGACGTCTGATGTTTTTTTACCCGAAGCTCTGAGGGCGACTTCACCATTTCCCATCACTATTGCATATAGACTTGGCTCGGTTTTGACACTGAGCCGATCCTTACACATCTCCCCGCATTGAATGAGCTTCTAGCCTCATTTTTTCACCTCAACCGAGCTCAATCCTTTTTGATGTCAAGCTCCCTCGCCGAGGACAATTCCGCCTTCACTCCTCTCGGTTCTGCGATGACCCCTCAAGACCCCTCATTTACATGGATCTTCATGCTTGCCTTATGAACTGAGCTATGGCCGAATCTATCCATCTGCGACATTCGCTCCGCTCGGTGACCGCTCGGTGACCAAACCTTTGCATTTTGTAGCTTTACCTCATGCATCGGGTCAATCCTGCATTTCCTTTTGCCCATCGTGAGCTCATTCCATACACCGCGTTTGCATCTCGATCCTAACTTCGCTGTGCATTGCCACGACTAATCCTTTCACCTTACCGCGCTATCCATGCTTCACCCTTTGAAATAGCTCAATCTGGAATTTTTACCACGAGTTCGACTTCTGTTGACATTGTCGTGGGCTCGAGCCATGTCCTCCACGTGACACCATGGCCTGGTGTCACACCCCATTTTGATTTGTATCGAGATGACTTGGCTCAACCTTAGGGCCACTTAGCTTGTGTTCGTGGCCATTCCTCCTTATCGAGCTATCCAGTTCAAGCGATGAGCCGACTTCCCTTATCATCAAGATTTCCTTCTACTCTTCACTGCAAGCCTTGAGCTCGTCCCCATGTCATTTGTGAGCTCTAATGAGCTCAGTTCCAATTTTCTCATTTGAGTTCCTCCATTCTTGCTTTGCGACACTTCTATGGCCGAGTTGACCCATATGATGACTCGACAACTTAACTTTGACTCAGTGCCCCTGATGGGCTGTTTTGCAACTTTAGCCTTGGGATATCGAACTTTGGGATTTTTTAGAATTTTCTCACCTTACGGGCTCATGAAAAGCCCGAATAACATGGATTTATAGCCCGTCAACGAAATATTTTCGTTTTGCTTGTTTTGATCGGGCATGGGCTTACGGGGCTTGCATTTCATCATTTTTAAGTTGATCTTAAGGGTAAAAACCTAGAAGAGGAAAAAATTCCTCGATATGATTTTCACTTCAACTTCTTGAAAGTACTCCTTAAAACCGTGGGCTGCATGTAACTCAATTTCTCCCTTAGGGGTCTTGTTCGGTGCTTAGGTCTGTTAGGTCCCCGTTGTCCATTTTCCTAGGGGACAAAATGGATAATGAGAACTTCCCAACTCCTATTTACACTTCCCACACCTAACTCTTCCCCACCTCTGTTGTGACGTTCGCCACCCCCACCCATCTCCCCCTCTACCATCAAATTCGACTCTTCCTATACCCCCGCACTCACCTCCCTCCTCTTGCAGCCTAAAATAATGTAATAAGGGCAAGTCACGGGCGTGATCGACCCTTTATTCACAAAAAAAAACAAAAAACAAAACAAACCACAACAGATCGGTCATGGCTATGACCGGACCCTCCTGCTTGTTGCATATGAGACGAACCGATACCTCTTAGAAACCCAAAACAAAAAGAAAAAAACAAATGCAAGCCCCTAGTCACGGCCAGTGAGCGACTCTACCCAACTAGTTGTGCCGCGATGATCGGTTTCCAAACTACTTCAACCAAATAGTGAAATAGACTAGACCTATCATGCCCGCGACAGGTTCCCTCTCGGCTAGTTGCGGGCCGCAATGACCCCTTCTCTCCTCCATGCTCATAACAACACAAAAAATACGAAAAACCTCCCAAAATAGGCCAATTGTTTTCCCGGTCATCTTCTATACTCTTCATCCTCCACACTTTCACAATCGTGGACTCTCATGATCTTTGCGGCGGTTATGCATGCGAGAATAATGCCCTCTGATAGACCATTGTGAAATTATTCTAGTACCCTATTTACCTGATCTGGTCCTATGCACCGAAGAAGAACACCCTTCAAATCCCTTCGAAAGAGAACATTATCCACCATAACGTAAGGAATAGACTGGAGACGGAAGCTTTGTCTTTGAACTTTGTCCATGCTTGCATGGTATTCTCCTAAAAGGAGAAAAAATTTCATCTTTGGCAGCCAATCAATCTGGTTATCATCCTGAGGTTCAGATGATAAAACCCCACAATCTAACAACTTTTCTATTTCAACAAGAGACCTTTAATGTACAAAGAAAGAAGGATTTATTTTTCATTGTTTTGATTGCTTGTTGGTTTTTGTATGTAGATTTGCATATCTAGTTGCAATTCTGATTGCCTTGATTGTTCATATAAAGCTTGGAATTGTTAATCAAAGTCGGAGATGTTGTTGAGTGAATGATCTCATGATGGAGCTTGTAGTCCGTATCAATTTGAATGTTTTCCATTGGAATTGGAATGGGTATGCATACACATGGGGGATAGTCCTCATTTGTGTATGGATACGTCGATCTTGGAGCACCATCCAAGAATGCTAGAACACGCGTCTAAATTTTTATGCTTGTGTTGCGAGCTGATTTCAATTTTGTTTGAATGTTTATGGAAATGATATTTTTGTCTAATGCTTTGCAAAACTGAAAGGCCTTCGACAAATAGGCTAAGTTTGGATTGGTTATAAAAATAAATAATAGCTTGTGAATGATAAAACAAAATTAAACTACTATATGAAAAGTAACTACAATCTTGGAACCTATCCCTTAATTAATTAAAAAAACATTAATTTATTTCTATTTTGTGATTGGCCTAGAGCATGGGCCCTACCCATGTTGTGCGTCTTTGGTTACGGTTAGCTAAAAAAACTAATGAATTTTGGATTTTCATGGTTTTAAAAACACAAACTCAATTTAATTGAGTGTTTGAAACGCATGAGATAACCTCTTTTTTTGGTAGCTTTCAATTTACTAATCATGCATGCAAATACAAATTAAATGCTAGAAATAAATTGCCAATGGATTTCCTTTGTATTTTCCATGAACAAGAGAGGCGAGCATATTTAAGGAAACTAATTAAAGGTGGATATTTTTTTGTGTTTTCATATTTGTGAATGCATGCAAAGAGAAAATGCAATGATCTAAGTGTTGTGAATGAAATTGTTAGTTTCATTTTGGTTATTTTTCAGATTATGAATGAATTCAAGGACGAAGAGTTGAAATGAATGGTTTTATTACTAAATATACAAGTGTAAAACTAGTAAATGCAATCTAACTTATTGAAATGATGTTTTGATGTGAGATTAAATTATGTTTAAATACAAGATCTAATTGATGTAGTTAAGATAGAGGGTCTCGAGTTAATAAGAGCCCCACCTTGCAACTGCATAGTAAACACAATAGAAATCGACATAAAAAAACATTATTTATTGATCTTCAAGCATCAAAAGGCATTAAAAATGTACATAACCTCAAAGGGATCGCTTGGTTAATATGTGCGAGACTTTGCACTTACTAACGTGCTCAAATACAATTTTTTTGTGTCCCTATAACTTGCGCTCCTACAAAAGTCTCATCTACGGTTCTAAAACCTCCTTCATCTTCTACTCGGTTGTTCTTTATTTGTGATATTCTTCTAATAGAAGACTATAAAAATTCTATTAATAGGAGAACTATGTTATTTGTTTTAGAGGGATAGTTATTACTTTTTTAGTTGATGTTGATAAGGGGTGTGATTGATTTTGTAAGTGTAGAAATATAGATGAACCACTTCATTTAAAGGTTCCATCTCTACATTTCAAACTTGTTACAAATTCATACATATACATTTGTAAATCTTATATCATGAGTGGTAGCATTTTTGGAGTAGTTTATTTGAACTAAACATGAATACATGAAGACTTCCGTACATGTGCAAATTTTATAGTTAATTACTTTTGTAGTTGATGTGGTTTGTAATTATTTGGGGGAAATTGTGTTAGTGTTGCAACGTGTTTGAGATGGTGGTTGCATCGGTTGTTTGGTTGGTTTTTGTTGAAAAACCTTTTTTGTACTGTCGATAACATGTTGATAAGGGGTGTGATTGATAGTGGTAGTGTAGGAATATAGATGAAACATTACATTGAAATGTTCTATGTGTACATTTAAATTTGTTACAAATTCATACATATACATTTGTAAATCTTATATCATGAGATCTAAACTAAACATGATACATGAAGACCTTTGTACATTTGCAAATTTTATATCATGAATGGTAGCCTTTTGTGGCCAATTTTATTTTCACTAAACATGAATACATTTGATACCCCTTGAATGGAACTTTGCTTTGGATATAAGAAGTGTTGAGTAAAGTAGTAGTGGAGGTGCTATCAAAGTAGAGGGTAGTATTTACGATGGGTTGAGTGATAGTAGTTTTGAATCCTCCTTTCTTCTTGCTCCAAGTGTTGGTATGTGCACCATTTTTAGTACCTTTCGAATGAAAAAGGAGGTGAAATGCACAAATTTGCAAGTGAGGGAACTTTGGAGAAAGTTGTGAATGTCAGACCTTGCCTTTCAGTGGTTCCAATGTCGATAGTTAATCTATGCAAAGTAAGTCCCTAGGACTTGTGGATAGTTAATCCCCAGACCATTTTAATCGGATTGTCTTTGATTCCCTCTCAAAATAGGGGTATCGAAATATGTAACAGGTTGGAGGGATCCCAACATGGGTCATTGTATCTATCAAATTTGACAACAAAAATAAAGGTAATGTTGGTGGTGGCATTGATGTGTCGTAGAAAATGTCGGTGATTGTTCCTATAGCACCATTTACAAGGCCTGCGTCAACCCATAAATTAGCAATAAGCATGATTTTTTTGTTGTTTGCATAGCAAAAACTTTGTGTTCCAACTGATCATCATCAAGATCTCCTATTGCAGCTCACATGTTACTTTCAACAATGGATTGGGTGATTGGAACGTTCAATGCTTTCAACATCTGAAGGTTGTGGGAGTTCACAGATCATTTTTTTGCAAACAAATGTGGTGTGTCCTTAAAAATGTTGAGCTCCTGCTGAGTTAGGTGTGAGTCGGTGTGAGACATTAGGAGTTCCTAGTCCTCAATAAGAGGAGTTGAATCTCGCATGTGGAGCAGTAAATTCCAAAATGAAACTTGTGCATTGGTTGTTCCTTGTTTCCAAAATATTGTTTTCAATGTAATGGAAGAATGGAATCCCTTCCAAAGGCTAGCTCCATATGAATTACTTGCATAAAGAGGACTATCCAAAACTAGTGGTAATTGGTCGAGGTCACCGAGGAGGATGACAGATTTGTTCCCAAATTCAGATGTTTTTGAATGTGGGAAAGCCTCACGTAGCTTGTTGTCAATTTTTCTTAGCAACTTTGGGCCGATGAAACTCATTTCATCAATAAGAATATATTCTATATGTTTTAGTGACTCTTGAAAAGATGATAATGCATGGCCTTCAAGGGGTTTTAGTTCTTTGATTGGAATACGAAGGGTTGCATGGATTATGGATGCGAGAGATGTTGAATGTTGAAACACCGGTAGGGGCGAGCAGAAGGAGAGGTGAGGGAGATGTGGTTGATGTTGTTGTGAATGAATTCTAAATTTTATTTATCAGAAATGATTTTCCTGTGCCATTTGTTCCTTGAATTATCAATCTTAGTGGAGGTAGAAGGGATTTGTTTGTTGAATGGTGTAGTATGGTATCAAGAGCTAGTTGTTTTTTGAAGAAAAAGGAAGTGTGGAAGATGGTGGTGTGGCCTACATGTTGGTGTTAATTGTGTCTACCTTTTCTCTCTCGATGAATGATGAACCAGTTATCTACAAATCATGTGGAACATCATGTATGTTCTAATTATTGTGTATGTCAAAATCTTGTTTCCCAAATTTTCAAGATTGTCAAGACCCATGTTGTTTCCTAGATGAAGTTGTGTGAAAACCTTTCATTCATGCAATGGTTCCTGTTGAATACTACATTCAACCTCAAAGTCAAAACTAACATCTGTAGCATGTCTTGTGTCTGTAGGTAGTGCATAAAACATGCCACGGTCTGTAGTTGTGCTTGAACAAGTCCCAAGTGCCATTGATGTCATGTGGGGTTGAGCCAAATTTGGAGACAATATTTCTAAAAGGCTTGTATAAAAGGAGTTCTGACCAATAGAAAAGGTCATAGGACATTGAATCTTGAGCTGGGACATCCACAAATCTTAGGTGGACCCAAACAATTTCTTGACTCGATCATAGTTTCCATTTATCACCTTTACGATTCTTGTTGTAGCTCCAATCTCGAGCAACTTGAATAAGAGGTAGGTGTTCCATGCTTACAGGAGAACTCTATATGCATCCAAGAAAATGGTTTTTCTTGTACATCGGCGTCACTTTCAATGACACGTCTCAAAAAAAAATTGCCAACATTTAATGATACAAATGAACGGTTGCATATACAAGTGGAAATTTTTGGAGCATGTGGCATGTTTCTTGTGTGCTTATGTCATGTTCAACAATGCTTTCTGTGAGCATTTTGCGATCACAATATGTGATGGAGAATCTGTCATTAGCATCTCTTGAAAATATGGATAGCATTTGGTGATAGGTTTCTGAACATTGCTCTGCTTTTGAAGCATATTTTGCAATATACTTAAGAACTGCATGGCGGGAAAGTATTGGTTGGCAAATCAACATTTTCTCTCCATATGGATATCATAGTTTGATTGTGGATGTTCAATCTATCATCATTTCTCAAGGGGGTACTTAATTTTCCCATCACTTTCAATGAGCAAGGATGAAGTAGGTTGTGTGGCCCAGGGGCATTGTACCTACACTACAGTTGTGATTGCTTTCTATGCAGGCATGTTTATCTAAACATTTAGTGTGGCATTGAACACGATTAAGTAGTTCTTCAAGGTCCACATGTGGGGAGGAGGATAGAATTTTGTTGTATCTAGTAAACAAGGGTTGTCTAGGAGTGACCTGCGAACAAAATCCAAGCGGTTGCAAGTCGGGCGGGGTTTCCAGGTAGACATTAAAACTTATCAAAGTATTGTTTTGTCGCCTCGATAATAGATTTATCCACCCAATCCATTGCATCAACTTTAGGGGTGTTTCAAGCCAACAATAAACCATGGACATGTGCGGAGCCTCTATGTTGTCCATTCATACCTATGAGATGAGGGAACATAAATATTAGCTATGTAGTTTGGAACAAACTTATAAAAAAGTAGATTGTATTACCTATACCAAAAGTCTACTAGCTCCAAGTTCCTTCTGCAATATTTCTTCACAAAATATTGTGAATCTATGATGATGGTATGTTGATACTCGATGAGGGTTAGAGACAATGTTAAGGGTTCTCCAACATTGTGTGGCTCGGATCAGTAGGGCATGCACTAGACATAATATTGTGGAGATCTGGCCATTTAGTGTCTGCAACACTTAGAGTGAAGAATAAGGTTGGTGTCCCCAATTGTTCTACCATATCTGAAAGTTCACTTCTAATTTTTTCCCAAAATGATCATGTCCCTCAAAGGCTCGAACCAAACCACATTAAAGTGTCTGGGAGGTTGTCTTTGGGGCATTCCAGTAGTTGTCTTTACAAATCTCCAATTGTTGGAGGGATTCCAATTCGATGTTCTATTTCATAAAAAAATTGTTGTTGTAGACTGGCTCTATGCCACATTATGAGGTTTAGAAGGAAGTAGCAAAATCATGGGTGGGAACCAAAATGCCCATCATGGTAGTGCATCAAATGTAGAGTGTATTCATGCATTGGAACTTCTTTTATGCGGGGTTGTTTCCCACATTATTTTTCCTACTGGAAACAAAGTTGGGAAAGCCATTGAGAAAAGGCCCTTTATATTGTATTCATTTATTGGCAAGAGCCCAAGCTCTAGCCATGGCATGGTAAATGGATTTTCACCACTGTGGGTGAGAAAGAACTATTCTATTTCCTCTTCTTTTGTTCCTATATTGTGAGGTGTTGGCATGAAAGATGATGAGTGTTCATATGTTTCATCAAATTCAGTGAAACATCAATACCATGAGTTGTAGAAGTTGTTTACATTTGGGGCAATTCCATTGTGGTTGTGTTAAGAGAGGAAAACATTTGACGACTCAGATGGTAGAGAGGAAAGGGCATCATTTTCATTAAGACATCTTTGTAATAGGGATCGTGGCGGATTTTATATTGCAAGGCCACCCAAACACGAGATCTACTGACGTAGAAATCATACTTTGTTAAATTAGCTCCTTCCCTTTGTATGAGTACTATGTCCAAATCTCCAAAGGTGGTGTGGTAGGTATTTTTCTATTGAAGTAATGTTTTGTGGGAAACTTATGGTGTGTCCTAAGTATTTTATTGTCCGCCACGTACTTGGGTGACTTGCAAGAATGGATTGACTCATGTGATAAGCATCTCCTCAATTTGGGTTAAAGACACAAGAATGGTAGGTTGTTTTTCGGGTCCATGTTGTTCCATGAAGAGAAGTGGTGGCCATGTTTTTTCAAATTTGCATCTATTACATGAAGGAAAGCCTTCAAACAAACTTTTTTAATTCCAAGGTAATTTTCCAAATAGATTGAGCAAGTTTAGATGTTCACCAACAAATCTATTCTTTTGCGAAACCGGCATTGGGCTTCAATAGTCTGTGATGAGGGGATGGAATATGGGAAATCCTGTGTATGGGAAGGGGTGGGGTGTTTTGTTTGAGTGGATGGTGGATTGCAAGGTGGAAAGTAGTCAGAAGGAGAGGAGGAACTGGTTGTACATGTACGAGGAACCAAAGCAAGGTTTGTACTTGAGAAAAATCATGTGGCATCCCAAATAAATGGGAAGATGTGGCAGTAGTAAGCAAAAATGTGTTCATATGAAAGGAATTGGTATGGTCATGTAAAAATTGTTTCCATGGAAGTTACTTTCGGAATGTTGGTTGGCAATCCTTCACTAGTTGAATTTGATGGAAAGATTGGAATGTCAGGGAATGGTAGGTTGTTGGTCGATGTAAGTTGATGGATATTAGAGATTGTCATTGTTCTACACTCTAGGTGATGACATTGTTGTTGCTCAATTATGTGAACTTTATTTTTTGTAGTTCTCTCTTCATCGAGCTCATTTTGTAGGAGTCAATATGATTAAGAAGTCACAAACTTATGGAGTACCACCTGTTGAAAAAAATCCATGTAAGTCAGTAAGGAATGATGCATTGTTTGATGACATACAAATGCAAAAATAGTCAAAATCAATAAACTATATACAATTGAAATGCATGTGGAGTTCCATTGGAAACTACGCGTAAGAAGTAAAATTTTGAGGATAAAAAACTACATATGTTGCTGAAGGAAAATAATATTATCTATATGGAAAAATATAGTACGTTCACATAGTCTACAAGGATGCAAATATGTACATAACAAAAGTGCAAGTAATATTCATTTATTTTCTTAATAGTACTTTCAATCCACATAGTAGTAGGAGGCAATAGTATGTCGGTGTAAAAGGAAATACAACAGTTTTCTTTTGAAGCAGGGAAAAAGAGGGAAACATTTTCAGAAGTGCTAATGGATAATCATGGAAGAAGGTAAAGGAAAGATAGATATGAAATAACTAACATAGCATTGATAGTTCAAAGTATAGAAATGGATGGGGGGGTGTAAAGTTTGAAGGGATGGGTGCGTTAGAAAACTTTGCGTAAAGAAGGTTACAGAGGAGATGCATTGTTATCCACTTTCTTTGAATTAAGGATGACACATTTCAATCTATCGATTCCATGGTATGTCTCTTTTTTCAAGGAAAGTGTGAAGCAATATTCATTTCCGATGACATTGCTTGTAATTTCACTAGTTTCATCTTCATCTATAGACAATAGGTGGAGGTCACTAGCTGCAACACCCATGATTGACTCAGTTATCTCATCAAAAGTAGGTAACTGATTGAATTCCCCTGTTGGGTCCTTTAGATCAATCCTGAGTGCATATATATAATCATAGTTTTGAACTTCTACGTTGCAACTCAAACAAAACCATGAACCATTTCCATGCTCTCACACTTTTTTTTCCATTTTTTTCACCTTTTTGAAGAGGACATGCCATGTAAAAAAAAATTTCCATGTTGATATTTTTTATTTATGTTATAACCATGGCCCGTTCATTTTTCTTTGTTTTCCCCATCTGTAGGACCTGTGAAATTTTTTTTACAAAGGTCAAGCTTTTTGAGGGCCCAAAATTTTCTTGTGATAGAGGGTGTCAGATGGGAGTAGTCATTAGAAGAAAACCAACCATGAAGTGTAGTAGTTTTTGAAATTGGAGGGTTGACGTAACATTTTGTACTTGAAATTGTGTCAACTGATGTCTCATTGAAAATGGGGACATGATCATCTTTCAAGGACCGGGAGATGTGGTATATAAAGAATGTCTTTAAGTTCTTTGTTTATCTCATCTAAATGTTTTCCCCACAAAGTGATAGTGACAATGAATCCTAACATGTCCTTTAATTATAGAGTTCTTATCTTTGTTTCAGACTGGTCATGCCTATAAATAGTTGAGCATGGTGACATGGAAATAACAATGCCAATCAAATCAACAGAAGACCCGATGGCTCTTGCAGGTATGTCCTTGATTTTGGTGAAGTGAAAGTGATGGGAAGGTATTTTATCCTCATTTTTATATGAGAGGAGTTATGGTTGAGGATGGTTGCAGGAAAATCTCCAAAGCACTGTTCAAATGGTTGTAACATAGTTTCTCATCAGCAATCCTCCCATTGGAAATTGTATATAGCTTCCCATTTTCAATTTGATCATAGAATGTTTTGGCAACCTCATTGAAATAGGTGATGTGGATTTCTCCTCCTTTCCAATCCACAAAATCAAACCTAAACACATAACCATCCCCCTTTGCATTGTGATATTCGCAAAGGGTTGTTTTTGCTAGGGCACACCCTCTACAGACCACATGCACATAAATGTATTCAATCCACTTATTTGAGTTGGTGTTCTCACAAAATATTTGTTAACCTAGTTTACACTTGCATCTTTTAAGGAAACTGAATATTTTGGAGAGCATTTGTTGGTAGTCGGGTTGGAGCACCGATTAGCATATGTGTTTTCGACAAAAACATCCATTTCAATGATAAGAATAATCCTGCAATGGAAAAAAAATTGGGAAAAAATTAGAATTGAGCAACGGATGGAAAAAAATGGAAAGAAATTATAATTACTATAGGGGAATTATATACATTGGTAATTGAGCAAGGGATGAATCTTATAATTCATTTTTTATCATTCTAACATGGGATTTGTGTAAGCACACAATGGAGCCTTCTTGTATTGATTTTTGGTTACATGACTTGTAAATTTGGAGGGTAGAAGTGTTGTCTAAAAATGTAGCCCATCTGAAAGGTCAACACGATGTTGGGCACCCGTGTTGAGAACAGTGTAGGGAGGAAAGTGCAGTATCTGAAATGTAGGGTCAACATTGGAACCACCCTCAATTAATTGAGAAATTCCTTCGTGTGTCAAATTTATTTCCATGACAAGTAAAATGCTCAAGAAAGTGGGAGTTCTGCAAATATATGGTGGAAAATGTAAACTTGTAGCAGTCAAACATCAAACATGAAATGAAGGATGCGTTCACATAGCATTGTTTACCTTGTATATAACGTAAGTAAATTTACATGCATTTGTAAAAATGAGAAGCTCTAAAGTTTTTCTTCCTTATTCATTTATATTTTTTAAATAAAAAGCAAAAACATGAAGTCTAACCCTTAAAACAATTCAATATGCAAAAAAGTGATATAATGTACAAAGCTTTGGATGAAAACAACTATAAATTGCATAGTTATTTTTTGGAATTTTAAAACTATAGGTATTTGTATGCAAATATAATGAAAAAGACATTAGAAATGCATTGTTTTTGGTTTACATAAAGAATCGAGCAATAGTAAGAAGGAAAAATTTGAACATGTATGTTGAAAAGTTAGATTATGTGTCCCATATGTACTGCCACAATATATACATGCATTTATTTGAAATGAATTATAGATTATTATGTTAAGAAAATAGAATGGAAAACAATAAGAACAATATGTACACTTGAACTAAGAAAACTATAGGTATTTGTATGGAGATATAATGATAAAGAAATTAGAAATGCATAGTTGTTGGTTTACAAAAAAAACATGTATTTTAAAAAAATTTGATTCTTTGTCCGATATATATTTCACAATAAATACATGGAATTATTTGAAACAAGTTACATATTGTTTGAAAAAACACTTATAAACAAACCAATACAAGCTATTTTTAAATCAAATTTCTTGCTTTTTTGCTTGTGTAATTTTTTTGCATGTTTCTTATATTTTGTGCAGTTGCAGATGTCTTGATTGTTATTCCCATTTTCCTCAATTTTGGGGTGGTTCATATTTCAATGCATCTTCATTAGAATCATAAACCAAGCAAAATCCTCATGAATGCGGTCCAATTGTTTGAATTTGGAGAGAAAAATTAGGGATGTTGGCAACAGGTGGAGGCGATCTCTGATCATCTCAACTATCATTTTTTTAGGTGGTTTCGGTTTCCTGCAATGCAAAAATTACAACACATTGAAGACGTTTAAACTCTTCCTCCCTTTGCAAGTGAGGTGTAGTTATTGTCAAGCCCACCGAAGGGAGGGGAATTGTGTTTCTAGTCTGCATCGTATTAAACTGGAGAGGGAAAAAAAGTGTGTTAGTCCAAGAAGATATTCTTATTTATGATTAAAAAAGGATTGGAGCCAACTATAAATATAAATGAAACAATCAAAAGCAAATAAAATGAAAGTACTCTACAATAATTTTTTAGTCCATAACATGCAATAAACAAAACAAATGAATAAATACTTCAATCAATATTGAAACCCACCTAAAGTTCATTTAGAGACAACACTCTCTTCTTTACTGCAAGAGAAAGAGAATCAAAAATATCATATTACTCTTGCCTACCTAGATGCTATAACTTATCTTGCAAAAAAGTGAAAGAAGAAGTTAAAGAGTTGTCATCTCTTTGCATTGCCATTTCAAGAACATTTCAAAGGGTAGAAATTGTTGTTTACATGAAAATCTTAATTGGAAAAAAATCTTCAAAGTTGATCATTAAATACTTGATTATGTTCTTTACAATCCCAACTTGCATCCTTAACTGGCCATATGATTTCTTAAGAAATTTCAACATTGTTGGATTGCCACATCAGAAATAAGATTTATCAAACTATCCATGATTTGTCATTAGGAAAACAGACAAAGGATGGTCACTCTCCAGAGCTTAGCTCTCTTTGCATTGTCATTTCAAGAACATTTCAAAGGGTAGAAATTGATGTTTACATGTATGGACAAAACTTGTTGCTTGCAAGTTTTAAAGAATATGGATGGATTGCAAAGATTTTTTTTCAGTTTACTCGATATAAAAGTGTACATACCGTATCAAAAATTGTAAAATAAACTATAGTTAGGGATTACCCAATATATCAGTATAACTATACATACAGTATCAACAATCAGAAAATAAACTTCATTTTTTTCATTTAATGTTTATGCCTAATAAAGGCGAAAGTAGAGTCAAATTTGAGGGCCAGCTTCAAATTGCATCACTTAATCCTCTTCAAATCTTTCAATCCAACATATAACATAATCCTCTTCAAATATTTCAATCCAGCATATAACATAAGAAGATCACAGAATACATCTAGGAGCATGAATGAAACAGGAGTCTTCGAGCCCTGAAACTTTAATTTACTCAAAAATAATAATTTGTACACACTCATCACACCCTAAAATTGAGAGAAAATGAAGGAAATCAAGCCCAACGTCCAGAGTACTTTTTAAGGATTGTTGAAGCAGAATAGACAAGATTGAAGAAATATTTGATGCTTCCTATTCGTCTTTCCTTGCTAAACAAAATTGACACCAATTTTTCAACCAATCTTCAGGTACTTTGATTCAGAAGTAGATTACAGATTTACAGACTATAGTTAGATAATTGCAGCAAGAGAACAATGAACTGAAACACCAGGAATGGAAGAACAGCGCAGTTGGTAGCATAATGGGGAAATGGCATCCAAGAAGAAAGCTGACGAGAAGGAAGCTGTGGACAATAACTCAAATTTGCTTCAGTTGGTAAGATTTTTGTTTATATCATTACAATTTTCAAGTATTTTAACTTGGCCTTTAAGGCAGTTTTAAAGAAATATTAAGTAAATTTGAAGGCAGAAGAAAAAACATGCAGATAACTTTGAAAGCCATTGATCATTCTTTTTGCATGGTTCAATGTGCATAAGAAGATGGATGACTTAAATAATTTCTATTTAGTCTATGTTGATGGTTAAGGAAGGTGTAAACGATAGTATTCAGCGAGGATGCAAACTTTATGAATCGATACACCTACAATTTGAAGAATCCATCATTGAAATTTATAATTAGATAAAAATTTGATTACTAAAATCTTTGCAACACCCATAATAATAATGGCACTCAGAAATTTCTTGCTCAGACTCCACTGCTCATAGTCCGTCATTATGTGTTGCTAGAGACATTTCTATGTCTTATGACTTAGATATATCTAGTGCAAAATTAAAAATCAGTGGTTTCTTTGTTGAAATAAACACATACATGACCAGTAGAACCTGAAACCTTCGGCTCACCCTTAATTTTAAGACCGGTGGCTCTTTTTGAATACACTATATCCTGTACCTAAGAAATTAATACTCAGCATGGTGAGAGCAAACAGTATATAAGACATAAGAACGTGCCCATAATGCATGATGGAAAGAAGGAAAGAAATTATATTGATATCCATAAATGACCAAAAGTAAATCAATGAAACTCAAAAACATAGCCTGATCTGTAGTGATTAATTAACAGTGGCAGAGCATTGGCATAGGATGGAAATATCTGTCACGAATAAAACCCAACATAGCCAGTGCTATTGTAGTGCAGCATAACATCTTGTAAATGTAAAAGGTGCATTGGGTTGTGCATTGTATAGTCCATTGGTGCTATTATTTATTTTAATCAGATCTGTTGTGTGTAGACAAACACAACTGACTGATTTTTTCAGAAGGTGGTGATCATGAACTTGGAAAGGGATTTCTCGTACATATTGGTGAATAGGGCAAGAAGGAATACTTTGCTTGTTGACAAGTTATGACTTGATCCCACCAAAACTAAGAGATTCTAGGCAATTCTATCACAGATCAAGGGAGGAATTATACCTTTCCTTATCTGCAACTTAATAATTACATAGTTTACTTGTTTAACAGTATAGAATGTGTGTGTGCGCACATGAAGTCAAAAACCGATTACCCTAAAGATCACGCACGTTTGCAGTCAATAATAAAACTAAGTTTTTGACTTTGATATACTAAATTTAGCTGTGGCGCATTGGTGGGTGGCAGGAGTTGTTTGGAGGAGGTCAGAGGTTCGATTTTGCTCCCCACCATCACGAACGTGCGTGATGGATAGGGCCAGCTGTCAAAAACAATATTAAAATATTTCCCAAATCATACGACTAAAACAATTTCTGTGGAGAAAACTGAATAGAGGGTAGAAACCATACAATTTTAGACATCTAAATGAAACATAAAATCCATAAAAAAATAATTCGCCATCCCAGAGGCAGAATCCATTATACAACAACACACAGCAAATGAAAAGTTGACTATTATAATACATGCAAACAAAAGAAACAAATCCCAAAGTTTAGGGAGATATTAACCAAGGTCCAAGGGTGAATAATTTGAAACAACCGCAACACAGAACGAATGAAAACCCATACGGAGAAAGAGAAAAAGAATTAAAATCTTGAGAAGATGTCGATATCAAAAGTTCAACAATATTGCAACTGACCTGTATTCAGGAAAAGCCCTGTGCCTAACTGTAATGTCTCTTCAAATCTCCAAACGAGGTTCAAATTTCTTATTTAATTTAACCTTGTAAATGATTCACTTGATGTCGTCACGGGAGCCTTCACTTCAAATAAATCCCTTGCAAACAAAGAACACAAAACTTCGCATCACGGAACTTTGCATTACAGTAAAAACCCCTTCATATTAATAATATATACCCCGCAAAATTGCTAAATATACCCCGCATTCAACATGCAAAACAAAAAACAATAAAATTAAAAAACTAAAAAGCAAAACTGCTAAAAAACAATGAAAAAGTAAAAACATCAAAACACCCGTCGAAACCGTCAAAACGGCCGTCAAATTTAATCACAAAGAAAAAAGGTCAAAACGGCCGTCAAATTTAAGCCAGTGGCGTGAACGACCACATACCCTTTACCATATGGGGAACGCCTTTGGCGTAATTATTTTTGGGATGCAAGATTGCCTTCAACGCTTATATGCTCATGCATCAAACACTCCAACTAGAAGAATTATGATCTCATGATCACGAGGAATGATTGAGTGGTGGATCCAATCTTTTGATCACTGAGGATTGTGACCAAGGATTCCCTTTCTGAAAACCCAAATACCTTTGCATGCTCCACATCTTCTTTCTTCTTTTCCAACTCTTTGTTGGTCTCTAAAATTTAATCTCCTTAACACTATGGGTTAACTCTTACTTGGGCATAAACCATCCTCCTCTACCCAAAAGGTTAACTCTTACTTGTTAATCTATGTGCTGTGAGATTTATCCCACCATAGTTCTTCCAAATATCGATGTTCTTCTCTTCACATATTATTGTGTTCTAAACCCCACCTTTGTCTAACTACCTCCACCAAAATACTCTTTCTTGCACCTTTCTTTCTCTTGTGGGCTTGTACCCACTATCATTCAACCACCTTCTCCTAAAGCCTTGTAATTTATGTTCAATCACTATTGAGCTTACTCTTGGTTTGCCATAGCTCCTATTTTCTCATGGTTGCCAACTCTTTCTCTTCTCTTATTGTCCTCATTTTTATGTCAAACAACTCCTTTATTTCTACTTAACCATCATCTTCTTCACTATTTACAACCTTCAATGTGTCTTCAAAAAGACCAATTATATCCTTCTAGAATGTTGTCCCAAATAGGTTCTCATCATATTCTTTATCTTCTCCACCTTTGTGTTTCTAAGGCTTGTATAAGAATCTCCTCCATCCCATCATCTTCAAACTACATCTCTACTACAACCCGATACATTTCATCACATGCTTAGAATGGTAATAAATTCAACTGCTCTATCTCATCCTCATCTTCTTTTATGCTCAAAATCTTTACATCAAATGTACGATGATTGCAATCTTATTTCTTCACATATCCATGCCATGCACAAAAAGAACCTTTCACTCGCTTTTCTACATGAGGACAATGCATACCTTGACTCATAAGAGTTTCTTCACCAATACCCATGTGGGATGCTCCCACATATGCAACATTACTTGCATCCTTCAATATTCTTGATAGAAACATTTCCACCATCTCTATCTTCTTGTTTTCTTCTATACCACATGAGTGAATTTCTTTATCTTTCCAATCTCTTCCACTTTTCCTTGTGAGATTATTCTCTCCCACCTCTAGTTGTTGCAAATGAACTCCCTCTTGTATGTCCTCTTGAGAACATTCTTGTACCATCAATCTCCCACTCTCTCTTCTATCCATGATGACTTGAAGAGAATCTTCTTCTTTTCCCACATCCTTACCAACCATCTCTTTAATTGCTACTACAAAATTACCTTCTTGTTCTACCTCTTTACTTTTATTTTCAAACATATGAGCATCTTTGGACTAAACCAAACTTTTCTATTTCTTTGCATTCTTTACCTTTCCTTGAATTCCACATTGAAAACACATTGAGGGAATAAAGAGTTCCCACAAACACTCTTTCTAGCTCTTCATCATGCCTCATAAACATTTTGTCCAACTCTTCTCCATTGCTTGCATTCTTCTCATAGTTTGTGCCCGAGAGAATAGACTCCAATTAGCTCATTCTTGACAACCTTCGTGGCTATTATTTTTCATTCTTATTTTTATTTTCATCTTCTTCATATGCATGATCTTAAACCACACTCAAATTATGTCCACTAATATGAACTTTAACAACCTCCACTGTTTCCTTCATGGAAACTTGAAACTATTATTTTCTTTCTTTAGCCCTTCTTCCTTGTAAAAGAGAAATATGAAATTCTTTATCGTTATCTTTCAATGAAAACTCAGTTTTTTTCCACTTGTGGGATTCCAAACACTCTTTCCCATCATCAAGTAATGGGTCACCTCCTTCCGGTTCACAATATATCACCTCTACATCCTCATTCATGGAGATCTCTTCTTCTATGGGCTTCTCAAAACCTCTTTCTCTTTGCTATTCTAAAAATTAAATTTGGGATCCTCACATAGAAACCTCACTCTTTTGTTATCTTTTAAGACAACCCTTTTCTCCTCACTCATATCCTTCTCCTTTATGTTTCTTGGAATATATTTGAGCTCCTCACATGGAAACATCTCTTTTATATCACCTTTCATGACAATATTCTTTCTTCCTCTCTCCACCTCAAGACATGAAGCTTGTTTAACCACTCTCCTTGAATAATTGTTCAAAACTAGCCCCATCAACTTGGAAACCATATATTCCCAAATTTTCACCTTCTTATTTCCATTACTTTGGCTCCTCTCTCGGAGATCTATCTAATAAATAGTTGTAACTCCATATAGCCTCTTATAAGAAACCAATACCATTTTAGGGTCTTGAATATTAGCCTCCTCTAAAAGAATTTATTTTTCCACTATCCATCTCACGAGCTCATTTGGGATCTCTTTACCACTAAACAAAATATCATTACAAGTGGTATTACCTCTTTCCTTCACCTTGACCTCTGTTAATCTCTTTGCTTTGATAGCTTGTCCTGTCTTCAAGGCATCCACCTTTTCATTTAGGGGTAACAACATATCCTTTGATCTCTTTTTCTTCATCTACTACTGCAACATCTTCACTTTTTTGATAATCCATCATATCCAATCTTGCTTGGAATTCCTTTAATATGTAAACTAATTCTTCTAATCATGGTGTTCCTCCTTTCTTGTGTGCCATAGATCTTTAACAAGCAATATTATCTTTCACAACCTACATTAAACTCAAACAAGAGCCTCTCTTTCACTCTATATATTGGTTATCCATAAACTGCTAAGTTCTAGCAATAAACATATCACTATGCTTGTGAAAAATGAATGAATTACGTGAGTTCTTTGTTAACCAAGTTAATGTGCAATAACAACACACAATTATACTAAAAAAAAGAGAAAAGAGAGACAAAAGGAGATAAGATTTATCCTGGAGAAACCCAATGTGAGAAAAAATCCAGCGGGTGACGAATTTTCTCCCCTTCATTATGTAATTATCCAATAATATAACTCACTACCAATAATTGGCTATCAATAAGAATGAACACTCCTTCTAATTGTATCTACTTGCTCACAATCTCTCAAACAATGAAGAACTCTGCTCAAATGAACAAAAAAGAAAGAATTCAACTTCTCCAACTTATGCTCACATTAGGATTCATCCAAAATCACTTGCTAGAATCCTTCTAAAACCCGTATTTATAGATACTCAGTTAAGGGATGCATGGAGAGGCAAAAATAATCGATTGAGAAGATCAATAATTTTTAATCAGTAGAGATCCTAAATTCTGGAACCGTATCACATAGGACCACCACTTGCTGTAGACTAGAGATTGCATAACTGGCTGAAGTGTTTGCGCAACCACCGATCTACATGAGCGGTGGTCACGTAACCGTTAGGCGGTTGCATCACCATCAACCGAGAAATACCCAAAGCGAGAACACCAAGGGCCTAAAATGTCATTTGGAGGTGTCCAGATCACCCCACCCCGATGGACCATCTTGTGAAGACAGAAATAATCGAGAACCTATAGAGAGAGTATCAAATAAAGAGATTACATAAAATAAGGCATTTCTTGATCCATTTTTGGATCAGACTTTCCTTGAAGCTTTTAAGTCCCTAAAAGCTTCAAGGACTTAAGAGGTGAGGAAATTTATTCCCCACGTCTTCTCTGGAATACCACTTGGATTTGGTAGACAACTGATCTTTTAACCCAATCAACCACCTGTCCTACACTCCTCTTTGTGTTGTCCTTTCTTTCTGCTGTAAAACCAAATCTTCCTCCAATTCCAGCTCACTTTCTGGAGCAAGATCCTCAATAGACGAAAGTAATACTCCTCCTTCTTCATCATCCAACATGGAGGGATAAAAAATATGTAAGTTTTAAAAATTCATAATGGAATAAATCTTCATATAAGGAGGAAAATCCAAGTGAAATACATTCTTACCCACTTGTTCCAGAATTTAAAATGGGCCATTTCAAAGAGGCCTAAGTTTCTTAGCTTTTCCCTGTAGCCTATCCCGACTCAAATACAACCATACCTTGTCTCGAACAAGGAAAAATCTCAATCCTATGCCAATCACGTATGATTTGTACTTGGCCTTTGTGACTCGCAACCTCTTTTGTACTTGAAGATGTATCTACTAAATTTTCTCAATAAAATTTTTAGCCTTGTGGACCTCTAGTTCCACTTTCCCATTGCCTTTGCATGGTAATCTTAAAACAACATCACAAGCACTCTTACAAAAATAGCCAAAACATGTTTCAAAAGGAGTTTTACTAGTCGAAGCATGAACTGCCCTATTATAAGAATGTTGGATATACACAAATTTATCATCCCAGGTCCTCGGATGTTTCCTATTGTACCCTCTCAAGAGATGGACCAAGGTATGATTCACCACCTTTATTTTCCCATTTGTCTATGGATGAAAGGCGGTAGACCTCTTTAGCTTCGTATCCATCTTTTCCCACAAAGTAGACCAAAACTTCCCTATGAATCGCGAGTCCCTGTTTGACACAATATAACTAGGTAAACCAAAGTGAACCCACACATTAGCAAAAAATAACTCAGCTACATCACTGACCTTAATGGTCTTTTGTAAGGAATAAGAATACACATTTTGCTAAATCGATCTACAATTACAAATATATAATCATGACCTTTTTTGGAGGTAGGAAAACCACCCACAAAATCCATGGAGATACTTTCCCATGGTTGGGAAGGAACTAGAAATGGCATATATAACCCCAACTTCCTATTATTAGGCTTGCTTTTACTGCATAAAACACAACCCTTGATGAATTTAGCAACTTTGGCTTACATGTTTGGCCAATACACATACCTCTGTAAGTGCGCTATAGTCTTTGTCACACCAAAGTGACTAGCTACCATGGAAGTGTGTGCTTCTCTCATCAACTGCACTCTTTCCCTCTTAGGCACACAAAGTTTCTTGTTCTTGTAGAGAAAACCATCCTGGAAATAGTATTCTCCTCTAGGTGTAAATCCCTCGCTTGGAGGTTTCTACTGAAAATTTCTACAAAATTCAAATCCTTCTCATAACCTTCCTGATATGATTCACACAAAAAGGATCAAGAAGAGTTAACATACCCATAACTGAAATCAAAGGAGGTATAGATAACATATCAACTATCTTGTTAGTCACACCTTTCTTATATTTAATAATTAAATGAAATTGTTGTAAGAAACCAATCCATTTATAATGTCTAGCTTGTTGAAGTTTTCTTTGAGCTTGTAGATATTGGAGAGGTTGATTATTCGCGTGGATGATAGTTTCCTTACCCATCAAATAATGTTTCCATTTCTTGATTGCTTTAACAAGAGAATACAATTATTTTTCATAAGTACAATAATTCAGAATTATACCGTGAAACAATTTAGAGTGATAACATACCGGCATACCTCGCTGAAGTAGGACAACCCCATAACATTTTCATTGACATCAGTTTCCACTTTGAAGGGCAACTATAAATTAGGTAAAGAAAAAAGCTGGAGCATGATTTATTTTATATTTAAATTATTCAAAAGAAATATGTTGTTCCTTACCCCAATCAAATGTCTTACCCCCTGTTGTCACTGAATGTAGTGGCACTGCTACGGAAGAGAAGTTCTTAATGAACTTTCGTAAATACTGAACTACTCCAACAAAACTCATGGTCTCTGCCAAACTTGATGGTGTAGGCCAATTATGAATTTCCTCTATCTTAGTCGGATCAATCCTTATCTCTCCATCTCCATCCACATGCCCCAAAAAGACAAGTGAATGTTGTGAAAACTCACACTTATTTTCATTCAATACAAGATGGTTCTCCTTAAGAACTTGCAAAACTTGACGCAAATGATCAATATGCTCTTCAAAAGTTCTGTTAAAAATCAGAATGTCATCCAAGTACACAATAACAAAGGAATCAATAAACGACCTCATTACCACATTCTTCAACCTCATGAAGGTAGCTGGTGCATTACATAGCCCGACCAATAATACAAATCATTCATATAACCCTTTCCTGGTCTTGAATGTTGTCTTTTAGATGTCTCCTTCCTTAATCCGCACTTGATGATACTCAACCTTCAAATCAAGATTAGTAAAATATTTAGCATGTTGTAATTGATCTAATAAATCATCAATGCGAGGGAGAGGGTACCTATTCTTTATGGTTATTTTATTTAAAGCTCTATAATCAACACACATTCTCCATGAATCATCCTTCTTAGGTACTAAAACAATAGGAGAACCACATGAAGAAGTGTTAGGATGGATTATACCTTATTCAATCAAATACTGTAACTATTGTTTTACGTCATTAGCATCTTTTAAAGATTGCTTGTATAATCCCAAGTTCGGAAGTGAACTACCGGGTAGCAAGTGGATCTCGTGCTCAATTTCCCTGACTTGGGGCAGCCCTGTAGGTTCCTAAAACCTCTCTGAACTGCCGAACCAACTCTGCTATATGTGTCTGCTCTTTATTAGAAAACATGCTACAAGTGGTTTTAGATGTAACAATCTCATCATCTAGCATATCCCTCAACATAAGCAATGCAAATTTACCACTAGCATTAATGAGCTTCTGGGCTTCATTGGCACTTACCAAAGATATCTTCGAATCTCTTGAATAGGCTGAAATGACGTAGCTCTTACCATCCTTCACCAAGTGGTACTGGTTGGCTCTCCTTATGAAGATAGCATCCCTAATATACAAATACGGGATTCCAAAACTACACCACACACATCAAGGGGAAAAACATCCACAGTAACTTCATCAATAAATTTTTGTCAATACCAAAATTGATCTTACATTGCTTAGTAACCTTGATGTCTACACCTTTCTTTACCCAACCCAAAGAATATAGAATTGGGTGGTTGTAAGTTTCCAACTTTAGCTTGTCTGCTAACTCTTTACTAATCAAATTAGCTTGAAAGTATGTATCAAAAAGAGCATCCACCTTAGTTTTCTTCACTTGAATTTTTAAATGAAAAAGATTTGTTAGTTCATTTTCTTGAACAACATTGTTACTACCCAAACATACCTCTCTACGAATGGAGGCACAACACATAGTCTCATCCACCTCTTCACTGTAAAATACTTCCTCTCCTTGGAGGGAAACCATGGCCTTCTTCTTATTTTTCTTGTTTTTGAAGGGATGTAATTCGAGTGGAGCTTCCAAACATTTTTCCTCGGAATGAGTGTTAACATCACAATTCCCACAATGAATTTTAGTATATTTTTAGAAATAGAAGTAGCATTTTTCTTACCCTTTCCTTTTCCTTTATCCTTCTTGCTTAGTGTCACCTTGTTTATTCAAGAAGGTTGAGAGGTAGATGAACTCTTTTTCTTGTCCATCTCTAAGTAGTGAGCTTGCGTACAAGTTTCCTCTAAATCTTCTACTTTGGCCAAGAGAATGGGTATCCTTAAGTGGCTATGGAGTCCAAAGAATATACTTTATTAACAAGTTTCGTTCTACTACATCTTTTCCCATGTGAATAGCTTTCTTCCGAACTCGTTGGTATACTCCTGCATAGTCCGCCTTGTTTCGCTTGAGATATTGCTAATACATGGACCTCTCTTCCTCATAACAAATAGGATAAAAATACTTTTTATTAGCTTCTTAAAAACATTCCACTTAGTAATTAGAGGAAGCTTCTTAATAACTAACCTATGTATATAAATTTCAAACCAATTTCAAGCATGTTTGGTTAATTTTAACCAAGCAAAGGAAATCTGCTCATTTTCATTAATTTGATGCAAACTAAAATATACCTCTAGTTGAGCTAGCCAATGGTATACCTTCTCAGCATTCACATCTCCATCATAAGGCTTAATTTCTATCTTGGCCTCTGCTTTGAATGGAAGGGGTGTGGGAATGACATGGGACAATTCTTCTTCTTCACGATCATCTGTGTCTCATTTGGAACACCAAGTTTTTCCATGAGTAATCCCATGATGGACTCTAATTTTCTGATGGACAAGGAAATACTGCCCACATCTTTGGATAGAATTGCCACATTTTCCTAGACAACTTATAGAAACGTGCTTCACCGCTATTATCTGCATCTTTTCTATGAGATATCTCCTAAATTCCTTTCTTCCACTTCCTTGTGGAAATATCTTCTTCAAAAGAATAAGGCTACCTTCACCGCTTTCTTTTCCCTTTTGGGTAAGGGGCATTTAATTGTAATCTCAACACAAGTTAACCACAAAAATTAAATCTTAACTTCTCTGATACCAATCTAGTCCGTAAACTACTTAGTTCTAACAATAAATAGATCACTATGCTTGTGAAAATGAATGAAGTACATGAGTTCTTTGTTAACCAAGTTAATGTGCAATAACAACACATAATTGTACTGAAAATTGAGAAAAGAGAGACAAAAGGAGACAAGATTTATCCTGAGAAACCCAATGTGGGAAAAACTCCAGTGGGTGAGTGAATTTTCTCCCCTTCACTATGTAATTCTCTAATAATACAACTTATTGCCAATAATTGGCCTTCAAGAAGGATGAATACTCCTTCTAATTGTATCTACTTGCTCACAATCTCTCAATCAATGAAGAACTATGCTCAAATGAATAATTCAACTTCTCCAACTTTGCTCACAATAGGATTCATCCAAAATCACTTGCTAGAATCCTTCTAAAAGCTTGTATTTATAGATGCTTAGCTTAGGGATGGATGGAGAGGAAAAACAAATTGATTGGGAAGCTCAAGCATTAAGAATCGTTGAGATCCCGAATTCTAGAACCGTATCGCACAAGATCGCCACTTGTTGCATATCAAGGTTACATAACCGCTGCGGTGGTTGAACGACCTACAATATACATAGAGTGGCGGTCACGTAACCACTAGGGCGGTTGCGTGACCATCAACTAAGAAATCACAAAAATAGATTACTAAGAGCCTTAACGTCATTCAGAGGTGTCTGGATCACCCCCGACCTGACTGGACCATCTTGTGAAGACAGAAATAACTAAGAACCTATAGAGAAAGTATCAAATATAGATATTACATAGAATTGGGCATTTCCTGATCCATTTTTGGATCAACTGGTAGGACTTATTACACATATCTAGAAAAAAACATATCCTCTATTCCATTCAAGCTTCCTTTTCACAATTTGTAACCATGTCCAAGTGAGAATTACTTTTCATATCCTATAATGGACTCATACATGATCCTCATACACTCAACCCAACAAGGATATGCCTTTCTTTGATACCACTTAATGTAGTCAAGGTAGAGGATATCAAGTTAACAAGAACCCCGCCTTACAAACACAAACTTAACACAATAGAAATCAACACAAAACAACATTATTTATTGATCTTCAAGCCTCAAAGGGCATTACAAACAAGACACAACCTCAAATGGCTCACCAATTACTATGTGCAGACTCTATACTAACTAATGTGCTCAAACACAACTTATTTTCTCTCCTTAAAACATACACTCCTACAATAATATCACATGCACTTCTACAATTCCCCTTCCACTTCTATGACATTATTCTTTATTTATGTTATTCTACCAAAAGAAGACTATAAAAACTTCTATTAATAGGAGAATAAACTCTTAAAATCTCTTAATTGTTCTTGAAGTTCTCTAGCTTCTATTAATAGGAGAACAAACTCCTAAATCATCTCAACTATTCTTGACTTTCTCTAACTTTGATAGGAAAACAAAATCCTAAAATCTCTTAAGTGTTCTCGACTTTCTCGCATAACCAACACCTATATATTTTTAATCTAGAAGTTGATTCCCTACATTTTCTCATTTATTTTTGGGGATGTAGAATTGAATTCAAGGTTGAGATGCTCTTGCTTCACTAATGTGCAACTGAAAGTGGAGAAGAAATCACACATTTCTTATGATTCACTAACTTGCACATGAAATATTTCCTTTTTGTATTTCTCTTAATCTACCAAAATTTTTAATCAAAGAAGTCTAATCTAATAAACATGAAAGAAAACCAAAATAAAG
Organism: Taxus wallichiana var. yunnanensis; assembly: GCA_018340775.1. Lineage (NCBI taxonomy): Eukaryota > Viridiplantae > Streptophyta > Pinopsida > Cupressales > Taxaceae > Taxus > Taxus wallichiana. Next base: position 933,221,047 of record CM031242.1, read on the forward strand.
AAAACTTTGAGCTTGTCATATGCAGATGACAATTTGGAAGTATGATGTTGTACACATTTTATCCTTAGGATACTATCTCCATGGCAGCTCGAGGATTTTTGTTCAACAAGAAGGATGTGAAGGAATGAGGGTGGGCACAAAATGAAAAGAAAGAAAAACAATATTGTGGTTGGTGTTTCGAAAATGATTTAGAGTTGACTACTCATACATGAATCTTTCCTCCAATTATGAAGATAATGGAAGGAAAAGTTACAACAAATAGGGTTGTGACCAAATGCAAGAGAGTGAATGAAAGATGCAATAGATCTATGGATGCAATTTCTTGAAATTATCCAAATACTTTTGATTGCTTCTAAGTCTCTAGATATCTTTCTATTCTCATAGTTCTTCAAGATGTCTTTTTAGAATGGGAATGGAGATTTTAAACAATGAACTAAGATTGATTGGGGATTGACTAGGATTTATTAATGGTTGAGTTTAGGTTGATTGAGGCGACAAGGAGTTGAACTGGAGTAATGGAGGGTCAAGATGGAGGAAATCCATGCAAAATGAAGGTTCTAATATGCAAAATACGTGGAAAATTGAGTCTCGGGATCAAAAAGAAAAGCTCATGTAACAATAACAAAATTTCCTCTTTATATAGGTGGAGGTTGTACAACTATTTCAACCACAATTAAAACCAATAGGATGGTTGTAAAATCCGCTTGACAATTTTGGCATGCACCTCCAAACTTCGAGCTTAGAAAGACTAAAGTTTGTGTTTTGTAAGTTTGACAATTGTGTGAGGTGTAGAAAATGGTAAAAGAGAAGGATGAGTAGGGGAAATGGCCCTCAAAGATGCAATTATTCTTTGAAGGTCATTAAATCATTATCCGATCGTAAAAATGTTGCACCATAAAAAATTGGGTTTGAACATGTACCAATAAGGTCCTAATTTGAATTCAAGAAATCTATAAATATATAGGTGCATAAATGTATTTTAAAAAATGAATGATTGAGTGATAAAAGAGTATTCATGTGTTGCAACCAGTTACAAGAATTTAGTTCACATACATACAAACATTTAAAGAAATATGAAGAGAACCTAACATTTTTTTATGGTGTATCAAGCATTGATTGGCGTATTAGAAGTGATAAGGGTTTGGTATTTACATTACATTAAGCTATTGAATTGTATTATACTTGGTATGCTAGTTTGAAAAAATCATTCAAATCAAGGGCCTTGATAATAATGGAGAGATAATACAAGCCCTCAAAATTTATAAGCCCTTAAATTGATGAACATGACCATCAAATTAGATTTTTCATCGTTGACAATTGCCATAAGTGTACACTCATGGTATTAAAAGAGACCATCGACAATTATGATGGTGATTATTTTTCATGTTTATTTTTTGAATCTTCTTTCCTCATTGTCTAAACTCCTCTAAACTAGAAATCGCACACAAGCAGTGCAATGTGAACGCCGAAAGGGAGTGGATGGAGGAATGAAAAGTGATGGAGACATAAAGGGTTCAATTTAAAGGCATGAACTTTGTTACCAAAAAAATGATAAAAATATCTTAGAGTAGGGGGAAATGGGATTAAACCAATAAAATATATAATGCATCATTCATGCAAAGAAATTATATAGTGAAGTTTGTGTATACATATTGCATGAAACTATAGAATTTCTGCATGCCACAACCCATTTTAGATTATTGGTCGAAAGAGTTTAAGTTCTTTGATAGGAATGTGTAGGAAAGTAAATATTGTGGATACATAAATATTGTTCCTAATAGGTGTCAGGGAACAGAGTTGTTTCATGTATTTGTGACATTGATTGAGCACTGAAGTTGTGCTCAACAACACTCTTAGTAAGCATTTTGTGAATGGTAATATGTGTTGGAAGATATGGTTAAGAATTTATTGAAATTATGGAAAGCATATTATGGCATGGATGAGATCAGTGATATGGACACGCTGATAAGAAGGATAAAAGGAGAAAAATTACAAGAGAAACCAAGGTAACAAAGAAAGAGATAGAGGGACAAACAATACAAGGGAAAGGAAATCTAGACGGAAAATAGACGATCGCATTCTTTGTTTCATAAATGCTCTTAGTGTTGAAGTTGAATTTTTCGTTAGTATCGGCCCGCTAATACTAACATTAAATCACGAGTTGGGATTGTTTTTATTATTTTATCATGTTTCAATGGAACTCATAGCATTTTCAACCATCCTCCAGCTCCAACTTTTTTCTGGGAACATAAAACACACGACTAACTTGCTTGTTTTTCATGCGAAATAAAAGAAAAATTAGATCTATAATAAATGTTTACAAATTTCTTCAAGTTCACGTTACTTTTGTTTCTCAAGTTTTGTCCAAGTCATTGACATCACTTAACTATGTTGAATTTAATGAATAAAGAAATGAAAAATTATCAAAGCATTCCTTAGAAGATGGAGACAAATTTGGTGGTGAAAGGATTGAGAATTTGTGGATACTATTATATCGTTGATGAACCCTCTCATGTGCGGTATGAGGCGAGCACAACATGGTTGGACCCGATGGGGGTACACCAATTAATTCCTAATTACAACATTACAAACGTAGATATTAAGTATTTATAAAAATGATCATCTTATTTTATGCAATGTTTTAGTATTTAAATTGTTAATAGATGCAACCCTATAAAGCCTTACCTTTTAGTGGCATAGCAAGTATTTGGGATTACTACAATTATATTATTTCAAGAATTGAATTGAAATCCTGTCGATATGTTTTTAATATGGGATATGAAATTGTATGGAGATGTCATTCCAAAGAAGGGCCTCGAATTGTACGACATGTTTTTTCTCACAATAACATTATTGGTAGATAATTTCAATAACATGGACGCTTCACCAACTTCTTCAGTTACGTCAAAGGACCACAATGTGTCAAATTCATATTCAACATTAGGTATTTGTGCCAAATTAGACGAAGAAACAAGTGAAACCTTATTGGACAATCACTAATGAGATTTACAAATGGTGAAAAGAGCACAAATATTTAAATGTCATTATCCACAAGCACTATTAGTGTTAAGTTTTACTTCAAAAGTGTTGCGACTACAAACTACAATTTCTATTTTTTTATCATTACAAAACATACCTTAAATTGAAGGATCGTTATAATGGGAACATGTTGTATGAATTCATAATCAATTTCTATGTTGTGATGGATAAAATATATGGGCACAATAAAAAACATTTAAGAAATGTAAATAAAATTATTTCTACGAAAAAGTGGTTGACCAAGTAAAAACAAAACCAAAGACATACATTGTTTAAAGCAAGCATTTGCATGCCAAGGGTATATACAATAGTCAATCATGTGTATACTACATTCATTCATGAATCCCAAACTTGGAAATAACCCCAAAATAAATACAAATCTTAAATAGAATCTACTTATGCAATATTATTCATAAAGATAAAATTATAATACCATATACACTGATAATTATGATTAATATATTGTTAAAGAGAGATATAATATGAAATCCGGAGTTAAATAGTAGTAATTTCAAGATCGAGCCAAAGCTACAACACGTGGGACAACACATGTAGCCACCAACCACTCCTATAGGCTCCCATTCTAGATCAGTTTGTACACCACTATCACCTAATTTTCTTGTAGGAAACAACCCAACAAGGGTGTCATTTTGGGTGGCTTAGTCCCGAGAGTCTGCATGTATACCCAAAATTCCATGCTAATTTACAGTTCCTCATGTTTTTAATAGGGGATATGAAATTGTATTGAGCCGCCATTCCAAAGTAGGACCTCACATTGCACGACATGATTTTTCTCACAACAACATTATTGGTAGATAATTTCAATAACATGAACGCTTCACTGACTTCTTCAATTCTATCGAGCACCAAGATTTATCAAACTCATCTTCAACATTAGGTAATTATGCCAAATTTGATGAAGAAACAAGTGAAAGCTTATTAAAGAATTCCCCAATAGTTGGTGAAAAATTTATTAGTGAAAGGCTTGAGAATTTTGTGGCTTGATTTATATTTGTAAGAAACAAAAGCGTATATGACAAAAACCACCAAAACTCCTTTCATATGCACTTCATGTTAAAGGTATAGAAGAAAGTTAATAGTAGAATAAGTTAATATAAAAATGATAGTTTATCAAATGGGTTGTAGTCTAGCCATGTGTATGATAGTGTAAAAGGTGTTGCCTAGGCATACACTAAAGTTGAAATCCCAATAGATAACAAGTAATGAAGGATGAGTTCGAGGAAAATTTGATGGAATGGAAACTCTCAATCCATAATTGTTAAGCGAGAGAATTCTCCACACCTACTCCATACATAAACCTTAGAATTTTACGCACCAACCCCGCACAATCTTCTCAGACATAAATGTCTCTCAATATGCAAATATTAAATGTGGAATACATTCAAATCATCTAAAAAATCGAGTGGGCAACACCTTAGGCCCTCCACCAAACCATGATATAGATTTTTACATCTCATTATCTCCAATTAGGATCCCATAGAATATAAAGGTAGTGGGTACCAGATATGACATGTTCATTGTCCTTTACGCATCCCTACGCCCACAAAATAATTAAACTAAAGGTCAATAAGTATACAATTGATTTCCATGTGATAAAACAAACAAAACAAAACAAAACAAAATAAAAATTCATACCCTGCGTTGTGACTAAACGTATTATATTTGGGTTTTATTGGAATCAGTTTGATGAGCTTTTTCTCCGTTTTGGGTTTGTGATGTTGCTCAAGACTATTGTTTTCTACTGTTGTGTGCAATGCTTTAAACTTGGATTAATCCCCTTTGACTGTCACAAGTCGGAGGCCAGGTAGTTGATGGGAATGAGGCGGTTGGGCAGCGCAACAACAGGTAGGTGTCGCCACCCTGGAACTCGTTGTCGATGGAGAGACTCGGCCCCGCGAATGCAGTATTGGTGGGGATATTGAAAAAGAAGTACGTATTTGTGATGGGCGTGTAGAAATTATGGGATTCTCCATTGGGGAAGATGATCTTCACCAGGACTTTGCTTACGAATGTGTGCCCATTTTTAGCCAGGGGGACAAAAATATTGCAAGTACCTAGCGAAAATAAGTAAAATTCAAGCATCTAAATTTTATAAGATATTTAACCCTAGAAGAAGTTAGCAATATCCCACCAGATTTATTATGCAAGTGAGGTCCCCGCTGAGCTCACAGTCTTCCTACCCAGCTACTCGACCTTCCGCCAATTGTCCTCTATTCCCTTGTACACTGCTTGTAAGTTGTAAACTTCAATCCAACTGCAAAAGCTAAGGTCTTTCGTGACAAACATGAAATTCCAGAGGTAAATAAAGGAAGCATACCCATCCATTATATGCTACAAGGACAGTTATCTGCTCAGGGCTCTCTCCTTCAGCTGTCATCCAAGTTAAAAGGGCAACAACCATTTCCGCTTCCCCTGGATTTGTGAAATTGCTCAGACAACATAATTGATTTGCCATCCACAGATAATATGGATGGGCTCCAACTAATTGTTAGAACCGAGAAGATGCGCAGCTTTTTCCGGACTCCACAATTTGCAGGATCTCTCCAGCGAGGCACTTTCTTCTTCCCTAAAACGATCCATCTTTACTTCATCTAGCGGTGCCCCACCCATCCTCAAATCAAAAACTCTCTCCTTCAAATCGTCACAAACATAAATCTTCTTATCATTAAATTTTACAGTACTGTGTAATGTATTGAACTCGTTTCCTAACGAGAAACTCAGAGACCTTCTAAAATTCTTGGGATCCCACACATACAACAAAGTTTTCTCTTCTCTTGTCGGTACAGTATCAGGCAGTAGAAACATAAACACTTGGGGGCTCTTTTGAAATCGATTAGCGCCTGACAAAACTGCTCTGGTATCATTGAGATTATTATCATGGCGGCATTTACCGACCTCAATATCCCACAGTCGGATGGTATTATCTCTGTTTGGGAAATTGCCAGAATTCAATCCAAGACTGTAGCTAGAGAATGATCTCGATCCGAGGAAGGAATCTTCGCAGCTACTTCCTCTTGACAGTCGGAAAAATGGTATTTGACAGGGAGAAAAAGGGAATAGAATTCATACCGCTTAGTGGAGTGTCTTCAGAGCCGAGACTTTGAGCCGAGCAAGCCCATCTCATACAATTTTTTCCGAAAAATCATTGGAATTCCACCCGAAAACACGAAAACGTCCAGACGGCCGTCAAACCGTCAAATTTAACATAGTCACAGAAACGTCTGCAAGGGCCTTTCTCATAAAGGGAACACCTTCGACATAATTGTTTGTTTTTGACGATTATCTCTAAATTTGTGACAAAATAAATATTCTTTTAAAATTCTTTTGACTGATAATTATTTTGAATTTCTTTCAATTGTAATTAATTTTGATATTTTTGCCTACAAAGTCCTAAACCACTCCATGGCATTTATTTGTGGTGGGGTACAAATTTGGAGAGTTTTGAGATAGTTGTATAAGTATTCAAAATGTTCATGATTTAGAGCCATGATATTTAAGGTGAGTTGAGAGGTTCCATCAACTAGACTATACAACAAAAACAATAATAACACCATCAATCAACTAGACTTTACACAAATAAAATAATAATAACGCCCTCATATGTTTGGTCTCCGTGTCATTATCACTCTAGTTGAATTGATTAAATCTCCCAATAGAAGTGTACTTTGCGTGTTCTAACTTCCTAAAATGACATGTACAACAGTTACAGTTGACATAAGAGGATCAGATATTTTATATATAAGAAATAGATATTTTGGGTGATATATATGATGATCAGATTTTTTCCTTAGAAATAGATATTTTTATTTGAGATTTTTATATATTTATGCTTCGAATATATGCCCTTTATTCGTCCATATTCAATATAATAAATACTTTAGTTTAAAGTCACCGGAGAGATAAATTCTAGCAATTGCATTTCTATGTGAGGATGCATTCAAGTTTGACAACTTCAAAAAGTAGAGACTTGTATTATTATTGTTATATAAAGTAATGAAATTCAAAAGTTCCAGAAGGAAGAAATTTGAAAATTTAAATTGTTTGAAAGTTTTAAACTTAAATTTTAGGATATATGATAAGTATAATGTTATAAAACGTGTCTAGTTTATTCAAAACTTGAAAAATCTAAATATTAGAATTTTGAAATTTAAAAGATAGAAATTTTGAATTTGAAAATTTTGAGAATATGAAATTAGTTTTATATAAATTATGTTTGAAATTCAAAAGTTTTTATTGGAATTAAAGATGAAAGTGAAATATATATTATTGGTTCTAATATTGTAACACTTAAATTAAAAAGTTCAAAAAGACGAAAAATAGATTGATATAAAATGAGCATTCTATTCAAAACTTAAAAATCGAAACTCAAAATCGAAACCAACAAATCAAATCATGTAAACTTGAAAATCGAATCCTGAAATATTTAAATCGAGAAAACCGAAAAACTTTGAAACGCAAAACACAACTCGAAAACCCCAAAACTCGAAACCTATAAAACCCAAACCCAAACATCCCGAACGAAGAAACCATGAAAACATGGAAATTAGATTGATTGAAACCCCAAATCCGAAAACCTTTTAAACCTTGAAATTTGAAATAAGGAAACCTCCAATCTTGAATCCCAAAACTCTTAATCCAAAAATCAAAAAACTCGGAAAGCAGATTGATATGAAATGTGACTAACTTGTTTGAAACTTGAAAACTAAAACTCACAACTCAAAAATGTCAAAACTTGAAAACCATGAATTCAAAACCTTAAAAGCCAAAATGTGAAACTAGAAAACCAAAAAATTGAAACCTAAGAAGCACGAAACTCGAATCCTAAAAATTTGAATATAAGACCCTAAAAACTCTAAAACTTGAAGCGTTTAATCTAGAAAATTGAAAATATGAGACCTTGAAGGAGTAAAACTTGAAAACACAAAAATGCATTGATATTTAAAAGACATTGAACTAGAAACTCAAAAGTCCAAAATGTGAAAACACGAAAACTTTGAAACCCAAATCCTAAGACTAGAAAATCCCGACCCGAAAAATCCCAAACACATAAAACCCCTCAAAAAAATGTTTCATAAAGCACCCTAAACCGAAAACCCAAAAACCAAAACATAAATATTGAATTCGAATGTGAAAATCTTGAAAACTTAAACTTTGAAACCCCAATAAGAAAACCTAGAAAGCACAAAAATTTCATTGATACAAAGTGCCCCCAAATCTTAAAACAAAAATAAAATGTAAAAATTGAAAGCCGTGAACATAAAAATCCTTAAAACAAAAAAATAGAAAACAAAAACACAAACTTGAAAGTCCCTAACTTGAAAAATGGATCCTAAAGCACGGAGATGCAAAAACTAAATACCTAAAAATTACAAACTCAAAAATTTTGAATTCGAAACCTCTAAAACACAACATTAATTGATATAAAGTGCCTCAAAAACCCAAAATTTGAAACTACAAACCCAAAACACCAACATGAAAACCTAAAAACTTAAAAAACTAGAAATCCTAAAACTTGAAACTCAAAACCCCACTCCTAAAAACCCTAAAAATCTTGAAACTTGAATTGAAAAACCCGAAACAATAAACTATGAAACCAAAATATCAAACACAAAAAAATTGAATACATAAAAAAATCTAAAAACACAAAAATTGATTGATATAAAACATCCATGAACATTAAAACCTCAAACCACAAACCACAAACGTAAAAAATCGAAACCTAAATACTTTGAAACCAAAAATCCCCAAAACCGAACTTATTTAAACACGAAACTACAAAATTCTAAACCCCTAAATGAGAAATTCCCAAAATCATGAGAAATTATATTGATATAAAATACATTAAAAATTTGAAATCCTTAAACCCGAAATCCGAAATCACGAAAAAACATACCAAAACCTACAAATTTTGATAGTCGAATCCTAAATGATTCTAACCTATAAACCTAAAAAAATTGACACTCAAAAATTATAACCCAAACTAAAAATCCCGAACTAAGAAACCCATAAAACATGGAGAGTAGATTCATATAAAACATCCTGAAACAAAAACCTAAAAATTCAAAATATGTAACTTGAAAGCCTTGAGCACGAAAAACCACAAAAACAAGATAAATGTAGTTTCTTCCACACACACACACACACACGCACATACAATGAAACAAAGTCCATTACAAGGCGGTTTATGGAAACAATTATTTTTTAGGGTTTCTTTTCTTTTGGGGTTTTAGAAATGACCATGGAACTTTTCAAGCTAATGCAAATTACGGGGGGAAAGCCAAACTCTACAAAATTTCCAGCATTTTCCTCCAACTGTGCTAAAATAGGAGCTTTGAAACAAGTCCGAATGTCCATTAAAGTAAAATGGCAGGTGTAAACCCAGACTCCACAACCATGCCATCACTTCCTCCCATCTTGCGTCTAAATGGAAACTTTAGAACATGCATGTGAAGTCCATCAAAGTGAAATGAGAAGGGATTTTTGTTTTAAGGATTGTTTTGCAAGGTGTTTAGACTATTTGGGTAGGAGCACAAACTATTTGAAAAAAGCATTTGAAAGAAATGTGGTCTCATAGAGCATGCCTTGACTATGAAAGCTTCATTTTTGTTTTGTTTTGTTAAATTATCTTATAACTACACGCATGTCAGTCGTTTAGGGTTTTAAATCCTTTTATGGCTTGGCCACCCTTTAAACTAGGCCCAATATAAAAAACAAATATAATAATCTTTGTTTGCATTTGACCATTATAATCGTGCCTACTGTCTTGAGGAAACTCTAAACTTTAGCATCAACGAGCATATATTAACTTGAAATGGCTATGTGGATGTGTTTCCTTGGTGTAGACACAAAATCACACACTTGGGTACATTTCTAGGTCCTAATCACATACCACTATTCATATGATTCATAAGCGAGAAAACTAGTAATTGACATCTATCTTTTGCATCTTTGCTTTGTTTAGTCTTCTTTACGGTTTTACATACCTTACAACCCAATCAATATTTTAGTTGTTTATCTTTTATGATTCTCGACACCGATTACTGCCTAGTGCTCTCGTCTTTCTAGGCGTCTCCGACTTCTTTGTATCTTATTCACCTCTTTTATCTTTTGGGCATCTTGTTTTCTTACGGGTCGGTCTTTTAGTTGTTAATTACCAAATTCAAACAAGAGAATCATAAAAATATAAAGCTATGTGACCATAATAATGGACCAAGCTCTAAGCGTCTATTATCATCACCTAAGGTTACATCCAAAGGAAGAGCATCAAAACATCAATCTAGCACTCACTTAAGGAACTACATTTTTCTGCATACACACATAGGAGGGGAAGTTCATTTTTCCATCCACACATCTATCTACATTGCTACATCTAGCTATCGCTCGCTATCAAGTGCATCTTGCACAAGAGCTTCCTAGGGCATGATTTCTACACACACACACAAGAACTACATGGAGTATGAGATGTAGTGTAACACTCGGTCGTAAGTTCACTTTGTTGAGTGACCATCGGGGTTAGTATAACTCCCCATTTACATCTTTCTTTTTAAGGATTTGATGTAGTTTAGGGTTTTACAGGATATCATTTGTTTTGCAAGCTATAGGAAAATTTTGTGATCATCCAACGACATACAGGTGACCAATAATGAAGGTTAGCGACCACCTTGTGACACAAAAAAATAGTTTCGAGCTCCCGCGCATTCACAGGCGCCTAACAGAGGTATCTAGTGCCTAGGTGCCCTCGCCCAAGTCCAGCGCCTTAGTCTAGTATCATTTGACGATTACAAAATTTTCTGAGTATGGTTATGATAGTCTCCTCCTCATGTTCATCAGCCTTTCCACCATAACACTTCGGGATTTATCACAAAGTCTTTCATTCCCTCTCTTGCACCTAGTGTTTCAATTTTCATTTGCTTATTGTTTGCGTCAAATCTATGCTTTGGCGTTTATTTATCATATGCGACTTTGCAATATCTCGGGGTTTAGCATAAATTCTATTTTTGTTAAATCACTTGGTGCTTGAAGAGCACATGCAAAAATGGAGTCATTATTATTCACAACAACTCTTCCTTTGAACTAAATAATCAAAATGGATGTAGATGCGGTTGCTCGGGTCGTCCCCGTCAAAAAAATGAGGAAGCTAAGACAAGAAACGTGAATGGTTCAATCAAATGTCTCAAAGAGATGTGCCCTCATAGACCACAATGGTTGTAAGTCACACTCAAATTGGGTTTTGAAAAGGCCTTGGAACCTGCAAGAAAATGAAATTGGCACATGTAATGTCAACTTCGTAACTATCACTCACCAATATTTTTAGTCATGGATTTTCTCTTTCCCCTCTCAACTTATTTTCAGTCACTTACAATTTTAATGTGAAAAAATAAATGTTAAATGTGGTTCAATACGAACAATTATTGCTTGTTATTAAACTAGATAATTGTACATATTTAAAGTAATTTTTGTGCAGAGCTTAACCAACCATGGATAGGATGTTGTGAGTGGTGTGCTAAAAAAAACCTTGAAATCCCCTTAAAAACCGAAAACATGTTCAACGAGGCTTACATTTAGTAAGAAGACAAACCGGAGTGTTAAACATGTTTTAAAACACACTTTGACAATTTTAAACAACCCTCAAATTGTGTCAAATGCCTCTCAAAGATGACATGTAAAAAGCATCTCTAGATCTCCTTGTCACTTTTAAACTGTTGTAACCTCTTCATTTTCACATGATGATCTTGTTCCAACCTAGAAACATTGTAAAAACAATTGGCAAACAAGTTTGTGAAGTGGGTTTTTGGCCTACTTTGGAAGATTGGTTATTGGGAGCAACTTATTAGTATGAATAAACCCTCCTAGAATCACCTCAAATTTTGTGCATATGGGTTCCAAAAGTAATCCAAGTGTAGCGTATTTAATTTTACCATTCCCTATGAAAATTGCATTTTGTGCACCCATTTCAGAGCCAACTTGGCTTAGTTTGTTGAAGGGCAATCAATCGAATTTATGCTATTTGGCTTCGGAAAGTCGATCTTATTTGAGCCCTAGTTACCGGTTTTAAAACTCTTGATTTCCCATAATTCTATGTATAGTATATAATAGGGTGGGACCATTAAACATTCTATCATATGTTCAATGCCATTTTTTTAGGCCCATTCTGTTGCCACTTTGACTAGTTTTGCGCAACAACGCAATACATGCTTTTGGCCCTATGTTGACCCTCTAAGTTTGTTCTTTGGGTAAAAGAAATAGTATGATGCTTGAAGGCAGGTATGATGACATTAAATACATTATCCACTACACTTAAACAATCGGTTAGTAAATATTCATAGTGGCAAATATGACATACCTTCTAATCTAACCTCCTTAGTGACAACAAAGTGAGACTTGTGTTGTACATCGTAAAACTTGTAATACTCTGATTTTTAGAATTTGAATGCTACGAATCAAAATTTGTTTGTGACATCTATCTCTAATTATTATAATGTATTGATTTACTTGTGTAAAAGAAAATGAATGTTTTTCTCTCTGTAATCTATTTCTAAACCACCTGTAAAGCGGCCTATGGTTTAAAAATATGAAAAGTAGTAATTCTGTTTTCTCTTTTTGAAATTGATATTGTGGGTCTTGTTAGCATGTAAAATGGGAGGGGTGGATCCATGCCACCATTTTCATTGACCGTGTTTACACAATCGATAGGTTGCGAAGTAGCATGGCGGGATTAAAATGATTGTTGAAATCTAATTATAAAATTGTTTATAGCTTGTAAAATGTGTAATTTTGATGAAATAAGAAATGTATTTTATATGAGGAATTTGTACCTATTATATGAAATGAAGGGAGAAAAGTTGGTTTATATCATGTTTGTGTGGTGATTTGCAAAATGATGTAATTATACGTTGTGATTTATAGTTTAGTTGTATCATAAAACCTATAATTAGTTACCATGGTATTTTCTTATACTTTGCATGATTGTATAGTGGTAAACTTAAACTCTTATCCTATTGAATATTAAGCGAGCTCTCTTATCCTAACCATCATGTTCCTAATCTCGGTCAAACCATGGTGTATGAGGGAACATTTGAAATGGCAGATTTTTACCTATTTTTAGTGATATGTTGACCTAGAAAATCACTTAGTCATCGAAAGAAAAACAAAAACTAGTATATGTGTGTTTCCATTTTGGGTGGAAAGCAACAATCAAATTTATAGTATGAAATAATAACTCTTGTTGTAAGGAATGGTCCCCTTGAACTTACCCTCGTGTCCTTGTTTCCATAGTGGGACCAAACTCCTTAGTCAACTCTTAACCATGTTACCACCCCTTGCTATTTTACGATTTTGCTTTGCTTATACCGAGAAAATGGGTCTTACTTGTGTTTCCATGACCATTTCATGGAAGATAAAAATTGTACCTTGTGCATCATTCGCACATGACGCCACGAACACCTCTTCATTTCCCTCATAGGCCAATTTGTCTTCTTCACAAGTAAGAAACTAAAAGACTTGTTAATAGTGCCAAGCTCACATTGTGATAGAACCCCATTGTGACATTATTAAGCCTTGTGGATATAAGTGTTATTTTGGCAAGTAGCAATGAAATATCTTGGGATTTTATGAAGTTTTTACAAGATAAGATTTCCTAGTTGTCTTCTAGTGTTGTCCCTATAGTGGTTAATGACCCTTGTGATAATATTGGGGATGGGAACTGTTAACTAGGCTTGTGAAAAGTGTTGTCATTATTTTACAAAGTCCTCGTGAGATGGGTATGTGTTATGTGCCTAGCTAGACCGGTTGGTGGGTTTTAGATGTCGCAAAAAACAAGTGAATGTTCATTCTTTTTGTACAACATGAAAATTGAGTAGTATATTAAATGTATTGTGTTCTCGCCTTTTTTAACAAATAAAATGATAATCTTAACTTGTGCAAATTTTTGTTGAAAAAATATTAGTGTGGTAACATTGATGTCGATATCATGGTGAGGTCAAGCAATGGAATTGGTACACAACTCAATGCCAAGATCTCTTAAGAGGTTAATGCGGATAACACCTTGGTATTAATTCCAACTATCGTATGCGTTTAATAAGATGTTGTTGAAGGGGTTAGTAGGAAACTTGAAGTTGTACCTTTAAAAACTTGACATTCAAACCTCCTTACTACTAATAAAAGTATGATGAATGTTTCAAGTGGAAGCATGTATCTTGCTAACCCAAACCCCAAACAATAAGTGAATTATGGAAATTAATTGTGGTAAGGAATTAATAATAATGAGGTAAACTAATTATGAGTAAATGATTAGTGAAATGAAAAATATGCAAATGTGAAACGAGAACATGTAACCTTGATGTACGTCAATTGTTGTATGATCAAATATAGAAATCATGTAGTCTCTTCACCTCTATCAAATGGTGCCTAACAAGATGTTTGAGCAGCACAAAGGGAACTTTTTCTTGTCTCTTATAACAGATGGTCAACCTTATATTGTTTAATAATAGTTAAATGACTCATTCCCATGTTGGGACATGTTTCTTGGGAGCACAAATTCCCTCTTTGGAAATGATTGATAAATAAATTGTATGCACCTTAAATGATGTCAAAATGAATAAGATATGATCATAAAATAAATTAAAGTAAATGGAGTGTTTCCTTGGTGACCAAATATTTTAATGAAATGGGAAACTTGCAATTTTGAGACATGAGCATATGTTCGTGCACATAAACATTGTTTAATCAATAATGTTAAATGAAGAAATTCAAAAAAAAGGTAAACGTGAAATAAAGAACTTATGTACATCGTGGGTAAAGCCCTCTCTTCTTATTTCCCTCACGAGATCATTTATTATATTGTGCTACGCTCATTGAGTGAGTTTGGTTTTTGTTATTGTTGTCTCCATGGGAATGCACATTCTCGGGAATGATTTTTTCATGTAACCAATGTTAAAACAAAAAAGGAGTAAAATTGAAATAAGATCTAAAATAAGAAATATATGTATATGGTGGATTAAGTCATTATTATACCTCTTTCTTGTGGTTTATGCTTATTGTTTTCATTTCGCTCTTTTGGAGCATTGATGTGAATTTTTTTATTGTTGTTTTCTTGTGTGGATGCAAGAAATTATGGGTGTGGTACAACATTGCATATGGATGAATAAGTTTAATTTTAGTGAAGGGAAGAATAAGGAGTTGTTTGTTCATATGGAGGAACCAAGGGAATTCGTGGCTAGCCTTAGTGGAGCGATAAGTGTTGTCTCAAGTGGAGGGATAAGTGTATATTTGTTATTTTATATTGCATGTTTATTGGGAGGAACCAAAGGCTAGCCAAGATTTCCTAGTGGAGCGATAAGTGGTAGTTTGCAATGATGATCATCCCCTTTGCAAGTCTCGTAAGAAGGCTTGATAATGTGACTCATATTATTGATGAAATGTCATTTTCACACTCTCATTATTCTTAATCTTTTGTTGCTTATTTGGTTTCTCATTGGAGCACATGTTCATTTATTTGATGGTGGTTATATCTTGCATGCATGGGTATGTTTATGTATGTGTGTATGTTGGGGACTTGCATTGCCATAAGTGGAGGGATAAGTGTTAGCATCATGTATGGGTTTTCTTATTTATTTTGGGAGGAAACAAAGGTTGGAGACTAGCTGTAGTGGAGGGATACGTAGAAGTAATGACACCATTTTCCCTTGACAAGTTATTGAATGACTATTACAGTTTGGTAATTTATTAAAGTTATGATAACCAATTAATTTAAACATTATAAAACATAGTAAATCAAACAAATACACAACTTGCATTTATGTGGGAAAACCTCATATGAGGTAAAAACCCACAAGAACCATAGATTTCCATTTATTTGAGAAACATATATTTTACATCCAGTAACTTCCCCTTCACCTCACTTCTCTCCCGTTTTAACTTACATATTTTCCATATATTTTCTTGGACCCCGAGTGCCCATTATAAGTGGGGGTGGTCGGTGTGACTTCTCAAGACACACCCCTCCATTTAATTGATTAAAATCAATTACACATAAACTAAATTTTATATTTAATAAATAAAAAATATTTTTATTTATTAATTATAAACTAAGGTTTATAACTTATATTTAATATATAATTAAATATAAATTTTATAAGAACAATTTAAGGGGATAAACCCTACTTAATATTATTGTTCTAACACTCCCCCTTAATATTAAGTGGGGTTTATATGCCAACATTACCTATTTATACAACATGATTTACAATCCTTAAACTACGGTGAGAATTTTAGGCTAACATATCACTTTTGAAGGATTTATACACCTTCATCATGTTAAACTTACATTTTTGTACAAAAAGATTTGGAATCCATAAATCAGAAGTGATGATTTAGGCTAAACATGATTTGTGAGACTACATCTCACGATTTCTCATGGAAAATCTATATAAGCACCTTAGGATCATTTTATAAACCAAGGACCTCCTTTGCAAAAAAGGTGCTTTATTACTGGACTACATAATAAACTTAGAGTGATAAATTTACTTAGATCATAAAAATATCTTTTACAATGCTTTTATGGAGCAGAAGTATAGAGGTGAAGAAGAAAACACATGGCCAACCGTTAGGAGGTGGCATTGTCATGCACACTCCCCCTTAATGGAAACTTTGAAAGGCCAAGCATTACAAGAAAGTTGTAGAATTTCACAACACACAATTTGGCTTCATAAATATATCTCAGTAACTTGATCTTTAGTAGGAAAGAACTGGAGATCAAGATGAAATGCATATGAATCTCTATATGCTTTGTTCTCTGATGATGAAATGGATTATTAACGAGAGCAATAATACTCTAACTATCACATAAAACACCCAAGTACTTTCTTAAATTTCCATGTGAATTTATTCCAACAATTACTTTAACCATATGGCTTCTTTCACTACTTCCATTGCACTTTCATAGTATACCTCAGTAGAAGAGATAGAGATTGTTGGTTGATTCTTGCTACTCCAAATAGTGGCACGTGTACAAAATTGAACACATCCAGTCATAGGTTTTCTATCTATTACATCAACAATATGGTCAAAATCACAATATCCATATAAAAAAGCATTATCATAAGAAGTGTAATATAAACCAAAATTAATTGTTCCTTTAATATATCTTAATATTATTTTTGCTAACTTCCAATGATCCTGATATGGTTCTTGCATGAATCTAGAAGCAATACCTACTTTGCATATGCAATATTAGGTCTAGTGATTATTAGATAGATTAAACTACCTACAAGTTACCTATAAAGAGTAGGGTTAGCTTTCTCACATGTATGTTTAAGGGTCAAGTTTACAACCAACTTCAATAGGAATAACAACTGGTTTATAATCCACCATATTAAATATTTTAAGTAAATTAATAACATATTGTGACTGAGATACAACAATAGAATGTTTATCTTGAAAAATAGCCATGCCTAAAAATGATGTAATAATCTTAAATCAATCATTTCAAAGTATTGTTTCAATTTAGCTTTAATTTTAAAAATTAAACTATTCAAATTACTAGTAATAAGAATATCATCAACATATAATACAATAAAAATAATATGATTATTTTCAACTTTAAAAAAGAGATCATTATTAGATGAGTAATTAGTGAAACCAATATCTTTGAAAAAATTGTTTATTTTTACATACCAAACTCTAGGAGCTTGTTTTAAGCCATATTGAGATTTTTTTAGTTTACAAAAAAAAAGAGTTCTTACAAGGTTCCTCAAAACCTTTAGGTTGTGTCATGTAAATTTATTCTTGTAAATCACCTTTCATAAAGGAATTCATAACATATATCTGGTGAATTTCCCAACCATATTGAGTAACTAAGGCAATGAGAATCCTAACAGTGCTCATTTTTACAACATGGGAAAAGGTTTATACATAGTAAATACTAATTTTTTGAGTAAACCCATGAGCTACTAACCTAGATTTGAATTTATTAATATTGTCATTGGCCTTATACTTGATTTTGTAAAGCCACCTAGATCTAATAATACTACATTTTTTTGGAGGAGGAAAAGATCCCAAGTTTGATTTTTAATTAAGACTTTATATTCGACTTTTATGGCTTCTATCCATCTTCCGTCATGACATGCCTCTTCAAAAGATTGGGGTTCCGGCTCATACATAGTTATTAAGGAACAATAGGTACATGATTCAATAAAATCTAATTATTTTATATGAATATAAATGTATAGAAATTATGTAAATGAAGTACAATGAAATATGAATGCTAAACAATTTATTTATTTTATTAATGAAAGGAAATAAGAGGGATAAAGCACTTACCTTGATTTTCTTACCTCAATGACACAGGGTGAGCGAGTGTGATGAAACAAAAGAACAAATTGTCACATTGAACCACATAAAAATGCGAGTAGAGGTGGAAATGTCTACACCGGGTTCTGGAGAGGTATGGGGCGCCGCGAGCCGTGGGCGCCCTTGTCTTGTTTCGGGTGACTTGATCTGCAGAAAAGGTCGGAACCTAGTTCTGATATGGTTGCTAGGGATTCAAACTTATTCACCTTTGGTCATGTGTATGTCGCACTTGGATCACTTAGGTACTGTAAACTTGCAATGAAGAAAGCACTTGCAAAACCCTCAAATAGGCATCAAATCCTAAAAAAAGATGCAAATGAGGGGTCAAATTGTCCTCATTCTTCTGATGGTGGACTTATAGCTGAGAATTGCATTTCATCTCAGACCCAATGTAGTTCTGTGTGATTGTGTGTGCAATAGTTCTCTTAGGTCTCCCTTGCGCTAATGACGCCAAGATAGCGGGCAATAGCTAGATAAAAAGGAAAATGTGTGGATAGAATAGAAAGAATTCCCCTTCTTATGCAATGTGTATGCAGAGTAATGGCCCAAATGCAGTCCCTTACTCTATGCATATAGCTATCCCTTGATAAGAATAATCCTCCCTTATAATGGTATGTATGTTGTGTTTATATAGGGATCTCTTGTTTGAATTTTAACACTAATGACCCGACATGCCAACTAGTACCTTGGGAGATGAGAGGGAAAATCGAAAAGAATGACCTCAAATGTCAAAAATAAGATCAAACATAAAGAGGACAGGGGCACCCAGGATGGACAAGAGCGCCTGATGCTACTGTCCATCCCTAGGCACTAGTATCCAGAGACAAGTGACAAAAATGAATGAGAGAACCTGCGAGACATGGATACTTGTGACTTGTCCATAACTATGTGTACGAGTGACAAATGTGAAAGATAAAAGCAAACAAATACTAACAAGACATGTGGATGGCCTATGGAATGGGTCATCTATGTATAATTTTCTTATGCAAGATCCATATATAAAACAACATACTTGGCGGTATAATAAATAGTAGTAAGTGTGTGATTTTATGTTTACATTTTCCCCCACTTTATGCTGGTGAGAGAAAGCTCGGTAACATAAAATAGATAGAGATACATACTTGAAAAGTATAGAGAAGTCCATGTCACTGAAGTACATGAATTGTGTAGTATAATTACGTGCTGAGTGAGAACATATAGCATGATTAACCATGGATCAACATTTTTATCCATGCGACGTAACGAGAGATGTGTGACCGTTATGAGGAGTGTAAAGTGAGATTGATGATTGTGGTGTTTAATGATTGAATGTTTTAATTTATGTTTTTGATGGAGATGTGATGGGGTAAGGAGTGATCAGTTCCCAACCTAATTGCATGTGTATAAAAAAATGAGGATTTTGGTGTCCTGCCCCGAGGAAGAGTGTAGGGAGAGAGGTTTAGTTTTACTCTCCAACTTTAACTACATCCTCAAAAGATCTAGTCGTTGTAGACGAACAAAGATAAATTTTTGGTGATTTTGGATCCAAATTTTGATCAAATGTGATAACCCATATAGGATCAGTATAGGAAAGGAAATGATGTCTCATTTCCCCACTCCTAGGTGTCATCGCAATGTGTATGTGGTGGCTTCCATGTTAGGTCATCTGGAAGCAATCGCAAAGTGTAGAATAACTTCCCATGTTAGGTCATCTAGGAAAGTGGTGATATAACTCCCAAGTTAGGTCATCTAGGAGGATAAATGTGTTGTGTTCATGTTGATTGATTGATGTGATTTTTATTTTTGTAGAGATTGAAGTGTATATGATTGATTTATTAGTTACTCATGGAGAGATTTTACGGTTGTTGCCCCCAGGTTAGGTCATTATGGGGAATCACTAGAAGGTGATGTGAAATTTTGTATGGTGTATGACTAAATGTTTGGTAAAGATGGATTATGAAAGTAGATCTATCACATAGTAGTGTGAGAGGAATTATAGGATGACCCTAATTATACTCCCCCCTTTCGGCAAAAGGGGGTCCGATAATGAGAACAGGCATTGAGCCAAAAGTAAGTTTGTAAGGATGAAATAGAAAGTATATGAGAAATATCACAAAAGTGTGTGTATATTAAGAAGAAAATGATGTCAAGGAGGAATATTGTGTGTGTAATGTATGCGATATTATGGTAGGAGGGATTCTGGAAAGAATGTCACAAACATGATAGAAATCGAGTAAGAATGATCAAGATATGAGGAAACCATGTGATGTGTATTAGTTGGGAAAATGAATGTGAAGATTGACTATAGTAAATTGAATAATGGAAAGTTACTATAAATAGTAATGTTTCAAAAAATGTGTTGATATTAGTCGCTTTTGATGAATTTTTGTAAAAAAATTATTTTTGAATTTATTGGCCTTTTAGACGTGGACAAGAGCAGTGAAGGCACCAATGCCCTTTAGGATAGGAGCACTCAGACATGGGTGATGCCCCCTAGTGTAGAGATGCTGAGTTCCATTTATATCAGACCCCTTAGCGATCAAGAATAAACCATAAAGCAAGAGCTCATCATCAGGAAATGATTTGATAATGTGCGCTAGATGAATCGAGAAAGTGCGTGAAGAGAGGTTCTTATTGTAACAGATCCTTCACAGTCATGTAAGAACCATAAGAACATCAGTGCATCATTGAGGGGTTAAGATGATAGAAATCACCTACCAAAGACCAAGTCGGTGTGAAGCGGTGGAAGCATGTGGAATGAAAGCAACATGAGTGTATGAGCTGAATTGAATGTCATGTGGAGCGGTACCAATGATGGGTGAAGTGACGGTGGGAAGTGAAAATGCCAAGGGCTGTGGAAGCTAATGTGCAATAGTAACATGACACGATTGATGGATGAGATGGAGAGCGCGCATGAGTAACAACCTGTGGTGGTGGATGAAAAATGACCTTAGAACTAGATGAAGGACATAACTAAACCAGAGTAACAACACTCCTACAAGGGAGCAGAGATATAGAACTCTCAAGTGAGCCATAGCCAAAGAAAATGAAGCCATTATCTTCTAATTATTACAAGCGACCAAGAAGGGTGCAACATTTTTTATACCTATGGCCATTGATAACATGATAGTTTGAGTAAGGTAAATCACGTTGATGTTGCAAGCAATGCGTGGGTGGTGCTGATTAAAAGGTAAGTGAATCAAGTGTTTGTCAAAAAATGCACACAACACATCATGATGTCTAGTGTGATGAGATAAATGCAATGGTCCTTACAAAATAGGTGTTTTACCGGATTCTTAACAAATTAATGAAACAAATAGAGGGTGATAGGACAAGGAGGAATACATGTTTGTGATGTCGGTTTAAGTTTGTGCACATGTTCTGATTTCCTAATCCAATGTTGATTACGAGAGCTCCCTTTTGGATAGGAGGAACTACCTATAAAATGCAAAACAATACCACCAGATAGAGTTAAATAAAACAACGAGTGGACTACCTAGCAGAAGCTAGATCTGGGAAGCGTGATGCTTCCTAAATAGGTTGTCAATCCACTTTTATATAACAATATTAATGTTATCCAAAATAAACATGAAATAACAATCTTATTGGAATTGAAACAATTTAGGTATCTCGTACAAAGAAAATAAGAAGGTCATATAAAAGGTGATTGAGGTCAAAATGGGTCAGGTGATGGGATGGTATTGGGTTACAGGTCTGGTACAGGCTCTGGGTAAGGTCAGTAAAGATTAGGAGTGATTTTGGGCTATTAGGGAATGGGTATGAGCTTGTTGGTCTGAGGTATGTTTTCAGACATAGTAATTGACGTTGATTGTGTGACCGATGTTGGTTTGGCGAGAATGGTGACGCGTCGGTTTGCTAACTAGTGTCGATAGGGTCAATTAGTAAAAATCTCTTAGAAATGGTCTTCAGACTCTCTATGATTGCACAAAGGCTAGAAATGGTGGGGGTGAGGTTGTAAAATGGTCTTAGTGACTCGAGATGATTAGGAGAGGGTGAAGATAGGTGAAATGGCTAGATATAGTAAGGTGATGGGTTGGAGGGAGGAAGGAGGTGTACGGATGTACAGAAGAATAAATTATTGAGAGGAATGATGATCTTAATGAAAGAAAATAAATCTAATTGTAGAGATATTAGGTACTTTCTGAAGAATGGAGTGCAGAGTGCAGTGATGAAAACAATGATGACATAGATCCGAGAGAAGGGGCGTCGTGTATGTGCAACGAAATTTTGAGTCTCCATCCTTCTCTATGTGAATTTGTGATCGTGAAGAAGGTGATGGATGCCTATGGTTGTTGGTAGTGCTCTTGGGTGTTTTCTTTTCTGAGTGCTTCAGAAATTCGAGTGCTCCAAGTCTCTGTTTGTGTGAGATCCTAAATTGAATGAAAAACCTCAAAAAAGGCTTTTGGAAATGTATTTAACCTAAATGACAACGGTTAGGGGACCAATGTTGGTTGAGGTATAATCGGCGTCGGTTAAGGCGGGAATATCTAGGTTGGCCAAAAATAGCTTGATTGTTGTTATTTTTGGCGTGGTCTTCAATCTTCGTCTCGATTCTTGAGTGATAGATCACAGAAGGATGAGTAAGAGTCCTCTTAGGTTTGTTAATAGGAGTTAAGTCTAGGTTTAGACTAAGTCCTAGAGTTGGTTAGGATAGGCTTAGACTTGGTCTTAGGTCATTAATGGGGTTTGAGTGGGTCATGGAGTGAGGTGGCTAGGTGAGGTGGTCAAGTGAGGATGTTAATTAAATTAATTAAGGTAATTAATTCAATTAATCATGTGCACTATGGGATATGAATAGGTAAGGTATGGTTAATTTAATTAACGGGGTTATAAGGGTAGTATGACCTAATTTTGGTGTCTACATTTTGCCCTTTTTTGTCACGTAGCTTGTATTTATAAGAAACACTAAAAAAATAGGAAGTGATTGCCCCATGTATGGATGAGAGTGAGGTTGCCCCAAATGTGGGTGAAGGTGATCCCCCTCAAACTAGGAACCGATGAGGTGTTATACGGATTCAAAGTGAGTGGTTTGATAAATGTGTAGTTAGTGCAAGTTAAGGTAGGTGGGGAAGGTTATGGGTACTTTAGGTAACCGTAATGCTCAAATCGGTAATATGTAATGGGCGAGGTTAAATCGGGTAATGGGTAAAGGTAATCAATCGCACACACACGTATAGACTACAACACGGTACAGGTTGAAAAGCTTGCAAACTCTACATCGTCCAAGGTCGATAGGTTTATCCAAACAAGGTTGAAGTGATTCAGGTATCCAGGGTATAGGATATGGTCCAAAAACACAACATAGGTTAGGTGCAGGAATATTTAGGTATGATCCGGTACACCAGAGGTTTGGTCGAGATAAATGGCACAACAATAGGAAAGGTATGGTTGTTAGGCTAAAATAACATAGGTAATAGCATCACAAGGTATAACGAGTACACAAGTTCAATGGTCACAAAAAGTAGGTCAGGTCTAGGTAAATAGGTCATGGCATGGGTAAGGCCAAGGTATAGGTAAAATAACAAATCCCTAAACGTAATTAAGGAATTGTATGGGTAGTTGAGGCTTGTGGGTAGGGTCTATGAAGTGTTGGTAATGCCAAAAGTTATGGGACAATAATGAGGTTAGGTCAAAATAGGCAAAATGTGGAGGAAATGGTACTGATAGATGAGCGATGTTGGTTATAAGAAACCGATGTCGGTCATGTTGGGTTAGGGTTATAAGGTTGAAATACCATATTTTATGGAATCATTGTTGTTGAATTTGAGAAAATGACATAGGCGATGCTATGTACCTTGGGATATGATAATATAATATATATGGGTTGATGGAGATGCCGACATGTGGCACACATCCCCTTAGTTATATGTATGGGTTCACATGGGATATAATATTATAATGTATATGGGTTGATGGAGATGTCGACATGTGGCACACATCCCCTTAGTTATATGGGCTCACATAGGAATTAATTATATTGGGTAATGGGTCAGCCTACATTGGGATTAGGTGTTACCCATCCTATTTAAAGGATGTGAGTATCATTATGAGGGTCATGTATGTATGAGTTGATTCTTCTACTTGGTAGAGGTATATTGGAGGTGTCCCCCTCGAAGTGGATTCCCATCTTGGGAGATTGTGGAGTTACTCCTTCCTTAAGGAGCATTGTATGGTGTCGCCCTACCTTAAGGGTATTATTCTGCATATTTGGGCATCTTTTCCCACCCATATCTCTTGTGTTGTGTTATCTTCTGTAATTTATTGATTTATTATATGCAAAGTTCTTATCAAGTGGTATCAGAGCATCGATTTCGGAAAAAAATTGGGTTCAAACCCTAATTTTAGTGATTCGGCTATATTTTGGAAACGGATGTGAATTTTTTCTCAATTTTTTTACCATAGTTGCGAAATGGTTTCATAAATCTACAGTCTAAATTTCAGAAAGTTTTGAGGTGTTTTGTGGAAGTTATTGCATTTTTAGGGTTTCGCCTAAATTTGCTTCACGGGCTGTATTTTTTGGAATTAATTTTCTAAATTTTTTCCAAAATTTGAATTCCTTTCAGAAATATATGGTAAAAATTTCAGAATTTTGGATCTATTTTGAAGAAGATATTGAGAGTTTTAGGGTTTTACATAAAACTAGCCTACAAGTTGCAATTTTCCATCTTTCTTTGATTATTTTACATATTTGGAAATATATCAAAATTTTAGCAAGGAATTACTTCTTTGTGGTTTCATATTTGAGGCTAAATGATTGACTAAATCATCGGTTCAAATATTGGTCAAAGGAGTTAGTTTGTGAAACCCTAATTTGTATGCATCGGGATATACCAATTTTCTATGTAGTCTGGGGAAATTGATGCAAAAATGGTGGATACAATTTAAACAAATGTATTTTTAAGAATGTTTAGTATGGGTTAGTTTTTATCTTTATCTTGGTGGGAAAGCGTGACATTGGTATTCTTATTTGGATATAGATCTATTGGATTGGGATCGGAAGGAAATGGAGGATATTTTATTAGCTAGATGGGAAACAAAAAAGAAACACAATTTTGTTAAAGAAGAAGAAGAAGAAGAAGAACAAGAAGAAGAAGCATCGAACAAGAAGAACAAGAAGAAGAAAATGTTGATGATGAAGAAGAAGAAAATGTTGATGATGAAGCTACTACATAGGATAGTGCATCTCCAAGGAAGGAAGCTTCAATATTTCAGTTTGAAGGGTGCATTCAAAGAAAAAAGGTAATTTTTTCCATAAACCCTAGCAACAAATATAACTTCATCAATATGGATGTAGCTCATAATCTACACGTGCAAACAAAGCATATCAAGGAATCTCAAATGGATGGTAAGCATATTCAAGTTTTTGAAGATTTAAAGCTTTCTATGGATAAATATGTTTTACATTCATATTTTTATGCTTTAGATATGGATGGTATGGATATTGTTCTCAAATATCCTTGGTTAGAGACATTGGGAACAATTCATATTAATGTGCAAAAAAATTCATGAAATTATGGTACAAGAGAAAGAAAATTACATTGCAAGATATCACACTTAGCGAGGAAAAAAATAATGTAAAATTGGATCATGAAGATGAATTTGAAGATGGTGAAGAAGGGAATAAGGATGAATCAGAAGGAGAGGATGAAGAACATGATGAAAAAGTAAAAAATAGTTTCTCTACTCAAGAGAAAAAATAAATAGCAAACAAGTTGGAAGAGGAAAAGAAAGTGGAGGAAAATATTGATAAGGTTGAGCATACTAAGGTTGCACCATATAGACACCCACATCATCATGAGAGGAAAAAATCATGGAGACATGCGAGGACACACAAGGGCAACAATCTATATGGATATACAGGGAATTGGAGGAGTAATAATTTTGGCTATACATGGAATCAATGGAACAATAATTATATGACATGGAATCACATGAATAATAATTATGGATATGCATGGATGCCAAGGAGGAACACATATGGACCAAGATGGAATTAGATGAGCACAATGGAATATGGAATCATGTTTGGAGCAACATCACCCACTAGGATTTCATATGGGTGGTTAGATGATTGAGCATGGCGACAAGTGTGTAATAATTTAAAGCACACTCATTATATGGCTTCTTCTTATGTTTCGGGACGAAACATGTCAAAGAGGGAGGCAATGCTATGTACCTTGGGATATGATAATATAATATATATGGGTTGATGGAGATGCCGACATGTGGCACACATCCCCTTAGTTATATGTATGGGTTCACATGGGATATAATATTATAGTGTATATGGGTTGATGGAGGTGTCACATGTGACACACATCCCCTTAGTTATTTATATGGGCTCACATAGGAATTAATTATATTGAGTAATGGGTCAGCCTACATTGGGATTAGGTGTTACCCATCCTATTTAAAGGATGCGAGTATCATTATGAGGGTGATGTATGTATGAGTTGATTCTTCTACTTGGTAGAGTTATATTGGAGGAGTCCCCTCGAAGCGGATTCCCATCTTGGGAGATTGTGGAGTTACTCCTTCCTTAAGGAGCATTGTATGGTGTCGCCCTACCTTAAGGGTATTATTCTGTATATTTGGGCATCTTGGCCCACCCATATGTCTTATGTTGTGTTATCTTATACAATTTATTGATTTATTATATGCAAAGTTCTTATTAGTGAGTGAGTTGTGCATTTTTGGAGGAGGGAAAAGAAAAGGTATTGTACCATGATGAGGTGGAGGTGACTAAGTGGTGAGAGGATCCGTGAGAGCGGGTCCACTAGAGGAGTTGGAGATGTGTGATTGGTGGAGAGGTTCAAGGTAGATTTCGGTATGGCAGAGGTAGGAGAGGGTTTGGGTGGACCAGCGGCACAATGAGTAGATGTGCCACCACCTTGATGCAATCGAGATGAGGTAGGAGGCATTTTCTAGCTTGTTATTTGCTCTAATTGTATTTTTACAATGAAGAAATTTTGGGCGGGAATGTTAATTTTGAAATGTGGGTGAAAAATAGATGAAATTTGGGGGATGAGGTTAAATATAGGCTAAGTAGGGGAGAAATAAATGTGGGGTGTAAGTGTTTGGGATTAATTAGGGTTGTAGGTTGTTTTTTTCTCAATTTTTAAGAAATAGAGGAGGGGGTTTTGGTTTTGGGGGTCGCGAAAGAGACCTCGTCGATCGGGTTTGGCCAACATCGGTCGAAGACTAAGGTGACCGACACCAATTAATTGGAACCGATGTCGGTCAAGGAGAATCAGTGATGGCCAGGAGACCAGTGCCGGTTAGGGTGAAAGAGGGACATGGGTAAGAAGGGTTATGTATCAAAGGAAAAGAGGTCAAAAAGGGGAAAGTAATGACTGGTTGTAGAGGGGTAAGGGTAAAATATGGTCATTGGCTTGATGTGACAGTGAGTAGGTGAAATAATGTGAAGGTGATGAGTCATGAGTGTAAAGGGTAGGAGGTTGGTATGTGAATTAGGTAAATGGGGTAAGCAGGATTGGTGTGATTGGGTATGTTTTTGGGGTTAAGACGTAATTTTAGGTAGTAAGGTCTTAACAATGTTGTGTTTTGTTGGATGCAAGATAGGGACAAGCTACGTTTGTGGGACAAAGTACCATCACTATTAGTAGATATGCAATCGAGTGTGACTGTAGAGGAGTGGGAGTATATGAATGATGTTGAATTGATTAGGATCTCGACGCTATAGGCGTGTTTTTATGGTCACTCTCATCGATAGATGGGATTTAGCGACCAACACTTTTCATTACCGACGGGTTAGATTACTGTCACCCTGGAGGATGTATACAGGATCATGCGGCTACCAATTGTGGGTGAGTGAGTGTATTCTATTTCTTTAGAGGCCTCCATGGCGCCTATAGTGGTTGTGTTTGGGGATGTGATGGGCGAGCTGAGGTACCATAGCACGAGCCTTAGTTACAAAGATATGTATACAGCCCATCCTCAGGAGACGAGGTTGGTTGTGTGGATGATGGAGGAAGTATGTTGTTTTGCCATACTAGATGCCAAGGGTGGTAGATTCCCATGAGCATTGATGGGAGTGCTCTAGGATAAGGTGGAGGATCAGATCTATTTTGCATGGGCACCGGTATTCTTGGTGTAGCTATATAGGGAGTTGTGGGCCTATGGGAGATTGCGGTGGTTTAGTTTGTGTTGCACTTTCCTTCGCATTCTTGTGCATATGAGTACATCGTATGCATACATCTATTTCCTTTTCCCGACTTGATTGGTTTAGGGTGGCTTTGTCAGTCGGATATAGACGGTGGGTACTAGTTTGTGGGCAACACATGGTAGCTAGGGCCACGCATCATGTTTCATATTATAGGATGTTGTTGGAGGGATTATCTAGTGTCGATATTGTTTGGAGGCCATATGTTGGTTATCCCTCATATAGGGACATGACAAAGGAGTTAGAGGAGTTACATCTACTCGGGTGGATATAGGGGAGTCATCTTTGGCGAGCACATAATGATACCTATAGACGGAGTTCGATTATAGTTTGGGCTGCATAGGATGTGTCGCCACCCTTCCCTCTGTATAGGAGAGATGGCGTGGAGAGACCTATGTCTCCACCATGACTGAGAGTGTGCCGACGGGGGGAAGGAGGAGTAGTAAGCAATGGAAAGGTGGATCAATGATGTTGGGGTCACCGATAGATACTAAAGCAACGTGGGCGGTCAACTATGAGCGGCTCCATCGAGGCCGTGGCATCCAGAGACTTGACCACCATCATAAGTACGAGAGGATACCTTGCGAGGTCGAGATGGCTACCACCTGTAGACACATATTACAAGTGTTATAGGGGCAACTTACTTGGGTCGAGACACAAGTTTCCATTTACGAGGCTTAGGTGGTGGCCTATAGGCCCAGGTTACACGAGGATAGGTTCCTTGCAGGTGGAGATAGATATGGGGATAGGTAACCACCTTACGGTGCAAGTAACAAGTTGTAGGGCTAGTTTGCCATTACAAAGGCTTAGTTTGTGGCCTTATAGGCTTTGGTTACAGCACAGGCACCACCACAAGCACAGGGACATGGTCCCACACTATTGCTTGCAGATGTAACATGACATGGTCCTCAGGTATAGGGAGGCGGAAAGGGAGCATAGGTAAAGGGTCTAGAGGACAGGTTGATGTGGGACCTATGCCACCACCTCAAACGGTGCCTATGACAAGGTTTAGGGATGCCGTGAATGAGGCACAATATTACCAGGATCATTTGACAACTGCAAGGATAAACATCCCATCCTATGCTAAGTACATGACATAGCGGGCTGTGAGTGAGAGGTCTAGATCCTGCACTCATATCTAAGAGAGCACATGGTGGTGGCGAGCCTAGAGACAGGGGTTAGGCGAGAGCTTTGGGCCAAACAGAGGCTAGACAAGGACCTATGGTTGCTGGAAAAATGCTGACATGGCGGCTGAAAGGTAGAGAGAAGAAGACATATGAGACATGTATGGATATCAAGTGAGGTGACAATTACTCACCAAATATGATTAGTGTAGATTTTTGGTATATACCGGCTGCGTGTTGATGATAGTGAGGATGTATATGAGAGTTTTGAGATTTTGATCTTATACCGGCCTGCATGCCAAAGATGGTAAGGATGTATTTGAGCATTTTGAGATACTTGCATGTATTTGTATTGGTGTATATTTGTATTGATACACAAACTTTCATTGTTATAGATGATGAGATTTATGGTATGGATGATGTACTTGTGTTTTAATTTCCATTGTTATTTGTGTATGGATGGAAACTAGGTGAATTAGGCATGGTGGATTCAAGGTCATGTAGGCATGATGGAGTCTAGGTCATGTAGGCATGGTGGAGTTAGGTCAGTTAGGCATGGTTGAGTTAGGTCAATTAGGCATGGTGGATTCTAGGTCATGTAGGCATGGTTGAGTTTAAGTGTGTTGGTTTTAATTCAATTTTCAAGTTATTGATAACATGGATAAATAAATGATGATGAATGTGTATGGTAATATGTTGTAAGAAAATGGTAGGTATGTATGTTGGGTGATTGTATGTTTGTGTCACTTTCCAAGTAGTGTAGAAAATGGAAATTGACTAATAGTAAAATGTAAAATGGAGAAATGGGGGAAGATTGATTAGGGTAAAGATTGGCCAATCTAACCTCCAGGGCCCCATGTCCTCGAGTGCTACCTACATAGCCCCGGTGAAAAGGGGCCTCAGGCCGATGTAGTCTCCCATAAGCTAGGGAAAAATAAGATGAGGTAGAGGAATGGGTGGGTAGGTTTTAGGCATGATTGAGTCTAGGTCATTTAGGCTGTTTGGGTTTAGGTCATTTTAGGTATGGTTGGGTTTAGGTCATTTTAGGTATGGTTGAGTTTAGGTCATTTAGGCATGATTGATTTTGGTGAAAGGGGAATCCTTAAAATGTAGGTATCGATGGTCTAGTCCTGTATAGGATAATCAATAAGTAATGAAGAAGGTGAATGGTAGGAGGAGACAAAAGAGCCACCTAATTGATAAGAACCATAACAAGTTCACCATACCTTAGATTGGCTTATGAACAGAAGACCTTGAAGGTGTTGCATGATTGACTATGCTAAGGGTGAAGAAAGTCACATGATCATGAAATGTTGTGTTTGCGGCAAGTCCCTTGAGAAGGTAGGAAATTAGGGTGAAAAGGTAATAAGGTGAAAATGGTTGATTTTTAGTGTAACCTGGTGTAAGACAACATGCCTACTTGGCAAGATACCTAAGATCAAAATAGGCAAGTCCATGACGAAAAAATTGTCATTTTCTTCTTTTTGTTGTTGTTTTGATAGAATGATCGATATGGGAAGTCTATATGGGGTGAGTATATTATCTCCTTGAGGTCTTCATGAAGATGATTGATGTAGGAAGCTTCTAAATATTTTATTTTATTTTGCAACAATAGTCCTCTTTTGATGAGAGACTAAGTACAATATGGCTAGATTTTTATAGTTGTCCTTCGAGGGAGTAGTCTATTCATAGTAGTGAGATAGAGAGAATAGATGTCATTTTGAGGGAGTCATCTTTTTGCTAGAAGTTGGACTCAAGGAGTTGAATCCCATTTGACTTTTGATACTATTTTGTTGTTAGACTGTTAAGTCATGGACAATACTATAGAGAAAAATAGGCTCTTGGTTTGAAGGCAAAACAATAGAACACAGAGGATAACTATGCAAGAGAGAGTTTACGTGATGAATGACCATGGGATTCCATCTTGAAAAATATAGAAAGTATCCATGAGAATCATGCCATAAGTAGGGCCGTGGTACTCATATTGAAGATGGGGCTGAAAAAGTGATGGGTAATCACATGATTCTTGTTGTGTTGTGGATCCTTAAAATAGTTAAAATAGAAAGTGAATGGTGCTCAAGGGACAAGTATTAAATAGACAGAAGGTGATACATGACTTGATTAAACAATAGAATAGTCAAAGATTCAAGGCATTGAGGGGCTCACGTTCGGGTTTTCTCGTCGGTGAAGACAAACAATAAACACCTGATCTATAGGTATGAGTAACGATATAAGGTCCAAGCCAATTAGGAGAAAATTTTGCCCGTTTTCTTTTCTCCTCTTTGGCTACATGTTGATTTTCCTTCAAGATAAGGTCACCGATCTAAAGGTTCATCCATGGACACACTTTTCATAGGCACGTTTGATACATTTTTGTAGATTTGAAGACGATCAAGAGCATTAAGATGCCGTTCGTCTAATAACTCAAATTGTGCCGAATGGTCTGGCGAAAGTCATCATCGTTAAGATTCTCTTTTAGTGAGATACGAAGAGATGAAATTTGGACTTTGAGAGGAAGGAAAACCTATGTACCATAGACCAGAGAAAAAAGGTGTGGCCATAGTTGAGGTATGAATACTAATATGGTAAGCCCATAAAACAAAAGGAATGTGTGTGTGTCAATCATTTCCCGTATTGTCAACCACTTTCATAAGAATTTTTTTCAAGGTTTTGTTGGTTTATTCAGCTTGGCCATTTTTTTTGGGTAGTAAGGTGAAGAAAAACTAAGCTGAATGCCAAATGCATCATAAAGTTTCCGTAGGGTTTTATTTTTGAATTGTTTTCATTATCGGTGATGAGGCGGTAGAGGAATGTCAAAGCGACAAATGATGTGATGATTAATGAATTCACATATTTTCTCAGATTTTGTAAAGATGAGGGGGATGGATTCTACCCATTTAGTGTAGTATTCGGTTGCGGTAATAATCCATTGATGGTGTTGTGAAGAATGAGGATTGATCTCTCCGATAAGATCCAAACCCCATTGAGAGAAAGGAAAAAGATCTCATGCGTCCTATAAGGCATGACTAGGTGTGTGATGAATATTATCATGTTGTTGGCATTTCACATAACATTTGACGTAGTCACAAAAATCATGGTTGAGGGTGGGATAATAATAGCCCAAGCGAAGGATGCTTTTAGTGATAGCTAGGCCACTTGAGTGACCTCCATAAATTTTGTTGTGAACTTCCTTGATGGCATAAGGAATTTCAGAACTTGTAAGGCATCATAAGAGGATACTGTCAAAGCCACATTTATAAAGAAGGCCACCCATGATGTCATAGCGAGAGACACTTTTCGAAAGGCACGTTGCACATTACAAGTAAGGTCGGGAGGTATAATCGACAAGGAAAGGTAGTCTGAAAACTACTTATACCAAAGGTCACATGGTTCGGTGTAATGGTCCCAATGATGTTGATGTCTCAAAATAAATAAGAATTTGATTGTAAACTTTGTACCGTGATAAATATTTTGGAGTCGGCGGGCAAAAAGTGTGTATCTAAGAAGCTAGGCAAGCAATGGTATCGAAAATTTATTAGTAGAAGGTGGGGTGGTTTGAAGTTCATAATGGTCAAAGGTAGTCAAAAGTATGTGTACATAATTCTTATGCTTTTTAAGTATTTTATTATGACACTGGTATATACCATTAACTTGGTTTACAACCAACTGAGAGTTGTCAAAAATATTAATTGATTTAACATCTAAGGCGATAGCGGCTTGAAGACCTAGTATGAGCGCTTCGTATTTGAAAATATTATTAGTACATTTGAAATATAATTTGAAAGATAATGACATAGGTTCAGTATCAAAGGTATGAGGATGACGCCTACACAACCCCACGTTGAAATTTGGAGCCGTTAAAGAATAAGGTCATTTGGTAAACGATATCATCCAAATAGAGGGTTACGATGGATTAAATCCAGGTAAATCAAAGTTAGAAGATTGATATCCGGAGAGGGGTGCATCTACGAGTTGGTCAGCGATGGTTTGGCATTTGATAGATTTTTGATGAATGAATTTGAGGTCAAGGTCTGCAAGAAGCATGCGCCAACATGCATCATGTTGATGTTGGTAGGGTTTGGCATACATGTAGTGTAAGGGGTCAGTATTGGTGACTAAAAATATTTTATCGTTGAGTAGATAATGTCGTAGCTTAGTGGTGACAAAAACTAAGGCTAAGTAGAGTCTTTCGGCGTGGGTATATCTATTTTTGTAGTCTAGAAGTGTATGACTTATATAGTAAACCTGCTTGTTCCCTATGTTGCTCGTCACAATGAGTAATCATGGCACCTAAGAAACAATCAGTAGCAGAAATGTAAAGGTAAAATGGTTGGTCATCCTTAGGAGGAATGAGCACAGGTGGTTGTAGGAGGTATTGTTTTAAGATGTCAAAGGCTTTATGACATTCATCATCCCAATTGAAGGATACATCCTTTTTGAGGAGATGATGAAAGGGGTGACAGCGGTTGGAAATATGCAAAATAAAATGACGAATAGATTGCAACTTGCCTTGCAAACTACGAATTTTGCAAAGGTTAGTAGGTGGAGGCATTTTGAGAATAGCCTTGATTTTAGCAGGATTGATTTATATGCCACACAAATAAGTGATAAAACCAAGGATTTTTCCTGAGAGAATAGCAAAGACACACTTCTTTGGTTGAAGGCGAACACAATATTTGATGAGATGATGAAAGATGACCTCAAGGATTTAAGGTGTTCGACCCAATGTTTGGATTTGGTAAGAATATCGTCAACATAATCTTCCAATATGCGATGAATGATGTTATGAAAGATATCGGTTATAGCCCGCCGATATGTAGCACACCAACATTTTTAAGGCCAAAGGGCATAACACGATAGTAGAAGGTCCCCAAAGGAGTGATGAAGGAAAATTTGTGTTTATATTCTAGGGCGAGTAATATTTGGTTATAAATTGAGAAACCATCCATGAGTGATAACATATCATGACCACCAGTAAGATAACTTGGTTGGTCAATACTAGGTAGAGGAAAGTCCTCTTTGGGGAAAGCTAAGTTTAGGTCACAAAAATCCATGTAAATGCGGAGTCCCCCTATCACTTTTGTGAAAGGAATGATATTAGAGATCCATTGGGGATAATTAATGGGTAGGATGAAGGAAACCAAAAGAAGGCACTCGAAGTTCTTCCTTGACTAGGAGAGTAATGCGATGATGCGTTTTCCGTAGCTTTTGTTTTATGGGTTTGGCTTCAGGGATGGTGATGATATTGTGGACCACGATGTTTGGGTCAATATCGGGCATATCAACATAGGACCAAGAGAGAGAGTGCTATAATCCTAAAGGAAAGAAGTGAAATCTTCCTTTTCAGCAACATCTAAAGATTGAATTATCTTTAGAATGTACGGTTCTTCGTAAGTGTGAATATTAATTTTGATGTTCGATTCATTTAACATGGTTTGTGTATTAGAAGGCAAGGACCAGTGAATATAAGAATCTTCCGCACTTTTGAGGTAGGCAAGGATAGACTCATCATCCCGACATTGCACAATGTTAATAAAAGGTGTATCATCATTGATCGTGTCGGGATACGGGAAGGGAAGAGAAGAGAGCCTCACCATCGCGTTGATAAGTCGAGGTCCCATGGAAATGGTGTTCATGAAAAAAAAGGGTAGGAGGAATATATTTTGGATCTATAGACTCTATGGGTGAAGGTGGTGACGTCGGTGAACAAGGTGGAGAAAGTTTGTCATCCTTGATGAGGTCGATGCGGGCCTTCTTGGAATATGGTTTGGAAAAGCCAATACCACTACCATCTTTGTGTTTACGTGGTGTACACATGATGACAATATGACATCCATGTTCATAGAACCCAAATCCAAAGCCTTTCCATGCACAACGGTGAAGGAAAGTATGGGTGAAGTAGTGGTTGGTGAGAGATTGGAGGTCGGATGAAAATGGTTACGTTTGGGAAGGTGGCTCGGGTGAATAGGTGGAAGTGTCGAGTCCCCCATATTTTAAGTTGGTACGAATGTGGGGAGGACCATAAGGGAAGACCTTGCCTATGTGATGGTCATGACGAGGATGTTGGCGTAGGTTACCATACTCTTATGGAGTAAGGAATGTATTTATGTTGTAAAAGCGGTATTCCCTAGAGTGAGGAATTGAAAAACACCTTCTAATGGATTGGTAGTGGATATGTGTGTAGCCAGAATAGATGAATTACTAGGTGATTAGGAAGAAGAAGGATTAGTTAGTTGGGAACTAGACGGGTGGGTTAGTGGACTCGGTTCACGGAGAGGCTACGAAAGGAGTGGGAATAGAAGAGTTAAGTGCGGGTAAGGTAGCGGCCACATCTATGGATGGTGTTGTGGGTGAAGGAGAAGTGGCGACAATGGTAGATGCCTTAAATGGTATAAGGACATCATTAGGTCGGTACAACATGTTGTAGGTTTTGAATGGTGAAGGGTCAACGAGGATGGTGTAGTTATGTCCTGTATGTTCAAATTTGACACAACGATGTAAAGTTGAAGGAAAAAACCCATGACATGGATCCAAGGTTGGCCAAGCAACAAGTTATACTAGAATTCTCCTTCTAAAATGTAGAATAATTCAGCACAAGATCTGAGGGCCCACATAAACGTGAAGAATAATGGTGCCAAGGGTGGAAGTGATGGCATCATTGAAGGAGCACAACATAATTGAGTTATTATGCATGTAATTTGAAGGGATGCACATTTGATTGTATGTGTGGGAGGAGATGATGTTGATGTTGGCACCGCCATTGATCATAACGCGTCAAACACAAATATTATCGATATAGATGGAGATGAAAAGAGCGGGATCAAGGTCATCTAATTGGAGAGGTATGATCTCCTCATCAGAGAAGCTAAGGGTGACCACTTGATGAGTGGGAGTGGGGGTAGAAGAAGGATATGATTTGGTAAGAGAGGCCACGTGGTGAGGGGTGATAATGGAGGCTACTGGTGTGGGGTTGTTAGGTAAAACCTCGATGGATTGCAAAACCTCCATGAGGGCTTGTTGATGAGATTCAGAGGTTTGGACAAGATCATACAAAGACATTTTTAGAGGGGATTGGTGTAATTATTTTATCATTGTACGATGGGTGACCTCGTTAGAAATAGGGTATGTGGGTCCTCAAATGGTGATTTTGGGTGCAGGTGTAGATGGTATGTTAGGCATAGGATTAGCATATGGGATAGTTTCTTTTTCTTTTCCTTTGTATTTTTGGGCATGAGTGACAACTTAGATCATGTTAATATGAGAAAGAGAGGTGGATGGAGAAGGTATGTCATGAGTAGTATAATGACGTGATGGACAAAAACCTAATCCTTGCAAAATGATTAGAGCACAGGTGGCATTTTGGTGGGGTTTTGGTGAGCTCTTTTATGTGAACCATGTTGATCTCAAATTTTGGAGGTGGATAAAAGGGTTGTGGAGGTGGTGATGCAGGTCATTGAATAGGTAGTGGGCAGGGATGTATGGTGACAGGTGAAGATGAAATATGGTCCTCATCAAGAAGATCATCTTTGTCAAAATTTTCTTCAGGAGGGCATAATTGGAGGAGAGTGGTTTTGAGAGCCTTACAAAATTATACATCATGTCCTGGCACACGATGGTAGGCAAAAATTTTAGTTTCATCAAACCCTTTTGGTTTGGGTTTGAGGGGGTCGTAAGGTCTAAGCGGCGGTAATATGATGATCAAGGTCTTTACAAGGTTGGCTAAAATGTTGGCATAGGACCTTGCCAATGGATCACAGTGTGAAGTGAGTGTGGGTTTGGGTGAAGGTGAGGAAGATTTTGGTGGAAGAGGTGTTATAGGAGGTGGAATAGGTTTGACCATTGGTTTGGTAGGTGGTACTATCTAAGGTTTTGATGGTACTTGCTTGGGTAAAGTTGTGGTAGATGAACTAGCAATGGAAGGTGGTGTGGGTTTAACTACATTTTGGAGGGTAGTTGGTTATTTTCCTTGGATTAAACCTTCTTGATTAGTTAAGGTAGGCCTACGTGATGTAGAAGGGAAAGCGGATGGTGGCAGAGGACGAGTTAAACATGGTGATAACGGAGGTGAAGTAAAGTTCGTTGGTAGAGGCCGGAGTGGAAGGTATGGGCTGAAGAGAAGAAATTTGCATAGGTAATGTTGGGGTTATGGTAGCTAGTGGGGGTATAGGTGGTAAGAAAGCTATGGGTAATGGTGACAGGTGAAGGTTGCGCATGTCGATTGGGCATAATAAAGGATAGTGTCAAGAGGCGAGAATGTTGTGCTTTTGATTTTCTTTGGGTATGAGGTTTCTTGACCGGGGTCATGGGCGAGGTCCGAGGATAAACAAAAGAGGTGAAGGTTACAGAGGCGTAGTGGGTGAAATTTGTGTATGCATCCTAGAGGTTTGGGTCTTCCTTTTAGGTGGAGGAATGGTTTTCATATGGGTTTGGGAAGATGTGGATAAGTCTAATTTGACGTGTGGATGGACAAGGCTTGATGTCGACATGACACCCAAGGTAGTGATAGGCCTAGATGTAGGTGCGGTAGTAGGTTCTTAGGAAAAGGAATGGGTTTGGTTATGGGTAAAGGTTCGGATGTAGAAAAATGTGATGAAGAAGAAGTTGTTTCAACAGCATGGTTAGGGTTGATTTGGTAACTGGAAATACCTTCGAATAGATTATGGAGGTATCTATAGGCAACAATTGCATTTGGGTCAAAAGGGGGAGAAAAGATGTCCCCAAAGCATGTAATTATTAACATAATCCAAGTGATAGGCCATCGTGAAAATGGAACTGTAGTAATAGGAGCCGATGTTGATTTAGTAGCAATCCTGTAAAATATGTTTGTGAGACAGGGAACTAGTTAGCCTCGGACTCTGTGGGTAAGAGAGTCGAGAGTAGATCAACGGGATCCTAGAATGCTAATGGGGAATGGTCACCAATAGGAAGTGGCACGTCTAAAGGATCCCCCATGGGTAGGAGAGATGATAGGTGGGGTGAGGTAGAATCCTTTTTCAGGGGAGAAAAAGGTGACAAAGACTCTCCCGTGGGTAGGAGAGTTAATGTCATAGTTTGGTCATTGGGTTGTGAGGTGGATGGCGAAATGGTATCGGCAGAAAATTTGGACTCTTCTTTGGGTGAAGAGGGAGATGAAGGAGACTCCTTTGTGGGTGAAGAAGTAGATGAGGTAGGCTCCTCTGTGGGTAGAGGAGATCGTGCTATAATCTCCTCAATAGAGGGGATAGGAGGAAATTGAGGGATGGTTGGTACGATGTCAAAAATAGCATGGACTTCACGGACATTGCTATCATTGGTTGAAGATTCACCATTTTGATTAGATGATGGTGTATGGTTAGGGAATGAATTCTTAAATATGTGCAATTTTTTATTTTCGGTGCATTCGAGTTGTCCAGGACAAGATCTCCGTTATCTAACATTTCCTAAACAATGTTCTTGAAGGTTATGAAATTACCATCACTATGGCCTTTAACGCGATGATAGTTACAAAAGTCATGCTCCTTATACTGTGTAGGCATAGGAAGAGTGGGGTAAAAACTAGTATGTGGCTTTACGGGTGAAAGAGTAATAGCTCGGCCTTAAGAAGTTTTTCTAATACTATGGAATAAGGCTCCCGATTAGAGTGTACTTCATGTTGTTCTGTCTATCTGGCCGAAAGGTTTGAACGGGAGAGAGATTAGAGGAAGGTTTTTTTGTTAGATGGATGAGATGGACCAGCTTTGAGAACTACTTTGCATTGGAAAATCCTTTAGCTTTTGAATAATTATTTTGGGGTTTTGAAGCAAAAGAGTCATCATTTGATTTAAAGCCATCGTTTGTGCTTCAGGCAATTGAATTTTCTTCTCTTTGATGATATGAATTTCAGTTT
Source organism: Taxus wallichiana var. yunnanensis (assembly GCA_018340775.1). NCBI lineage: Eukaryota > Viridiplantae > Streptophyta > Pinopsida > Cupressales > Taxaceae > Taxus > Taxus wallichiana. The sequence continues at coordinate 933,260,627 of CM031242.1, forward strand.
TCACACAATGGTAAATGCTTCGTCGAAATATGCGAAGGTTTGCACTTGCAGAGTTGGTGAGATGTGCCTGGCACAAGATCTAGTGAACAACTCTATAAGCTCGGTTTGAGGTAACTATAATGTTAATTGGTTGATAAGGCTTAGTCGTGAGTGATGAAATCTGCAATAGATTTGTCATCGTGCTTGTCGCGTTGAATATAGGTCAATCATGGTGAATTTTTTGACGACATTGATGGAGAAATGATCTAAGAATTCTTTAGCCACTTGGTTAAATGAGTAAATGGAATGTCTGGGTAAACCACTATACCAATCTAGCATGGGTCTTATCAAGGACATAGGGAATGTCCATAGGAGTAAAGCATCGTCATGGGAGATTTAATAATATCCATGTTTGAACATTTGCAAGTGTTGTTGTAGGTCCTCTTTATTGTTGAAATGGTTGAACTTGGGCATTTTACAATGTACCGATATATAGGCGAATGGGGATAGATGGATGAATTGGCTCATTGCAGATTTCATCATAAGTTAAGAAGTTGTGAGAGCTCGAAAGCGATGCTTTCAATGATTTCCTCTTTCTATCATCATCTTAATGAGGTCATTGGTGGGTTGTGATGAATGGGCGCCCCCTTGTAGTATAAGGGGTGAGGATAAATGTATGATGTGGATGACATCCTAATATATGGGGTATCGAGTATGAGAACTATGATGGGGGAATAGATGTGGGTGGAGCATATCTCGAATAAATGATAGAAGAGATTGGGGGTTGTGGGTGATACGTGTAAGCGGTGGGGTAGTCGTAATGAATCTTGTGAAAATTGGGGGTAAGGATTATAGGATAGAAAGGATGAGGTTTTGAAATGGGGTATGGGTTGCTGACACCATGGGTGGTTGCGGCACGCGATAGGTACATACGAGGTGGTAGGTGCAAATGGGGCTATGTTCGGGATGGCTGGTGGAGGAATGGTCGACACCACAAATGTGATAGATGTCGTAGGTGCGGTAGTTAGAGAGCGTGTGGGGTCCAAATAAACACCACAGGAGGTAATGTGGATGAAGGTAACACCGATCTTGTGGTAGATGATGCAAAAGTGGGGGTGAGGGCAGGAGGGATAGACATGGGCATGCCATATACCAACTGTCCCAAGGAGTCTTGGGTGGATGAATGGGTGAGATAGTACCTTGTAGGGTATCGAGATTCTAATCAAGGAGTCTTGCAAACTCCTCATCACCGATACTAATGGTGATGGGCTGAGTTGGATCCATTGGCGATAAGATAGAAGGCAGTGAAGGGATAGGTGGAAGTGACTGAAGGTTAACGTGAAACACAAGGGTGTTGTCTTGGTTGCGAGTCAAAACCATGTTTATTAGTGTAGACCTGGTAAATTGTACTCTATAAATGAAACAAGAAACAACATAAATGGAGAAGGATAGATTCTGAGAGGTGAAACTAGTCGGTTTTTTACTTAAAAATCAAAATAGAGGAACCAATGATGGTTAAAGGGTGACCAATGACGGTTACAGTAACTAATACCGATTACTGTAGGAAATCAATAGTTTAGCAAATGAGGCAAAAAATGATGAAAATGAAATAAGGAAGTTGTATGTGACTGTGATTTTAAAATTTTGGGGTATGATAATGTCCTGAGCACTTCAAAAAGAACAGAAGATGTGATGAATGTTGTTTTGGGTAAAATGACCCAAAAGAGTTGGAAAATGACATTGGTTAGGTAAATTGATGACACTCGGATGTAAATAGGTGAAGAAAAATCATTTTTAGTGAATTAAGTTAGATGGAATATCAACCCAAAAACCTGAGTATGATAAAAATGGGTCCTGACACACTCAGAAACAGTCGAGAATACACCAACTATGATGGCAGAGTGTGAAAGGAAGAAGAAAATGAAGAACATGGCCTTACAACTCAAAACAACTCAAGAAAAAGCTAAGAAAAACATGAAATCCTACAAGTTAATTTATATGTTTAGCTTATGTTATTTAAGACTGACTTGTGAATTCAAAACAGAGCTTTTTGGTTGGGAAGGTGTCCTATGAAGAGGTAATATCTAAGGGTGGTTTCAGGTTATGTTTTGGCGCGGTAGTCCTTTCTCGATAATGACTAGGTTAGAGAAACTAGCGGCGCCCACTTTCAATCCTCTGATCGTGTGATTGTTGACAGTCTCTTCCAGGTAAAGTGTTGTTTAAGAAAATGTGTAAATTTATATTTGTGCATTTTGGTAAAGAGAGATAGAAGAGAAAGTGCTTCTATGATTCAATTAAGTCAACCATCAGTTGGGCATGACTTCCAGCGTATAGGTTTCCCTCGAGGTTTCTTGTGAGCTAAAAATTCAAGCACAAAAGTATGAAATGCAAGTATTTTAGAACCCAAAATCGAAATGTGATATTCGATGTAAATAGAGAGTGAATAGGAAAGAGAATGACTTTCATTAATGTAGATGCAAGAAGAAAAATAATGATTCTTTTTAATCCCGAAATACGAATGTCACTTAGACAAATAAAAGAAAGAGAAGATTCCCAAGGAGAAGATTTAATGTTGACTTCCTTTCGAAAAGAAACAAACATACAAAATATTTCCCTAAGAATGAATAAATGCAAGGAATCCTAGATGGGTCACACCGGTGTGCCAAAATGTTTCATCGGATTCTTAACAAATTAATGAAACAAATAGAGGAGATAGGCCAAGGAGGAATACTTGTTTGTGATGTCGTCAAAGATTGTGCACACATTATAATTTCTTGATCCAATGCAGATTGCGAGAGCTCCCTTTTGGCTAGGAGGAACTACCCAGAAATGTAAAACAATACCACCGATATAGTTAAATAAAATAACGACCGAACTCGCCTAGCAAAATCTAGATCTAGAAAGCGTGATGCTTCTGAATAGTATTTGTCAATCCACTTTTATATAACAGTTAATGCTATCCAAAATAAACATGAAATAACAATCTTATTAGAATTGAAACGATTTAGGTATCTCGTATGAAAAAATAAGAAAGATTAGATAAAAGGTGATTGAGGTCAAAACGGGTTAGGTGATGGGTTGGTATTGGGTTGCAGTGCAGTACAGCTCTGTGTAACGTCTGGTAAAGATTATGAGTGATTTTGGGTTATTAAGGAGTGGGTATGAGCTCGCTGGTCTGAGGTATGCTACGGACATAGTAATTGACGTCATTGTGTGACCGATGCCGTTTGGAAAAATGACCGACATGAGTATGCTAACCGGCGTCGATGCGGTTAGTTATTAAAAGCTCTTAGAAATGGTCTTTAAACTCTGTGATTGCATAGAGGTTGGAAATGGTGGGGGTGAGGTTGTAAAATGGTCTTAGTGACTCAGAGATGACTAGGAGAGGGTGAAGATAGGTGAAAGGGATAGATATAGTAAGGTGATGGGTTGGAGGGAAGAAGGAGGTGTACGGATGTACAAAAGAATAAATTACTGAGAGGAATGATGATCTTAATGAAAGAAAATAAATATAATTGTAGAGATATTAGGTACTTATCAAGAATGGGTATGGGGAGTGTAGGTGATGAAAAAATGTTGACAGAGATCCGAGAGAGAAGGGACGTCGTGTACATGCCACAACAATTTGAGTCTCTTTACTTCTCTGTGTGAATTTGTGATCGTGAAGAAGGTGATGGATGTCGATGGTTGTTGGTAGTTCTCCCGGTGCTTTCTTTTGCTTGAGTGCTTCAAATTCGAGTGCTCCAAGTCTTTGTTCGTGTGAGATCCTGAATCGAATGACCAACCTCAACAAAGGATTTTGGAAATGTATTTAACCTAACCAGTGATGGTTAGGGGACCGACGTCGATTGAGGTATAACCGGCATTGGTTAAGGTGAGAATATCTAGGTTGGCCAAAAATAGCCTAATTGTTTCTATTTTTGGTGTGGTCTTCAATCTTCATTTGAGTCTCGAGTGATAGATCACGGAAGGATGAGTAAGAGTCCTCTTAGGTTTGTTAATAGGAGTTAAGTCTAGGTTTAGACTAAGTCCTAGTTGGTTAGGATAGGCTTAGACTTGGTCTTAGGTCATTAATGGGGTTTGAGTGGGTCATGGAGTGAGGTGGCTAGGTGAGTTGGTGCAGGTGAGGTGGCTAGGTGAGGATGTTATTTAAATCAATTAAGGTAATTAATTCAATTAATCATGTGCATTGTGGGATATGAATAGGTAAGGTATGGTTAATTTAATTAATGAGGTTATAAGGGTAGTATGACTTAATTTTGGTGTCTACAACAGTGTAGAAGTCCGAGGTATATCCCGACACGGAGTAGGATATGGAGGATGATTATGCGAATGGAGCATATTGAACTTGTTTGCGAGGTGGAGGATATGGAGGCATGTGTAGGACGCTCAACAATTGGGAACAAAGAAGAGCTAGATGATGTAGCATCAATAATGATATACGAAGGATCTATAACATGTGTAGCAATGAGATCTTGTTCTAGATCAATGACCCTATAACATAAAAGCGTGAATGATTCACATGTGTCATATTGTGATCATTGTTTTAGGGCATGAATCAAACCACAACAAAAGATAAAATTTTTCTTTAGTGACTATATAACTTGAAAATGAATTTGCTATCATGTCTTAAAACAATGATCGCAATCTAATATCCATTTGTTTTCTTTTACGAGAACGGATGTAAAATATAAGGAAACTAACTTTTGATTTTGATTTGTCTTGTTTCCTATTTTATTTTGAAATTCGGTATATTTTAGTTTATCCTATAGTCTTCGTTTTTATGACCAAATTTCTCACAATTATGGCATTTTCCATTAAAACTAACTTCTAGGTGATTATTCATTGGTTTCTTATCTTTACTAGGGTGTTTAAAGTTTTATTTGAACTTTTGATTTTTGTTAAACCTAGAAAAATTATTCTTAGGATTTTGAGTGAGAAGTGCTTGAGTGGCATTCTCCTTTGAATCAAAGTTTGTCATTACTTGCTCTTCCTGAATTAGGAGAGCACTAAGTGTAGATAAGTTAGGAATATCTTGTTTAGTTTGATATTTTGAATTTAAGATGGAAATGAAGTTCCTAAATCTTTCATGGATGTTCATTTGAATGATAAAGTATAGTAATTTGTCTTGAATCAAATCATAATTACATCCATCTAATTGAGATTTAATATTTTTAATTTTAGCTAGAAAATTAATCACTTTTTCGTCTCCCTTCATGGGAGTTGTCATTAGTTCAAGAATCAATTTAATAATTTTAGAAAATCGTGTACCTTCGTGTATTGATTCTAGCATTTTCCATGCTTCGCTAGGATTTTCCCGGTTTCTGATGTGCAACATAAATTCATCTTGCACGCTTCAAAATATAATTGGCATTGCTTCTTTTACTTTCTGTTAAAAAGTGGAGACATTTTCCATTATCACCTATCTACCTGTAGGTGCTTTTTTTGTACCGTTCACGACAATCGATAGCTTTCGTGCCATGAATTCAATTTTCAGTAGAATCTTCCAAATGTCGTAGTTAGTAACGTTCAACATCTGTGACTTATCCATACTAAAATGATTAGAACCCATTTTTGAAACGAAACCTTTCAAAACTAAATTTAAGAGAAAACTTATATTTTTACAAAAATGTATATTCAAATCTCATTCTATGCTTTCGATAAAAAAGAGGGTTAAGATGAATATTAAGGAATCAATTTAAAATGCAAGAATGTTTAAATGCTAAGTAAATTCTCCTTGTCGTCTCTATGCGATAATCTAAAAATACGTGTAGAAATTTGGAGCTTTTCTCCTTCCACCGTAATTACCCCCGCCACATGTACTCTAAAAACACAAAAGCGACTCTTCGATTTTATTAACAAATTCATAAAATAAATAAATATATTGATCTTTGGACAATAACAACATGTTATAAAATTTTCTAACTTAAATTAAAGATAATAACTAAAATCCCTTCAATAATACTATAAAACGGTTATTCATTTTAAATTTTATCGACTAAATTCTATAAATTGGATATCCATCAATTTATTAATTTATGAAAACGATAATTCAATCTCTCTTTTAAGATTCATCTAAAAAATTATAAAAAAATTCCCCTAACCTAAACGTTCTTATAAAAATATATTTGCCAATTGCCCTAAGAACCTTTATTTATATATATGTAACAGAATACATAATTAATCTTGTAAACTTAAATTAAAAACCGCATATTACGTGGAGGCCATAACATTGTATTTACCAATGGCCAATAAAGCCTACAATCCATGTTTTAAGTGAGCAAATTAAAATAAACTTTTATTCATACTAAATTTCATGCTCACATATTATATTAATCCAAGCGGCCAACTAATACAGAGAGAAGTGGTTCAGTGTAAGGAAATTTGTGGGAGATATTTTTCTTTTGAGAGAGAAGTAAGTTAATCAAATGAGGGGGTCCCATTTATATAACTCGGGTAGTTTCTTAACTACCCAACCAAACTAATAACTTAACTTTAATAAATTAAATTTGATTTCTTGTATCATATTGGAGGTTTAAGAATTTATTAAATTTATGATAACCAATTAATTTAAACAATTATAAAACATAGTAAATTAAACAAATACACAACGTACCCAAAACTTGTATATAGGTGGGAAAATCTCATAAGAGGAAAAAAAAATCCACGAACCATAGAATTTCTATTAATTTCATAAACATATATTTTACATCTAATAACTTTCCTATTCATGCACTTTTCTCATGTTTTCACTTACATATTTACCATACTTCCCTCCATTTAATTGATTAAAATTAATTACACATAAATTAAAGTTTATATTTAATAAATAAAAATATTTCTTATTTTCATTTATTAATTATAAACTAAGGTTTATAACTAACATTTAATATATATTTTATAAGAACAATTTAAGGGGATAAACCATGCTTAATATTATTGTTCTAACAATGACTTGGTTGTTTTATACATTTTCTTTTGTGTTGTTTTGTTGGCACTACCTCATTCTTGTCTTGGAGATGCATGCAAAGTGATGAATGTTGTGTTTTGGTTAAGATATTGTATTGTTGTTATGTGGGCCCAAGTGAGATTGTTGTTGATAATTTTATTTTTTCGTATTTTGGTTGTGTTACTAATGTGAGCATTACAAAAGACATCAAAATCACGAAACTTAAAAGCCGCAAACTTAAAAACCATGTAAAACTTGAAACATGAAGCATGTAAACCTATAATCTTAAAACTTGAAACGTTAAACTAGAAAATCTTTCAAAAATGAAAAATAGATTGATGTAAAATGCGATTATCATGAAAATTGAATCCCAAAACCCAAAGACAAAAAAATAAAATCCTTAAACACATAAACCTTGAAATCTAAAACCCAAAATGTAAAATCAAATTGGTAATAAAAATTAAACATGAAACACCGAAATTGGAATCCAAATAAATTCAAACCTAAAAACTATGAAAAATATAAACATCAAAATCCATAACCTAGAAAACCTAAAGACTTAAATCCCAATGAGGAAATTATGGAAAACATGATAAGTACATTGATGTAAAATACCCCTAAAACATGAAACTTGAACATTGAATGCTTAAACCGTAAAATTTGAAATCTATAATCTTGAAAACCCCTTAAACACAATAAAATAGAAATAATTTAAACCAAAACTCAAAATACCCTAACTTAAAAACCCCAAAACCCACGAAACATGAACCCTAAAACCAAAAAAATCGAAACTTAAACTTTTTGATCCAAAAGTACTAAAAACACCAAAAACTAATTACTATAAAGAACCTCGAAATCCAAAATGCAGAAAGTGAAACCCAAATCACATAAGACCCAAGCTTAAAAAATCCTAATTTTTTGAAAGCCCCTAATGAGGAAACCCCTAAAACATAAAAAACTACTTTGACATAAAGTGCCCTCAAAATCTAAAACAAGAAACCAAAAAAAAAGAATTTTAAAATATGTAAAGTGGAAACCAAATCCCTATACCTAAAAACCCCCAAAACACAAAAAACTCATAAAACTTGAAACTTGAAATCCCAGTCTTGAAAACTTGAAACCCAAATCCCAAAACTCAAAGCCAATATAAAAACCTTGAACCTAAAAATATGAATTTGATAACCTAAGAAAATTGAAAATTGATTGATATAAATTGTCCCTAAGTCTTGAAAAAGAAAGTAAAAATCCAAAAAAATTGAAATCGTGGAACCTTAAAAATGCCGAAAACAAGAGAAATTAGAAAACCCCAAAATAAAAAAACCCCAAAATCTTGAAACTCGAATCCAAAAACTGAAACTTGAAATCCCTTAACCAATCTTGAACCTAAAAACCTTGAAAGAAAAAGACAATTATTCCTATAAATTACCTTGAAACCTAAAACCAACAACAAAATCCCCCAAACTAAAATGTATATGCATCAAAACCTAAACCTTGAAAGATTAGAACCTAAGAACATAAAAATTATGAGACAAAGCTCCTCAATCTAGAAACCTACAAAACATGAAATAAGGAGTTAGTAATTGTTTACACTTGACTTACCTCACCACACCCCCATTCATTTGATGAACATTGTAATATGTACCACTACTTTGAAGAGGGTTATAGCCACACATAGTTTACCCAATCCCCAATCCCATGATGAGTAATAAATAATGTAAAAAGATGAATCCCTTGATTCAACCTTCAAACTTGAAATTGACACTTGGATTAGTTGTAGTGCATGAATTTTTAATCTATGGAAGCAATAAAATGTATTCTATTTTTGAGTAGTTTTGATGTAGTTAAGCTCTAAGGAAAAGGTAGATCAATGTTGTAATTCTCAATGTCCTTAAAGTGTATCTTTGATATGGTATCGTAGATACCCTTAATGGCTTAGGGTGGATATGTTTATATAGGTAACCATTCATACATTTTCCTACTCAACCAACCCAAAAGTAACCCCTAGGATGACTAAGCTAAATTGTTCATTTGAAAAGATGACTATTACAAGTACAAGGGATAGGTTTGTAGCACATGGACAAGTTCATCAACCCAACCTATCTTGGGCCTACAAATCTATCCAGTTTAATGATGTAATTAGCTCTCAGATAGGAGATAGACTGTAGAAAATTTGTAGATTTGTTTTGTAAAGTGTGCAATGATTCTTGAAGCGTTAATATTGAGAATAACTATGACCTAGTGTAATTAGAGTATAAGATAGAGAAAGAGGTTTTAAGTTGGCCAATATATAGGTAGATGGAATAATTTTAGAATGAATTCCAAAGTGATATTGTTAAGTGAAAGAGACCAAATTTTGGGTATTACATTATGAAATATTAAGTTTTAGAAATTTGTAGATTGATTCAAATGGTTTGTAAAAGACATCAAGACATAAGGGGGATTTTTTGAATGAAGATTCATTTTCAGCAAGCAGAAGAAATGAATCATCTGCAAAATTACCATTTATGAGTTTTGATGTTTGATCAAAGAGAATAATGTTCCAAATCAAACCACACTTATCTCCATATGTAAGTAGATATCCAACAAATTTTACCACAAGGACATAGTGAGTAGGTGTAAATAGACAACCTTTCCGAGATAGAGAAAACAAAATTTGTCCATTGATAGTTAATATATTTGAGGCATTTGAGAAGATAATATGTACACTTGATAAGAAAAAAATCTCTAAAGCCAAGAGATTTTAGCATGGTGATAATAAAAGTCCATTTAATACATTCGTAGGCTTTTTCAAACTCTAATTTGAGAAAAATCGTTCGAGTGATGAGAAACACGATGCCATTCCATGCCTTTGTAATGCCCCCTTTTAAAATTAATTACTTTTGGAAACACAGAGCCTATTTTTATTATTTTCCGTAAGCTAATGGGAAAGTGAAAGATGAAAATAAATTAATTTAAGTGGTTCAAAGATATTTTATATTTTAATTAGAAAATGACACTTAAATTATATTTTTAATTCAAAAGCTTTGTTAGAATAAAATAATAATAGAAGGTTGACTTCTATTATGACGCTCTTAGTTAGATTTTATAAATAAATAAAGGAGGGGGTGCCAACGTTGAAAAGGGAGCTGCATGCTTTTGTAAATCCTAATTTTAGGATAAGGGGTTGGAAAAATATTATTTAAAGTGTTTAATCCTATTTTTAGGATGGGGCTCCCACTTTGGAGGGTTTGAGAGTTATAAAGATAGACTTGGGGTTCATTGTAACTCATCTTGGAAATTTATGAATGATTTTCTTTTCCTGCAAGTAGAGTTATAAAGATAGAGGACGAAATCCCTAATTTACACACAGATTTGAGGACAAAAACCGTCACATCCGAGCTTGGCAATTCCATTCGGGGGTTGCGGTGACAATTCAGTGGTGCAAGTGTTTCACCAGTTCACTCCAGAAATTGTATTTAGACACCAATATTGTTTTATTGTATTTGGTTGGAAATAAACAAATAAAAGTCCATTTTTCCCGTATTGGTTCAACTTTGTTTTTATTTAAAAAATTCAGATTATTGCTGTATTGTAAAAGTTTATTTTTGCAATACTATTGCTCTAGGATTTAATGAAAATATCCATATTTGTTAGAAGTTTATTTTCAGGGATATTACGGTGGTATCAGAGTGAATTTCCTCCTAGCTTGTGGAAGGGAATTAAAAAAGTGGGAAACCAAAAACAATGGAAAAGCAAAAAAAAAGTGGAAAAAAACATTAAGCATGCAGCCCCATAGAGAGTTACAACTATTGTGGGGTAAGATTTCTATTTTTGATGGTACTTATTGATCCGCATAAAGACCCGAGTGGCCATTATAGTGGAGCAACTTCTATGAACTATAACTTCACCGTAGCTCTAATTGACTCCATTCAAAATGCAACGGAAAGCTTGGAATGTGTAAAACATGATGGAAAGGTGTAAAAATTTGTTCGGAAAAGTTTGACCCCTAAAATCCACATCTAAATGCCAAAAATTGTAATTTTTTTAATGTTGCCTAAAAATAGTAAATTACAAAAAATAGAAAAATTGTAAAATTGGCATCTATGTAGATCACGGAAGATGAACCACCTTGTCTCCCTCGAGATAGGTGACCTTCCACATTATTCTAGGTGTCTTTTCATATTTTTAAAATTATTATATAAATATATGTAACCCGAAAGGAAAATCGACTTCTCCTCATGGAGGTAGCTATTGTAATTACAGTCTTTGATCAATATTTACATCTCTTTTCAGAGATAATTTTAAGCATATTACATCTCTTTTTAGAGATATTTTTTCTATTTCATTTGGCACAATTGTTATCTTTCCTTTTAATTCTGAAACCCCCTTGAGTTTTGGATTAGTGGTATCAAAGCGAAGTTGTCTTGAGAGTGTATGATTCCCAGACAAGGTCGGGATATAAGAAGCTTGGGTGGTCCACACAGGATCCTTCGAAATACCTGACTGCTCGTTGCAGGAGACCTCAAATGGTGGAAAACACTGGGATAAATGATCCTCTCAAGAAGATGGTGGATGAATCTCTCATGGAGCAAAAGGAGCAGATGTTACAACAATTCACCCATATTCTTCAACAACTACAAATGGGAAATTCGACATCCTCCTCTGCAATCCAGCCCTTCAATGCCCCGACACCCTTCAAGGTTCAAGTAAATTTTGATATTCCTTTTTTTAGGGTAAAATAAATTTTGATGTAGTAGAAAATTGGTTGGACCAATTAACATCCTATTTTTCTATCAATAAATTCACTGATAAAGAAAATATAACATTTTCCCTCCTAAAATCGTCACTCCCTATCAAAAATTGGTGGGGTGTACAAGAACAAATTCAATGGGGACGAATTGGGCATTATAGAGGAACCCACATGGGATGAATTTTTGGATTCCATAAAAGAGGAATAATACCCTGTTGGAGCCTATGATGATCTGTATATACGGTGGCAGCAACTCCGCCAAGGTAAGGACCAATCGGTTCAAGATTATACTAATACTTTCCATTCTCTTTCTGCAAGATTAGGCATTCAAGACACAAAACAACACAAGATCCTCAAATATCATAGTGGCCTGCAATGGTACATACAAGAGGACATGGACCTCTTCCAATTCCATACCCTCGATAAGGCATATAAGTTTGTAATCAAAATTAAACATAAGCATCCAAATAAAAATACAAAGAACTTGCCTCCGAAGGGAAAAATTGATGAAGAAGGTTGTTATGGTGAAATCACAACACCCCTGATTGCTCGCAAGTGAAAGGTTGAGGTAGTCAGTGTGATTTTTCAAACATGGAGTTATCCCAAAGTGTGGGACTTTGAAATTGGGATAACCCTCCGAAGAAGGCCAGACTTCTTGTCCTATCCTAGTGCCAACTACTCCAAAGTGCAGAGAGTTACAGATCTAACCCTAATCTAATATTTCCAAGGAGACAAAGATAGAGAAAATGCATGAAAATAAAACCTACTCTAAGGGAAGGTGATGCACCAAGAAGGATGTTGAACAACCTGCACAATAAACACAACACTACCAGAACCTTGCAATGAAAACAACAACAATACATAATAACCTCGCATGCAATGAAAGATCATAAAGATGCAATAGAACATAGAAGAGGGTGTGAAACATCCACAAATATGACTTTATTGCTCTTAAAGTTGATATAATACATCACATTTAGGGCCAAAGGCACAAATTTTGCATTACAATGTTCAATAGGGAGGTTTTGAGCTCCACAAATCTCTTATAGATAAGAAAGAAGGGAGGGGCATATACAAGGTGTCTAACCTTTTGAAATGAACTCTCCTTACAATATATAGGAATAATGAGAGAAAGGGAGAGAGAAGGAATTTGAAATCTTGCTTCAACCACCCTAAAATGCATTAAAATCACCTACAACAATGATGGGTGCCATTACAAAACCCATACCTCCATGTACCTTGCCTTCTTGGGGAAGAAAGGAAGCCCATACCTTCATCATTTTGGTAGGTGAGATATCTACGAGACATTCCTTTAAAATCGGCTGTATTTCCTCATTTTGAAATACTTAGTCTCACTAAAATTAAGAATTGTGTAGAGGACACCGAGAACTTTCCAAAAGTCCTATTTTGTGCAAATCTGAGCTCCCAGTCAAAAGTTATGGCCATCTAAAAATGAGGGTGTCATACTAAAATAAATGCGAGTGGTTGATTTTCCTTTTCGAGCTTTTACTCTGCGTCGCACCCTCAGAAATCTAAAATTTCAGACTTTTGGGATTCGAACTTCGAGTATTTGTACTTCGAGGTTATTGTCACTATTCATCCTAGCAGTCGGCTTGAGAGTTCGAAAAACCTCCGAAGTCTAAATTTCAGACTTTGGACTTGAGAATCGAGCCATATTGCACGACACATGTTCATTACTCGAGCCAAAACATTCGAAATGCACGAAACCACAAGTCTGAAATTCAGAATTTGGATTTCAGACCTTTGCATCTTCGACATCATGGCACTATTCACCCGCTTGAGTTCATGAAACTTCTAAATATCTGAAACCCCGAACTCTGAAATTCAAAGTTCAGGTTTCAGACTTTCTTCTCCCCTTTTCTCACTTCTTTCCGTTGAGTTCCCAAATTTCACCTCGGCCTACCTCCAAACGACCTCACCTTCAAAGTCTGAATTTCAGACTTTGGAGCTCCTTCATTCCTCGAACTAGCTCAAACTCCCAAGCTCCTTTGTAATGTGCTTGGCCCACTTCACTCACTTAGATCGATCCCAACATGTGAGCTCCCATGGATGAATCAATCCTCATATTTTCTTCGTGTGAGGTCATGTTTGTCCGATTTCGCTTTGAGGGGAAAATTGGATAACAAAGGCCAAACACGAGGTCAAGGTAGGAGACAAAAGGAGAAGATAGGGAAGTGGTGCGATCTCCATAATACTAATCGGAATTCCAAGGAAGAATTTCAAGCCATCAAGTCTTTTCTCGCTGATTCATCATCTCCAACACCCACTACTCCACCGACGACACACCTCGAGGTCAGAAATGAAGAAGATGAAATTATTGATGCTAAACTAGATGCAATCATTTCCACCACGCAAGTCAAGAAGATGGATGAGAAGGAAATGCTATTTCACTCTAAGCTCTGGGTAAAGGGTAAGCCTCTACATTTTATCCTTGATAGTGGAAGTCAAAAGAATTTAATTTTTGTTGATATTGTGAAAATTTTGAACCTTCTTGTAAAGCCACATCCCCATCCATATAGTGTTGGGTGGTTGAACCCAGGAAGAGATCTCCCTGTCACACAATAGTTCCTCCTCTCATATGCAATCAAACCCTTCTAGGATGAAGTCTTATGTGATGTTGTTCTATTGGATGTTTGTGATGTGCTCTTGGGCCAACCATTCATGTGGGACATACACGGCATCTATGAGTCCCGACCTCGAAGGGTCACCATTACCATTGGGAATCGACACTATCAGATACCCGAGGTCATTCCTCTAACTCTATTTCCCTCCTTGGTGTCAAGCAATGCAAGAAGTTGGAAGGGAAGACAAAATAATCATGTATTCTAATAATCGGTCAATAACTCGCCCACTAATCTTTTACGGCCACTCCGCACACACATTTAGTACCAAAAATCGGGAGATGGACCAAATCACCATTAAGTATGATTATTTACCTCGGTGCACTCAACAACATGTCCACAATATTCTACAAGAAGTTAATGAAGAACAAGAACAATGCCATGATCAAAATAGGTTACAGATACATAAGTAATTTCTACACTTCAGTGACCACTTGGTGTAATGGGGACCATTGCTTCTGAAGGAGGGAGGAATGATCCGACAAAGACCCATGTGCCCATATAGTGGAGCAACTTCTATACCTTAGCTCCAATTGAATCCATTCAAAATGTAATAGAAAGTTTGGAATGTGGAGAACATGATGGAAAGGTGCGAACTTTGTTGAACAAAGTTTGATCCATGAAATCCACATCTAAAGGCTAAAAATTGTAATTTTTGTAATGTTGTCTAAAAATAGTAAATTCGTGAAATTAATGCCTATGTAACTCACGGAAGATGAACCACCTTGTCTCCCTTGAGATTGGTGACCTTCCACATTATTCTAGGTGTCTTTTCGTATTTTTAAAATTAGTATATAAATATATGTAACCCGAAAGGGAAAATCAGACTTCTCCTCACGGAGGTAGCTATTGTAATTACAATCTTTAAGCAATATTTACATCTCTTTTCAGAGATAATTTTAAGCATATTTCATCTCTTTTCAGAGATATTTTTCTTTCATCCGGCATAATTGTTATCTATCCTTTTAATTTTGAAACCCTATTGAGTTTTTGATCACTAATAAACTTTTTGTGAGATCATGGTTGCTAAAATTGGAGGCATACTTGTTATCAAACACTATGTGTATGGATGTTGCCCTTAAATTCATCCCTTATCATTTGGAAGGGATAACAAAGGATTGGTGGTATCATTTGTTAAAGAGCCAAGGGGAAGAATCTATTTGCTTCTTTGATGACTTCAGCCAAAGGTTCATGGAGAGGTTCGATGTACCGAAGGACAAAGGTGAGCAAGGGGTAGAGGAGGAAATCAAGGAGCTTGAGCCCGAGAAGGAAGAGAACTCCAATCCGCAAGTTGATGATGAGAGTTTGGTGGTGAAGACTCAAATTCCAAATGATGAGGACTACTTTCAGTTTGTTGCCTTGTTCGGGACAACAATACAGGAGGAGATACATGAGGAGCAGATTGCATGAGATGCAAATTATGTGGTAAGAGGTACATCATCTTTGTTATTGCAGCAATATTATCATGATGACATTCCACCCATTGTGGACAAGGTTGCTAGGGAATTGATACAACAAAGTCAAGTTATTCTGAAGACAAAGAATGATGAAGATCTTGATGGTACTCCAAGGTATGAAAGGAATGAACATGTGTCAAATTTATTGCTGCATATCAAATCATTTCAGATTTGCTTTCTTCATGAGAAGTATGGTAATACAAAGTGTAATATGGAGCATGTGGGTCCTTTGTTCCAATTTCATGATTGTGGGAATTATGGGAGCTACATATTTTGGCAAGATCACTCTCATTTGAAAGGTAGAAGTGCAAGAATTTTGAATCAATTTAGCATGTTCTGTCTCGTGCACTTGGCACTTGAATTGATAAGTTACAATTGCTTGAGGGCAAGCAATTCTGGGAAGGGTGGATTGTAATGTCCCCTTTTCGAGAATTAATTACTTTTGGATATCCTGAAGCCTATTTTTATTATTTTCCGTAGGCTAAGGGAAAGTGAAAGAGGAAAATAAATTAATTTAAGTGGTCCAAAGATATTTTATATTTTAATTGGAAAAGGAAACTTAATAAGTATTTTTAATTTAAGAATATTTGTTAGAATAAAATAATAATAGAAGGTTGAATTTTATTATTATGCTCTTAGTTAGATTTTATAAATAAATAAAGGAGGGGGTACCAAAGTTGAAAAGGGAGTTACATGCTTTTGTAAATCCTAATTTTAGGATAAAGGGTGGAAAACGTGTTATTTAAATTGTTTAATCCTATTTTTAGGATGGGGCGCCCACTTTGGAGTGTTTGAGAGTTATAAAGGAAGACTTGGGGTTCATTGTAACTCATCTTGGAAATTTATGAATTATTTTCTTTATCTCTGCAAGTAGCTTTTACTTCGCATGAGTAATAGAGGATGAAAACCCTCATTTACATAGATTTGAGGACGAAAACCCTCACATATGAGCTTGGAAAATTCATTCAGGGTTGCGGTGATAATTTAGTGTGCAAGTGTTCCACTAGTTCAACTCCGAGAAATTGTATTCGACACCTGTATTGTTTTATTGTATTTGGTTGGAAATAAATAAATAAAAGTCTATTTTCTCTGTATTGGTTTTTTGTTTTTATTTAAAAAATCATGTTATTGTTGCTCTTGTAAAAGTTTATTTTTGCAATATTGCTTGCTCCTAGGATTTAACGGAAATATCCAGTTTACTAGAAGTTTCTTTTCGGATATTACACCTTACTAAATAACTATGAAACTATCAGGGAATATATTGTCATTAAATAAAACTTGTTTCTCAACATTGATAATTGCAAGAATAATACGATAGATTTAGACGATGAAGCCTTTAGCCTAGGCTATTATCTTAAAGGATGCATTCAAAAAGGTGATGGCTCTCCAACTTGTTATGAGCTCAAGATCACTAGTGCATAAATTTAATGCCACCTTTTTTGATAAATTTACCTAAATATTTAGTGCTTAATGCTTCCTGTAGACGTGTAATGATAAGGGCTAACAAAATGCTATGTGGATTTGAAAAATTCACAAGGAAATCCATTAATGCCAAGTGATTTGTCATTACCCATGCATTGAATTGCTACAAAACACTCTTCTAGAGTTGGTGGGACTCACGTTGTTACTTGGTTTTGGGTTAAAAATTGAACGGAACCTCACCAATGCATTATTTAAGTGCTTTCTTCCATTATACTATCATCTCCTAGATTAGAACACTAACTTGTAATGGTCCAAGAAGAGCGAATAAATTTCATGAAAGTTAGTAAGGTAAGCATGTGTAGTATAAATAGATTTTGTTTGCTACTTATATTATTTGGATCACAAATATTTGAAAAAATATTTAGAGGCACAATCTGTGACCTTGAAACAATGTTAAAGAGAACAAATTTGAGCTCCTTTGGTAGAGTTACTTTCCACCAACTTGAGTTTGTTTTCAAGTTTTCCTATCAAGCATTGTCATTGAGAATAAAAGGGGTTCTATTAAAGTTGAGTATAGAATCTTTAAAACTCTTTATGTAGCGCACTATCGGCTTGTTCGAAAACATGTGCCACTTGTGTGCCAAAGTGGTAGAGAAAGACAATAATGTGCTTGATCACATCATTTCACCAATCAATCCATCAAGCAATGTAGGAAGGACATGACATAAGGTTTCATACCCCAACAATGAGATGGATGGTTCCCAAGTCCCTTATGGTCTAAAAGGAATGAATTAAGAAATAATTGAGTGCATGAAACTTTGAGATGAACACTTCCCTAAATCATCCAAAAGGTGATGAGACTATAATGATTAGAAAGCACAATGATTTTATAGACAGGTGATAAAAATACCACTAAGAATTTGAAATTCAAACACATGTTGCTCGAAAATCATAACATGGTTAAGTATTTTGAGAACCCTATCATTTCTAGGCCATAAATTGGACCACATAAACTGAAGGTAAGAAGTATCTACCCATTGCTAGTAGAGATGGTATAATAACCTTGACTATTTTAAAAAATAAAATTATGTTTCACGTTATTTCATACACTATTGTATCAAGATGATGCTTTATTTATACTTAAGAATCTCACTCATATTAAAATTTCCATAGACAATCAAGTGAGCAAGTGAAAAATTATCTTCCCATAGCCAAAAGCCAATATTTTTGGGACATCATTTCGAGACATAAACATTAATGATGCTAGAGTGTTTATTAATGTCAAGAATAATCTAGATAGATTGATGTGATGAATATTTACACAATGAAACAAATAAGGAAATGATTTTTTTGGAGAATGAAATATTGGCACAACTACACCATGTTCATGAGAAGCATTAAAGTGCATGACATATAAAGAAATTCATTTCAAAGAACTATGATGAAAGAAACCTGAAATATTAACTTCGTGTAAGCAAAAAAATCTCATTTTCCAATCTGTTGACATGTAGTTCAAGGGA